>JAJJWW010014942.1:0-390270 GCA_023531295.1 Papaver armeniacum | reverse complement strand
TCCCAATCTGAACTTACGGTTTGCGAACTGGTTCCTCAACCTTCCCGGTCGATTTAACTAGCCTGGCTCTTGCTATGCTCGGTCGATTGAACTAGCCTGGCTATTTTCTTCAGCCAATCAGGCCGCTCATAACCTACCTTCTCCGGTCCCAATAACTAGGATAGTTGAGCTGCCTTAAAAACCTTATTAGGTTAAATAAAACTGTTCATTCAGTGCAGATTGATCTCAACCGCTCGACTTAGCTGGATGATTTGACTGGTCAAGATTCAATTCTAGTCGTCCAATGAGGTGTCGTGACTGCTACCTGGCATATCTCTCCTTGACGGACCAATAACATCATCCATAGCTCACATATACAGCTACCGATGGTCGGTCAAAGAGGGCCAGTAAGGTTCTTAAAGGTTATATAAATGGCACATGCGACTTTCCATGTAAATCCCATGTGCCAAATGTCTTAAAACATTAATTATAAAAGGATGCGATAGATACAGATCGTTCATTATGTACGATACATTATATGTATCGGTTTTATAACTTAATAACATAAGTATTTAAGAGCACCACGTACTAATCTCTGAGTGCTTCTCCTGGCAATCCATATGAGACTTAGACCTACCGCTACCTACCTGCAGCATGGCTCGCATGTGATTGGTCGAAACCTGCATGCTTTACATGCAAGATCAACATCATATACTTACTTGATTAAATGATCAAGTCTTGTTTTTCACGTCTCATAACTACTCGTTAGTCAAGGAGAGGTGTTAGAATAATTCTACTACACCACTTGGGATTTATCAGGGTATTGGTCTGGCGGTGTAACGACCCGTCCCTCCACCGATACTGTCCCCACTTAGCCACTGCGGTTATCCTGCAGTGTGGGGTTTTCAACGTGCATCGCTGCGGTAATCCAGCAGAAACATTCCGGGAGGTCACCCATCCCAGGATTGGTCCCGCCCGAGCACGCTTAACTGCAGAGTTTTCTGCCAACTCTGGAGCCAATTGTGCTGAAAAGGCCTCGGTATAATGTAGACGTTCCTTGTCTCCTATGAGAGCAGTATCTGGCATAATCCCCCGGCATACTCCCTCACCCGAGCACAAGCAAACAACCTCTGGTTGTATCCCAACTAACACCGATATTGTTCCCACTTACCCACTGCGGTTATCCAGCAGTGTGGGATTTTCAACGGCACTACTGCGGTTATCAACCAGCAGCTTCCCGAGAGGTCACCCATCCTGTGACTACTCCCGGCCGAGCACGCTTAACTGAGAAGTTTTTCCCCATAACTCAGCCAAGTGTACCCATCAGGCCTCGGTGTTAGGAAAGGACAAACCATTACTTATATTCCATTCGGCCAACCACTGCCGAATATCGGGGTATTACAATATCACCACCTTAAATTGGATTCGTCCTCGGCTCCGGAATATATATTCAAGCCAAGATCTCCGACGTTCACTTCCCCTCATGAGAAACACCTGGACCAATCCCGCTAGCATACCTTCCCACCCTCGGCAGGTGAACCGTCGTCGACTCTGATACCATTTGTAACGACCCGTCCCTCCACCGATACTGTCCCCACTTAGCCACTGCGGTTATCTGGCAGTGTCGGGTTTTTAACGGGCATCGCTGCGGTAATCCAACAGAAACTTCCCGAGAGGTCACCCATCCCTGGATTGCTCCCGCCCGAGCACGCTTAACTGCAGAGTTTTCTACCAACTCTGGAGCCAATTGTGCTAAAATGGTCTCGGTATAATGTAGACGTTCCTTGTCTCCTATAAGAGCAGTATCTGGCATAATCCCGCAGCATACTCCCTCACCCGAGCACAAGCAAACAACCCCTAGTTGTATCCCAACTAACACCGATATTGTTCCCACTTACCCACTGCGGTTATCCAGCAGTGTGGGATTTTCAACGACACCACTGCGGTTATCCAGCAGCAGCTTCCCGAGAGGTCACCCAGCAGCTTCCCGAGAGGTCACCCATCCTGTGACTACTCCCGGCCGAGCACGCTTAACTGAGAAGTTTTTCCCCACAACTCAGCCAAGGGTACCCATCAGGCCTCGGTGTTAGGAAAGGACAAACCATTACTTATATTCCATTCGGCCAACCACAGCCGAATATCGGGGTATTACAACTACAACATGTGGTGTGCAAAACACCCCTTATGAGAAAGTGTGATCGGTTGTCAGCCGAGCAAAAATAATTTCACTTTCTCACTCTACTAAATATAAATGAAGTACGTGATAAGAAAGAGCTCGTTCCCACAGAGAGGCTTTTGTTGATATAGAATTTCAGTTTCTTAGTAACCAACGGGGGATTTTTGTTTTATCTAAGCAATAAAATAGAGCAAAGCAAATAAAATAATTTGAATAATCAATAAAGAGAAGATATTGGTCACGGGATAGTATCATTCACAAACATGTATTTTCATCAATGACTAGAATTGATATTTTAATATCTCATTTACTAAAAGTCCTAGGATACCTTGATCCCAAGTATATCCCGCTAATTCCCTGATTTCATCACAACCACATTAAAAGATGCATATGTGAATTCTTCCTAAAAAGAAACCTAAAGTGTAAAAGCACAATTAAGTTTAACTCCCTAAAAGCACTAAGTTCTATGGAATAAGACTAATCAAGGCAATCAAATGTGTAAAAGCACTAATTCGATTTAACCAAGGTTATGATTCATTTGTGACTAGTAGGATATATCACAACAAGCACTACCCACAATTATGCTACTTAGAATCAGGGATAAACAACTTTTTCGTATTGAAAACCCTAATATAGCTTTAGAAATGAATGCAAATCGGATTCATTCCAGACTCAACCAAACAAACAATCTAATCATATAACAATATAAACCATAAACAATAAATTACTGAGACAAAACTAATGCATTGAATCAAATATCACGTTGAGAAATCAACTTTATCCCATAACCAATAATATGTTATTTAGCTACTCATAGCTTTTGAGTTCATCATAATCATAATCAATAATAAAATAATGAAGAAGATGGAAAACAAATGAAAAGCAAACCCTAGTCGCCGCTCTCCAAAACTCCAAGTAGAAAATACGTGATCTCCAAAAGAAGAAGCTTTTCCTTTTTGTAGCCTTTCCTCTTTCCAAAACTAGGTCTTCAAAGCCCAAAGTCCAAGTGATCCACCAAGCCCATATGTGAGAAAAACCCAAGTGAAAATATGTCCCAAAAGTAGTTGCCGGAAGACTGGTATTATGGTCGGAAATTGGCCGGAGAATGGTCGGATAAGTATCTCAGGTGACCGGCAAAGTCCACCAGGTCACCGGTCAACGAGTCATCTCGGTCAGGTCAACTGAGTCAAAGAAGAGTCAAACCAGGTACCCAAGTCAACTCAATGATGTCATGAGTCAGAGTCTAACTAGCATGATTGAGCTGAATTAACCGAGAAGGCTTTGGCCTGAGCCATTGCACAGCTTAAACTTGTGCTGCACCATCATTGCACTTTACTAATGCAACTTTACCAGCACACATGCTCCCTTCCTTCATTGCAGCACAACCAGTTCTTAACATCAACTTCATCCTGCCATTTCTCAAATTCATCTCAGCTTCACTTCTGTCTCATTCACAGGTCAAGTTATCTTCTTAGCTCAATTCCAACCTTCCATCAGCACCAATACAAGCCACAACAAGCACCAGCCATTACCAGTTGCACCTGCAACAATATATTCTTCTCAGATACAACCAATTACTGCCTACAAAGTTCTAAACTTAGCACTGCTGACTCTGCAATCGTTCAGTCATTCACATCATATCTCTGGCAGCAAAACTACACTGCCATAACACATTTCGGCGCACACCCTTGACTGCAACTCACTCTTCAGCCTTGTAGGTTCCTGTTCCATTTCAGTCACTACCAACACTGGCTCTAGCTTCAACTGCACTGCAACTGCAACCTATACCCATAATTCCAGCTGCACTTCATAGCAGCATCAGATCCCTGCAGTTCCTAAACATACATCTATTGCTCCATGGCAACAACTTCACCTGCAATAACAGCTCAGCCCATTTTTAATCTCCATCTGAACCTCACAACAGCAATACCTCATTCCTTATCACCACCAGTGCAGCCAACACCAGAGCTACACCAGAACTTCAATCCTGCAACTACTGAATTCCATTAAAACACATTTTTCATCATCTGACTTCTTCCCCTGTATCAATACAAGTGTCAGAAGCTTCGGTTTCATCAAATCTTTCAAGAACAACTTCATCCTCTTCTCTTTTGTTGCAATTCGACTCTCAAGGACCATCATCAGCTGCACATTCTTCCATTACAATTCGTCATTCATTACTCCCTGCAATCTCCAACATCATAACACAGCACATTATGCTCATTCAACTCCAGTTGCATCACTACAGATTCATAACCACCAACACCAGTTGCTCAAGACCCATCTCCTGAAGTCTCACAGATCCAAAATATCCATCTCAATCTTCACAGCAGAAAACTCCTAATTCAAACCACCACCAACACCGAGTTTTACCCATTCTGCCGATCCTTGCAATTGCAACTGCAAGTCACTTCTTTACCGCTTCCCTGTAGCGCATTCTGCTCTTGCATTAGCTTTCTTTAGCTCATTAACCAACTCCAGCTGCCACCTCCATCTTCCTCTTGATTTGCAGGTTTCAGAACTCCACAAACTCATCTTGATCTTCTTCGCAATTCCATGAGTAACACCAACAACCACACAACATCTTGAGACAAACCCATTCATTCAATTCAGCACCTGTAGCTCTATCTGCAACTCTTGCTCAGTTAACCATCTAAAACCCGAACATCTCCAGCTCTGCGACACATACCAAAAACACCAGTTGCACATACACATCCTCCATACCAAACATCTGAGACTGCTTCATCCACTTCTTGTACACCACCTAAAGCAGCTACATTTCTTCATCACCAGTTCTGTTATTTACGGCCTCAATCACTGCAACCTCAAGAATCCTGTTGAGCTTCAAGCCCATAAGCGACTGGAAAGAACATCATCTTCTCCCTGTCTGTCATAAACTCAAAACCCTCATCTTGATTCCATCTATACGGCTCTTAATCATCGCCATTAAAACTTCAATCACTAACTCAAACCCATCAGCTCTGTGTTCTTCTAAGCTTCAACATTCCACCAGACGACCACCAAACCATCTGAGTCTCCACCTGCGTTAACAGAAACAAATCTTCCTCTTTCTCTGTCTAAACCTTCGATTCCACTTCTCAAACCCTTGGTAGGCTCCAAATCGCTCAAACCCATCTCAGATTCCTTCATTGTATCAACAGAAAACTCAGATCTCTTTCTTCCATTCACGGCATCAACTTCATACAGATTCAAAACCTAATTTGAGTTACCACCTCTCTAATCTTCACCAGCAGAAAGAATAATCAAAACCCATTCTCTGAATTTGCCAGCAACAAATTTAGCTTAATCGTCTCCTCCCTGTGTTAATCAATTTCAGATGTAGAGTCTCAGACAACCGCCTCCATTTCAGGTGAAGTATTGAATTGAATGAGAGAATTCTCTCTGATTTAGGGCAAACCAATCATTGGGTTTACTAGAACACCCACTTATGTTATATGTGCCACCCAGTGACCATTTGGTATGTCAGTTTTAGAGAACTGACTGTTTGTTCTCTTTCTTGCGCAACTTAGCCCGCTCCAAGTATAACTCGCCTGTGATTCGACCTTTTTGCTTTTTATGCTCCAAATAGACGATTTCTCCTTCTTTTGATCCAAATGACTCCAAAGTACCTAAATACTCAAAATTAAACATAAGATACATATTTTATAAGAGAAATAACAAAGAAAGCATAAACAATAGATAATAATTAAGGTGTTTATAACACCTATCAAATTCCCCCACACTTAGACTTAGCTAGTCCTCGAGCAAATCAAACAAAACTTATTCTAAATGATACATACAAATCCATCTCGTGAGGGTTTACTAGAGATATACCCACAAAACCTACTTTCCAACTTACTAGTTCTCCGTAATGATAGCATCCAATGCGCTAAGAAGACATGGAGATTCTGCACACTAGTCATAAGAAGTTAGACACATATATGAACACACTCTCATCCTTAAAAGTTGAGAGAGAAATAACCATCCCTTATCGAAATAAATTCGGATTCAGAGTGATCGAAAGTCTCGACTCTGCCTCACAAGAAAAGGTTTTATGATATTTCTCTCAATAATAAACAGATTTTTATGGGTCACACATGTGTCCAGGTAGGAGTGAAGAGAGAATCCCGTGACACGTTTGAATGGTGGGAAGGTAAAAACCCTCCGAATTGTTTTGAAAACCCACATCTTTTATTCATTTTGAAAATCCATTTTTCTGACGATATCAAAGAAAGGAAATCAACCAATTAACGAAGGTGGGAATATGCTTACTTACCTCGTTATCCGTTCGGCGTGCAATTAGCACCACTCTCACAGCATCCATAGAAACGTTTTCGGTCTTCAATCCTTGTCCTCATCTTCGTCTTCGGTTTTCAACTCTTGATGATGAAATCTTGAACTTCGTAAGATCTTGACAATGTAACTCTTTCCTGTAATTCCTTGTTGCTTGAAACTTCATTATGAATATTTCTTCTTCCATTGGCTTTATTGAATGAATACAAAACCAAAGACGAACTAAACAAACCAAATATGATGCAATGAATATTTTTTTCTCTTTTTTGTTTTTTTTTTATTTTTTTATAAGATGCAAAATAAATAAAGTAAATACAAAACAAACAAAATATTAAAACTATTGATGGACCTAATAAACTTTTCTCTCTCTTTTTTTTTTTTTTTTTTGAGACAAGAGAAAATAAAATACAAACTAACAAATAAGAATAAAGATAAAATAAAAATGCAAGTTCAAAGGCCATGGTGTAAGTACTTTACCACTTTGTTCTTCACAACTTGTATGTCTTGATTAAACTTCTTGAAATCTCATCTTGATAATATTCGCTCTTGTACAATAGTCTTCAACTTGTAAAAATTCTGCTCCTTGTCTTGTTGCTATACTTGAATATGAAATTTGCTCATTTCTGTACCGTTGCTTGTAAACCTTGAACGTTTTCAACTTTCCTTCGAATTTGTGATGCTCCTCTTGTTAATGATGATAGTATTTCTATGGACCTGTTGGTGTAGAGAGAGAATAAGTGGATGGTGCTAACTGCGAACAAGATTACAAGTGGTATGTAAGTTAGCAATTCGATGTCACCATCATGATCGATAAAATAGCACTCAAGAGATAAAAATAGTGCTTCTATTGGTGGGAGGTTTGGTAGCTCACCATTCTACCCGGAGATTACGTACGGTGACACACACTCTAAAAGCACAAATTTAGACAGGTACAAAGAAATGAAGGTCGGTGCCTATCATGATGTAACATGGGTAGTCTCCACTATAGGGGACCACTACTCTAATACCGAATTCAGTCTGCACCTTATTTGCCACTGGCATGGTTAAATCCAACTGCAACTCTCATACAATTAAAAAACCCGATCATGTTCTCTGTCATCTCTAAGTTCAGTCACTCTTATGAGAATCTCGATGTAATCTTAGCGACATGTATACTATGTAACTCTAAACTAACCACAAGTTGGAGTTTCTTATTCACTAATTTACAAACAAAAAAAATTTGAAAAATTTGAAATTTTTACAATGCAAATGCTTAACCACTCCCCCACACTTAAACTTTACATTGTCCTCAATATAAATTGAGTCATCCAAAGTAAGTCAAGGTGGGAAATCCTACATGATAATATGACAACAAATCATAAAAAGTAAATGCAAGACAAGAAAAAACTAAAAACAAGACATGAAAATAAAAATAAAACAAGAAATACTCCTCCGATGGGTTGCCTCCCATTTAGCGCTTGGTTTAAAGTCGTCAGCCCGACTATCTCCTTGCTTTCTATAACTCCTCCAGAGGGAGTACTTCCACAAAGTTAACTCCTTAGTGAAATTCTCATAATATGGTTTCAACCGGTGCCCATTAACTTTAAGTTCTTTTCCTGTAGCTATGCTACGAATTTCTACTGCACCATGAGAAAACACATTAGTAACAATAAAAGGTCCAAACCAACGTGACCTTAATTTACCCGGAAATAATTGCAAGCGAGAATTAAACAAAAGCACTTTCTGCCCAATGCAAAATTGTTTTCTAGAAATCATAGTATCATGAAAGGCCTTCGTTTTCTCCTTGTAAATGCATGAGCTTTCAAATGCATCATTGCAAAGCTCCTCTAGCTCTTGGAGTTGTAACTTCCTTTGCTTTCCAGCCCCATCCATCTCCATATTGCATTGTTTAATAGCCCAAAACGCCTTATGCTCAATTTCAACGGGTAAATGACAAGGTTTACCATACACAAGACTAAAGGGATACATCCCGATAGGTGTCTTGTATGCAGTTCTATAAGCCCACAAAGCATCATTAAGTCGCATGCTCCAATCTTTCCTTGTTGGATTCACCGTCTTCTCTAGTATAGACTTCACCTCTCGGTTAGAAACCTCGGCTTGTCCATTTGTTTGGGGATGATAACGTGTTGCAATCTTGTGCGTGGTAGGCCTTGGGATGTGTATAAATTTAAGCCTACTTGTAATAAACCGCAAGTGCACGGCGTCTATCGGAGACGCGGCAAGTACGGGTCGATCCACAGAGACATGGGTGTGCTATGTTTGATCTAAGGTTTCTTCAACTGAATTCAAGTGAGTGACAAAGTGATACAGATGTTTGTTTTGTGCCGATACGGCTGAGATGTAATGGTGACTCTAAACTAAGGTATAGACAGTGACAAAAGAATGCTAAGGTCTTCAAATCTACCTCTAATTCCTATCATGTGTTCAACTCAATTGAAGTTCTTGTTCCTATAGTAGCTAAGGGCAGTGTGTCAATTCCGCCGCTTGTCTACGGAGTTTCACCTAATGATATTCCAAATATCAGCTAAGTTACTAACCCTAAGTACTAGTTGTCTAATTAAGCACAACTAGTCAGGGGAATTAGTATTATGTCTAATGTTTGAGCCGAGGTACCAACAACACAATTGTTTGCCTAACTACAATGGATACAAGGCATCCATTGTGAGAGAAAGTATTGCAATACTTGGAATTGAAATTATCGATAAATAAAGCACTCAAGAACATTCAACATAATTGAACTCAAAACAGAGAATTAGGGTTTCAATGAAACCCTTGCAACTAAATTAAAACATCATAGAATAACAAAGAACACAAAATTAAACCTAGTTGAAGCACTGGCTAGCCCAGGCATCCTTTCTATCAACACCCATCACTGCTATTTATACATGCAAGAAAATCCCCAAATACCAAACCCTAATTCATTTAAAATAAAAATTAAATGCAAAATAATTCGAACAAACTCTAACCCATACTCTGAATTTGCCGTTGGCTCTACTCCTGCGGTTCTGAGACTCCCTTGCTCTTGATTTGATGTAAGAGAAACCCTAGCCTCAATTATCTCTTACATAGCCTCTGGGGTTTCGAGAGAGGCTAGGCGAGAGATAAGTGAAGCTAGAGAGGGTGCGGATGTCGGGGTGTTAGGAGATGATGGAGTTGGTGGCGAAGGTGGCTCTGGTGGTGGTATGGGTGAAGACGGTGGAGGAGCAGAGCTCTGCTCTGTGATGGAGACGGGAGAGAGCAGAGGAGAAGAAAGAGAAATTGAGGAAGAGAATAGGCTTGTTCGATTAGGGTATAGTGTGTTGGTAACTTCGTTGTGAGGCAGGCACAGCAACGGACGATGGGAAGGCCTCAGCGAGCGTTGGATGAAGAGCAGGCGAAATCTGAACGGCTCAGGATATAGGCATCTTTGGTGTTGAGCGGAGCATTGATCGCGGTCGTAAGCGTCAAAAATAAATTACACTTTCTTACTACTCAAAATATAAATATAGCAAGGGCAAGAAAGGATCGATCCCACAGAGAGGTCTAGGTTGTCAAATTGTTTCGATTCCCTATAAATAACACCGGTAGTTTTGTGATTATAATAAACTAAATAAAAGCAAATAAAGAAATAAGCAAACAAATCAAATCAAGGATAAGAAAGTATTGGTTAAGGATTTCGTTTTCATTCACAAACATGTTTTCACCACAATAACTAGAATTGATATTTTAATCTCAACTTTTATCAAAGACCCTAGAATACCTTGATCGCAAGAATATCCCGCAAATCTCCTCATGTCATCAACAAACACATTAAAAGATGCGAATATGAATTCTACCTAAAGGAACAACCTAACGTGTAAAAGCACTAATCAAGTTTAATTCCTAGATGCGTTAAGTTCTATGAAATCAGGCCAATCAAAGCAATCGAACGTGGAAAGCGCACTAATCCGATTTAACAAAGGTTATGTCTCACATATGATCATAAGAATATATCACTACAAACTATAATCATATTTATGCTACTTGCAATCCGGAATTATCACTTTTGCGTATAATAACCCTAATCTAGCAATAGAGATGAAAGCAAACTCAATCGACTCGCGACTCGACTAACAAGCATTCAAATCATGTAACAATATTCATGGTGAATCATAAACGATAATATGAGAGAAAACTAATTTATTGAATTAAAACCCATGTTTGGAAATTCAACTTATTCCATAACCAATAATAAAACTCTAGCTCATATTCATGGAGTTCATAACAAGAAGAAAGAGAAAAGACTTCATGGTGTAAACCCTAGAATAAAGTAGAGGCAATAATAATCAAAAAGATAGAAGTCCTCTCTTTTATATGTTTCTCAATTTCCATAAAGAATACTCCTTCCAAAATTAGGTTTTGTCTTCAAGTCCATTAGTTGGAAATTCACCCGGCCCACGAGAGAGAGAAACCGTGTAGAAATTTTGTCCCAAAACGCTCGCCGGAAAATCGGGATTATGGCCGAATCCCACGAAAGTCGCCACCGATCACCAAAATTCTTCTCAGTCCATGGAATATTCCGTTTAGATTCTCGTTATATATAACGGTTGACTAACGGTCCTTAACAGTTGACCGGGTCAAGGGATGAGTCGAACCAAGTCACCGGCTAACTCGGCTCATCGACTAAGTTTCCGGGCCAAGTCACTTTCATCGCCAAAGTCAATCCCAATACTTGATGGGCTGAGTCTCCTGCACACTACCAACAAATCCAACACCCTGTCCTTCATTCTACAAGCAGCATAACTTTACTATCACAACCATTGTAATCTTCCCTATAACCTCAATGAAGCCAGCAACCAACCTGCAATGCTTCCAACTCATTTTGTCAACAACTACTTCACAAACTTCTTGGCTGCAACATACTCAAGCTCATTTGCGCACCAACTTCCCTGTTGCTTCACAACAATGCCACCAGCTCTGACTTGAATTGGTCCTGTATTTCTCATCGGTGGCGGCGCATCCTCGAAACATTAGAATGACTCCAGGTCTCAAGACTCAACATCTATTTCCACCCCATTCAGTAAGCCATCTCCAAAATTCATAGACACAACTACATTCATCCTGCAATCTCCATATTTTGCCCTGAGCAACCAAACTTAACTCAAATGCAATAGCATCTCGGGCCAACTTTGTCTCGGTCCCCTTCAACTCATGTCATTTCAATCACCCGCCTGCACTTCTGCAATTCCTTCATTCGAACCCGTGGTCACTGCCAACTTCCTCAATCTCCACATTAACCACCGGTACCACTCAGTGCCTCCATGAGCATAACCTCAGCTACCAAGCTCTACTGCCACAGCCAATTCCAGAACCACCAACAAGACCACTTCAGTTCCTTTGCCTGCAACATATCCACTCCTGACAGCTCACAGCTCCAGCTGATTCTCAGTTACATTGCAACCATCCCCAGCTCTGTGCCCCTGACACTGCAACTCTAGCGCCATTAGCATCCCTGCTTTGCATTTCACTGCCACAAATCAGCTGCAACACAACCACCAACATCCCTGACAACATCAGATTCTTCTATTCACCACCTGAGCCACCATCAATTCATACCTGCAATTTGCCAGACCACCTGAGACTGCAAATCCATCATCTCGCTCTTGCCCTCGTATCCTTTCAACATCACCGTAGCTTCATGCCAACAGCTCACCAATTTCACTTGTTTACAAGACTTGAGCTTCAGTTCAGAACTTTAATCAAGCACTCAATGTGCGCTTCTGCTGCTGATACAGACATGAAGTATTTGGTGATTTCTATCACCACTATACCTCCTCCCCTGCATACAATTGCACATTCAAAAGAACCCATTACTCCATCCAATGTAAATTGCTCAATCATTCATAACCTTCATCACTTAGTCATCATCGTTTCTCAATGGGAGTAGCAGCAGCTTCATGGCTGATTTCTCGATCAAAACCTTGTCAAGTGCAAACCAATTCGAACCATATACTACCTGCACATTATAGCCTCTCTTCATTTCCTCTATAGCTTCGAGAACAACAACAATCACGCATCACTCATCCCACTCAGTAACAGCAAAATCAATGACTCCATCTTATTTTCCATGTATGCTCTTGGTTACAGAGATCCAGTTTCTTCTTTCGATTCAAAACCACGAGCTTATTATCACCAAAGAAACCCTTCACGATTCACGGCAAAAACCCATTCCGCAAACCTCAATTTCATCATCTTCTCTGGGTTCACTCAACCAAAGACTCAAAACTAACGAATCTGAACAGCAACAGGTTCTCTCTCTCTTCTCAATCTATCTCTGAATTTCTCTCAACACATCGATCTCCATGGTTTCTTAATTTCCTCATTCGGTCCTTCTCATCTGTACTTCATTCGATCAACACCCACCTGTGAAATCTTCTTCTTCTCACTCTCTGGCTCTCGATTAACAAATACAGCATTCTTTCTTCCTCTCATTCAAGTGAATTGGTTGATAGAAATGAGAGAATACTCTCGAGGGGTTTGGATAACAGGGACGGGTCCGGATCCGGGTGTTACTATGGGCCGGATCTTTTAGCATTTCTTATAAACACAACCCAGGCTATCCCTTAACCGTGCGCTGGCTGTCTTTAATACTTCTCCAAAACAGAGTTGCCCCTTAACCTTTGCTAGGCTCCAAATAGTGTTCTCCAGAGAAATGGCAATTACGCCCTTTTTGCTCAAACTGGGTGATTTCTACTTCTTTTCCTACGTGCGACTCCAGAGTATCAAATAACTCAAAAACACGCGTAAAATACATAATTCACACAAAAAATAGCAAAGAAAGCATAAACTCTATATAGTAAATACGGTGTATTCTACACCTATCAGATTCCCCCACACTTAGACTTTGCTAGTCCTCGAGCAAATCAAACCAAAATAATAAAATACAACAACTCCGTGTCGTCGAGGCTACGGTCACTTTTAGCATAAATAACAAGCCTTTAAACCCCTAGGTGTCCCTAGTGGACGAGTTATAGTCTCGTGAAGGTTTACTAGAGATATACCTACAAAACCTATATTTCCAACTCCGTCTATTTGTGACAAATCAATGAACGAATCCAAAATGACTACAGGAGGAGGTACCTTGCAAATTCAATTCATATATTAGTAAATAAACTCTAATTAGATAGTCGAACAAGCCACAATACTCGGAAACTAACAAACCACAATCACAATGAAAAGATTAAGAAGATGGATATAGATGTAGATGTTGGCGAATATTCACAAGTGTTCGATGTTTCCCATATCTGTCTCAAGGTCACCGCTAAGATGAACCTAATCCTATTGGATTGAGCTACTTAGTGCTTTGAATGCTACATCAAATCAATTGGCATATACAAGGGAACCAAGAGTGACTTTATTCAACACAATAATAATTTATTCTCTTTTTTTTTTTTTTAAATATGATTGGATCAAACTGGATCCAATTTCTCTTTTTTTTTTTTAGACGGCATGATTAGATCTTTTGGATCCAAGCGCATGCTTCTTGTCAGCAAGTATATGATAGTTGTCTTGGATCCTGCATTCCACGCTTGTTTAGGCGACGGAGACAGGGACTACGTTTCACACATACTGCTATTCCCAAGTGTCTTTTTATTCCGTTTTGGTCTAATTGGTCGGTCCTTTTTTTTTCTTTTCTTATATTTTTTCATTTTTTTTTTTTCTTTTCTTGTTCAATTTTTTTCTCTTTTTCTAGTAACTCAATCACTCTATTTCATCCTAACAGTAATAACACGTCGATTTTTAGTGACCCACCAAAGCACTTAGAGAACAATAGATAAATATGGAAAAATAAAAATAGAATGCGATATGGTGATATTCCGAGATATGGTAACAACTATCATGGTATTTATGATTCATGAGCTATGTTCGTCCCTTTTAGTTAATGAGTTCCTCAACTCCTGCATTCAAAATGGTTCCATCCACTAATGGTGTCAAAAACAAACTATACAAACATATAAATGCTCCCCCACACTTAAACTTCACATTGTCCTCAATGTGTAAAACCGAAAGTTCTGAATTCTGACGTAACAGCAGATAAAACGCAAAAACTGTGCAAATTGGTAAGGAATTTGGAAAAACTCCATTTCACAAAAGTTGTTCACCTACGTGTTTTCTACACAGTGTCAAAATTTCACAGTGTTTTGATAAACGGTCTGACAGTTATGGTCTCTGGACTGAACTACGCGCAGTCTGAAATTTTCTGACGAAAAGGTATTCGTCATAATTCTCTTCTAAGATAGATTACGGACTCAATGAAATTAAACATGGGGATGCAAATATGATATGAAAACAGTAAAAAAAAAAATAAATAAACGAAACAAAAATAAAATGCAAAAGGATAAGAGATACAAAACCGGTGGGTTGCCTCCCACTTAGCGCTTGTTTTATAGTCGTCGGCCACTATATCCTTGCAAGATTCATTCCCCATACACCAATAATCTGAAAAGTTGGGGATCCGTCCATAGAACCTGTTTTGCAAACACTAGCTTCACACAAATATTAGTAACATAAAGCAAAAGTGAAGCTATGAACCGATAAAAGCTTCCCCCACACTTATTCTTGTCCACACATGGAAGTGTATAAAGAATATAGAAGTCGGGTACGTCCACGGTTTCTTGTTCCATAACCTGCATAGTATGAGAATCAAGTATCTCTAATGGCGGAAAACGAGAAACAAAGTCATTCAACAATGTTTTCGAAGCACATACATTCAAACCAATAAGAGGTAAAGGAGAAGAAACAATAGGCAAAGGGTTAGATAAACCTTTCACAATCTCTTGTATTACGGAATCCTCTTCATCCATGAAAAACTCAAGCGAATTATTCACCTCTTGTATATCATGGTCCTCTATCAAACCTTGCAACCATTCTTCGTCCGTTTCTGCCTTAACCAAAGTGTCGACATAAACATCATCTTTACAATCCTTTGCAAGCTCAATTGGGTCTTCCATAATATTGGTCATACCGGTATCATTCTCAACATACTCCTCCTTTTTGTTGTAAGGCACATACTCTTTTGCGGATCCAAATTTTATTATAAGAAACTTTTTTAGAACACTCGAAAATGTATCATCCTCAAGCTCCACCCTTTGAATAGGCTCTTGATCATTATTAAGATCAATGCTTGAGTAATCCACACAAGTGTCGACATATTCCTCTTCATCTTCATCTTGATCCAAAAAAGACTCCTCGGAGATGTCACCATGAGTTGGTTCAAGCAATGTATCATAATCACCGTCACTATCATAGTCAACATAAGATTGTTCCTCGCTGAATTTAGTGTCGCTTATCTCTAACTCATCCTTTTGAATAGGTGAATGATCATTATTAAGATCAAGAGTTGAGTTAACTACACAAATATCAACAAAAGTCCCCAAAGGTTCTCCTTTTTCAACATAATTATTCATTTCCTCCTTGTACTCTTCAATCCCTTGTCTTAAAGTGGAAACACCTTTTTGAAGCTCTTGGAGTGTTCCATCCAAATTCTGAATATAGTGTTCCATTTGTTGGTAAAGCTCATTCGACAAAGAAAAAGTAGAATTACTTACTTCATTATTGCTAGGCCAATTATATTCCCTTTGAATGGGTGGATGATCATAACTACGATCAGAAATTGGGCCAAACATACCATGAGCACATTCGGTCGATGAAATTGGTTCCACTCTTGGTTGTCTACAAATTGACTCCATGCTGTCCATAAATTGTTGCATTTCATCTACCAAACTAGAGGAAAAATTAATAGGAGTACAACTAGTCTCCCCTCCTTGTGGTTGCTCACTTACATACCCACCGTAAGAAGGTTGGAATGTATGAGAACAACTAAAAGGGTACGTGGAATATTGACCATAACCAAAGGATTGGTTTTGATTGTATTCCCCATAAGGGTGATAGTTTTCATGTTGTTGAGGTTGAACGCCGTATTGATTGCTCCAATATGCTCCGTCCATAGAAATTGGTACCTGAAACGAGATTCTCAAAACTCGAATAAGAACCAAGAAAAAAGAAAAAGTAAAACAAAACTAAATACAAAAATAAGAAACCAAAAACAATTAACAACCGCTGCCTCCCCGGCAGCGGCGCCAAAATTTGATCGCGGTCGTAAGCGTCAAAAATAAATTACACTTTCTTACTACTCAAAATATAAATATAGCAAGGGCAAGAAAGGATCGATCCCACAGAGAGGTCTAGGTTGTCAAATTGTTTCGGTTCCCTATAAATAACACCGGTAGTTTTGTGATTATAATAAACTAAATAAAAGCAAATAAAGAAATAAGCAAACAAATCAAATCAAGGATAAGAAAGTATTGGTTAAGGATTTCGTTTTCATTCACAAACATGTTTTCACCACAATAACTAGAATTGATATTTTAATCTCAACTTTTATCAAAGACCCTAGAATACCTTGATCGCAAGAATATCCCGCAAATCTCCTCATGTCATCAACAAACACATTAAAAGATGCGAATATGAATTCTACCTAAAGGAACAACCTAACGTGTAAAAGCACTAATCAAGTTTAATTCCCTAGATGCGTTAAGTTCTATGAAATCAGGCCAATCAAAGCAATCGAACGTGGAAAGCGCACTAATCCGATTTAACAAAGGTTATGGCTCACATATGATCATAAGAATATATCACTACAAACTATAATCATATTTATGCTACTTGCAATCCGGAATTATCACTTTTGCGTATAATAACCCTAATCTAGCAATAGAGATGAAAGCAAACTCAATCGACTCGCGACTCGACTAACAAGCATTCAAATCATGTAACAATATTCATGGTGAATCATAAACGATAATATGAGAGAAAACTAATTTATTGAATTAAAACCCATGTTTGGAAATTCAACTTATTCCATAACCAATAATAAAACTCTAGCTCATATTCATGGAGTTCATAACAAGAAGAAAGAGAAAAGACTTCATGGTGTAAACCCTAGAATAAAGTAGAGGCAATAATAATCAAAAAGATAGAAGTCCTCTCTTTTATATGTTTCTCAATTTCCATAAAGAATACTCCTTCCAAAATTAGGTTTTGTCTTCAAGTCCATTAGTTGGAAATTCACCCGGCCCACGAGAGAGAGAAACCCGTGTAGAAATTTTGTCCCAAAACGCTCGCCTGGGAAATCGGGATTATGGCGGAATCCGGCTAGGAAAAGTCGCCGCCGATCACCTGGAAAATTCTTCTCGAGTCCATGGAATATTCCGTTTAGATTCTGTTATATATAACGGTTGACTAACGGTCCTTAACGATTGACCGGGTCAAGGGATGAGTCGGAAACCGAGTCACTGGCTAACTCGGCTCATCGACTAAGTTTCCGTGCCAGAAGTCACTTTCATCGGCCAAAGTCAATCCCACCCCGATGGCCGAGTCTCCCGCACACTACCAACAAATCCAACACCCTGTCCTTCATTCTACAAGCAGCATAACTTTACTATCACAACCATTGTAATCTTCCCTATAACCTCAATGAAGCCAGCAACCAACCTGCAATGCTTCCAACTCATTTTGTCAACAACTACTTCACAAACTTCTTGGCTGCAACATACTCAAGCTCATTTGCGCACCAACTTCCCTGTTGCTTCACAACAATGCCACCAGCTCTGACTTGAATTGGTCCTGTATTTCTCATCAGTGGCAGCGCATCCCTGGAAACATCGAGAATGACTCCAGTCTCGGCACTGCAATGCCTATTTCCCTGCCATTCAGTAAGCCATCTCCAAAATTCATAGCCACAACTACATTCATCCTGCAATCTCCATATTTTGCCCTGAGCAACCAGCTTAACTCAAATGCAATAGCATCTCAGGCCAACCTGTCTCAGTCCCCTTCAACTCATGTCATTTCAATCACCTGCCCTGCACTTCCTGCAATTCCTTCATTCGAACCCAGGGTCACCTGCCAACTTCCTCAATCTCCACATTAACCACCAGTACCACTCCAGCTGCCTCCATGAGCATAACCTCAGCTACCAAGCTCTACTGCCACAGCCAATTCCAGAACCACCAACAAGACCACTTCAGTTCCTTTGCCTGCAACATATCCACTCCTGACAGCTCACAGCTCCAGCTGATTCTCAGTTACATTGCAACCATCCCCAGCTCTGTGCCCCTGACACTGCAACTCTAGCGCCATTAGCATCCCTGCTTTGCATTTCACTGCCACAAATCAGCTGCAACACAACCACCAACATCCTTGACAACATCAGATTCTTCTATTCACCACCTGAGCCACCATCAATTCATACCTGCAATTTGCCAGACCACCTGAGACTGCAACTCCATCATCTGCTCTTGCCCTGTATCCTTTCAACATCACTGTAGCTTCATGCCAACAGCTCACTGAATTTCACTTGTTTACAAGACTTGAGCTTCAGTTCAGAACTTTAATCAAGCACTCAATGTGCGCTTCTGCTGCTGATACAGACATGAAGTCTTTGGTGATTTCTATCACCACTATACCTCCTCCCCTGCGTACAATTGCACATTCAAAAGAACCCATTACTCCATCCAATGTAAATTGCTCAATCATTCATAACCTTCATCACTTAGTCATCATCGTTTCTCAATGGGAGTAGCAGCAACTTCATGGCTGATTTCTCGATCAAAACCTTGTCAAGTGCAAACCAATTCGAACCATATACTACCTGCACATTATAGCCTCTCTTCATTTCCTCTATAGCTTCTGAGAACAACAACAATCACTGGCATCAGCTCATCCCAATGTAACAGCAAAATCAACAGCTCCATCTTATTTTCCATGTATGCTCTTGGTTACAGATCCAGTTTCTTCTTTCGATTCAAAACCCTGAGCTTATTATCACCAGCAAACCCTTCACGATTCACGGCAAAAACCCATTCCGCAAACCTCAATTTCATCATCTTCTCTGGGTTCACTCAACCAAAGACTCAAAACTAACGAATCTGAACAGCAACAGGTTCTCTCTCTCTCTTCTCAATCTATCTCTGAATTTCTCTCAACACATCGATCTCCATGGTTTCTTAATTTCCTCATTCGGTCCTTCTCATCTGTACTTCATTCGATCAACACCCACCTGTGAAATCTTCTTCTTCTCACTCTCTGGCTCTCGATTAAAAAATACAGCATTCTTTCTTCCTCTCATTCAAGTGAATTGGTTGATAGAAATGAGAGAATACTCTCGAGGGGTTTGGATAACAGGGACGGGTCCGGATCTGGGTGTTACTATGGGCCGGATCTTTTAGCATTTCTTATAAACACAACCCAGGCTATCCCTTAACCGTGCGCTGGCTGTCTTTAATACTTCCCCAAAACAGAGTTGCCCCTTAACCTTTGCTAGGCTCCAAATAGTGTTCTCCAGAGAAATGGCAATTACGCCCTTTTTGCTCAAACTGGGTGATTTCTGCTTCTTTTCCTACGTGCGACTCCAGAGTATCTAATAACTCAAAAACACGCGTAAAATACATAATTCACACGAAAAATAGCAAAGAAAGCATAAACTCTATATAGTAAATACGGTGTATTCTACACCTATCAAGCATCGAGAAGTAGATGTGAGCGAAGGAGCGACTGTATGATGCATCTGGGCGAGATCTCAACGGCTCGGGATGAGCGGGTTCGGATCCGGGTCGTGGGTAGCTCTAGCCCATGTCTTCCTTGTTGGGTTGCAACTGATTCGCGCGTGGGCTTTGGCTATCTGCTCCATAGATGATCGACTCCAATTCTTTGCTCTTTGGCTCCTCGGTTTCTCGAGCTTTATTTATTGCCTAAAAACACAAAATTAATTAATACAAATATTTATTCTTGAAAACAAAGAAAACACGAGAATGCGGGATAATATCGATTTCTAAGCGCAAAAGATGAGTAAAATGCCAATAAAAGGTGTATAAATATGCACTATTTAGCACTCATCAAATACCCCAAACCTGAATTTTACTTGTCCTCAAGTGAAACAAAATGAAGAAATCCTAACTATACCCTGTCGCAGTCTCTCGAATGCATTTAGCGTATGCACTAAGCCTTTAAACCCCTAGGTGTCCCTAGTGGACGAGTTGTAGTCTCGTGAGGGTTTACCAGAGGTGTACCCACAAAACCTTCTCCAACTTCGAGTGTAAAAGAGTCTCAAGCATCCTAGAAGCTATGAGGACATAGAGTTTCTGCATGCTAGTAATGTGAGAGTTAGAACTACCAAAGAACGCATTCTCATCCTTAAGTCTTTGAGCGAGAAGTAACCATACCATATGAAAGAATTCGGATTCGATTGTGATCATAAGCCTCGACTTCTGCCTCACCATTAGGGTTTTATGATAATTGCACTCAAAAAGATCGCTTTTTAGTCTCTCATGTGTGCAGGCAGGAATAAAGAGAGAAATCCTGCACACGTTGTAGGTAAGAAGGATAACCTTCCGAAAATAAAATCTGGAGACTCCACAGAGGTGTGGACAAAAATAATCTTTTTCTGATGATCTCTAAGGAAGGAAATCAACCATTAGCAAGGGTGGGAGTACTCACTCACTTCTCACCCGATCGGCAATTAATATCACTCTCTCATAGGAACCATAGAAACGTCTTCAATCTTCGGTCTTCGGTCTTCACTTGTTGATGACGAACTTCTAAACTTCACAAAACTTGACAACAATTTTTTTTTTTTTTTTTTTTTTCAACTTACAATAAAACGATAAAACTCAATTTTTTCACAAACTTCATTAATTCTCATCCTATTTTCTTTTCTTTTCTTTGTTGCACGTAAACCTTGGACTATCTCAACTTTTCTTTCAATATTCTGATGCTGCTCCGTTTGTTGACGATGATGTGTTTCTATGGGTCTTGCTGATTGAGAGAGAGAGTGATGCTAACTGCAAATCGGTATTTAGAAGGAGTTTTCATCTTTAGACGTCACCCTCATGATTGACAAAAACTAGCACTCAAGAGATCAAAAGTAGTCTTTGAAAGTGGTGCGAAGTAGGGTAGCTCACCATTCTACCCGGAATTGACGTACGGTGACACACACTCTAACAGCTTTTCTAGAAAGTTGCAAAAAAATTGAAGGTTGGTGCCTCACTTGATGTAAAATGGGTAGTCTCCACTATGGGTGATCACAATTCTACTACCGAATATCTAAACAACACCTAATTCGCTCTCCGGTATGGTTAAATCCAATTTTAACGCTCTAATCAACTAAGAAACCTGATTGTGTTCTCCGGTACTTCCAAGTTCTGTTATTTCGGTCAGAATCTCTATGTAAACATAGCTAGAAGCATGCTAGTGACTCTAAAATCTCTAAAAGTTGGAGGTTTTTACAAAAAGAGTTTTGAATTTTTTTTTTTTTTTTGAAAATAAAAGATTAAAAAGACTAAAAACTCTATATGCAAATGCACCCCCAAACCTAAATCAAACATTGTCCTCAATGTGTCTACATATAGAAAAAATTTAAACAGTCACATACCGAGAGAACTATGCTGATAAGAGAAAAGGGAAGAGATTACCGGATGTCGGCAGGAGCAAGGTTGAGCTTTTTTAGTCAAGGCTAGAATCCAACATTCTCAACGGAGATCATATCGGATTAGCATAATATATGCGCATGAAGACTCAACCAATTCAAGAAAAGAAAAATTTAACAAGTACTACTGGATATATACAATGAAAATTCACCATAAACCAACAAATAAAAGAGTTGAGGATCAACCCAATAGAAAATATGTACACACATTAACATACTTACACAAATATAATATGAGAGTGCAAGTAAGATGTGTGAATGAGCTTCCCCCCAAACCTAAACTTGTGAATGGGTGTGTTTGGAAGCACAAAATCTTGCAATTTTAAAGGTACATCATGCAAATGGTCTAACTCAAAGTGAGTTTTACTAATAACAAAACATACACATTCCAAGCTGTGGTTCTTTAAAAGTGTTATACTTTGATGCAAAATAGTCAAGAGGACTTGGGAGGCACAAAGCTCTTAAACCAGGAACTCTCGGAAAAGTTGGTTTAAGATTTTTGTGACAAACTACTGTTAACATATTTAGTGTCGAATCCATGCTAGTAATTGCTATATAATCTTGTGTATATTACGTTTGTTTTCTTGTATTTGTCTTTCATTAGGTGAATCATCCGAAAAGAAGTGAAAAGAGCTACAAAGTGAAGTCTACAATTAGAGAAGGGCCAAAGACCATGCGGAACTCGCTCAATCTTTCTTCCCATCATCTCGAAGAGCGAAAAAGATTTAAGGTCATTAGACTTCGTATGAGAAAGTTACGAGCAAAAGAATATGACAGTTGTCGGTTCCAAAGTTCAATAAGAATGAACTTGCAAAATTCCAAAACTGAGTTACTAATACTAATAACCACCTTCTTCTTTAGTAAACACCACGGCGATTCGGGAGTTTGCATACACTACTGATCATCGGCGATGGGTGTTGATCATCATTCAGAGAAGGAATAAAACCGGTGGTGGGTTTTGAAGTTGTTCAAATACGAGTGTTAAGAAAGAATAATGAAGAATATATGGATTGAATGATTGAAGAAGGAGAAGTTTGCTAGTTGATAGGAGTTGAGGGCGATGATGGTGATCTTTCTTTGAGCTTGGTGTTGATGGCTGGTGAAGTCCGGCACAACAAAGATACAAGGATCGAGAGAAGGTCGAGGCGGTGATGCTCATGGGCTGTGATGGAACTCGGGAAAGGAGCCGGAGGCTTAACGGCAATGGAGGTTGATGGAGCTGGATAACTCAATTTTTGTTTGCGAGACTAAAAAGGAAGGCCAAGGGGCGTAAGGACGGGCTGCATGGCTTTTCCAATTGATCACATATTGTTTTGAGAGAAACTTTACCATCTTTGGGCGTGACTGATCATCAGAATTTTGGCGAGATTTGGCAA
This sequence comes from Papaver armeniacum, assembly GCA_023531295.1. Classification (NCBI taxonomy): domain Eukaryota; kingdom Viridiplantae; phylum Streptophyta; class Magnoliopsida; order Ranunculales; family Papaveraceae; genus Papaver; species Papaver armeniacum. The sequence goes on along the minus strand of JAJJWW010014942.1, from coordinate 366,944 downwards.
CTTTAGATACGGGATTTGGCGCACGGGCACTTCTACAACTTGAAGACTATAAAAGAGAACTTCTTAACCTAAGTTTAATAGAATATCATATATCTCTACATCTCATAATACACTTTTGTTCTTCATTAAAAACCTAGGGTTTACCCCTTTTGGGGAAACCGGAAACGTAGAGGCTAAACTTTTGTTGATTGAGGATGAATTCAATGTTCTAGCGTGGAGCTCTATTATTATACAAGTTTGTTCGGAGTTTTAATCACATCATCGTTTGTTTTCACTATTTGATCTTTAGGAGTGATTCTTAGATTGATTTGGGATGCATACTAATTAGTCTATTAATTGTTCTATTGCTAGTATTGGGTTAGGAGATAAGTAATCGTCGAATAATTCATACACAAGTAGAAATCGCAAGACCTTGCGGAGGGGATTCTGTGGAGCAATTGCGGGTGAATACAATACCAGCAAGTGGACCTTGAGCTAAGAGTTTAACTCACGGGATCAACCCTAATTCACAAAGCCTACGCGTTCGATCGGATTACCCTTGGTGAGCTCTACTTGGTGGTTCGGTTGGATAGAATCGATATTGGAGGCTTAAAATATCAGTGGTAAAAGGAGTTTTGAGGATAGCACTAGCTGCTTTCTACGGTTGGTGATGAATGGTTCTAACGAAGATAGATAAGTATACTAATCCAGTTATCGCTTAGTACAGCGAAGGATTCCTTGATCATATCTTTCTTTTATTTGTTATTATTTTTATTTCACTTTAAAACAATCCCCCTTGTCTTTTATTATTTTGCTATCTAAATAACATATCAATTACCACATCTCTCGGGAACGATCCTTACTACCGCTTATATTACCGGTTAATTAGTGGGAAATATATTGAATAATTTGTTGTGGTTACGACACGCATCAAATTTTGGCGCCCGATTCTTGGGGACGGTTGTTAATTGATTTGTTATTTGTTTAGCTTGTTTTTGTTTTTTTTTTAAATTTTTCTTGTGTTCTTGTGAGTCGTCATGTTTCCTTATGGACATAACATGTACGAGCACAAGACCAATCATCATATTATTGTGGTAATCAATTTGGATTTCAACCTCATTCATATAATAACTACCAACCATACCCTACGGAGCCTTATGGATACTCTCATACATATCAACAACCTTATGACGGGTATGTAAGTGTGAGCAATCAAAGCGATGGGAGGATAGTTATGCTTCGATCGGTTGTTTTCTAGTAATGTGCAGATGACGGAGAGTGTGGAAAGACCTACTCCTCTTTATCATGTTCTTTCGTCATTTATGTCAAAAGAAGAGATACGGGTCCCCGAACTTTCCATCGTGAATAACGGCGGAAACGTGTTAATATCGAGAAAACTTTCAAAGCAATATGATCGGTTAGAAGAAGGCTGGAGCATCGAAAAGACCCTCGAAGAAATCAACAAGGTAATACAAACGGAACTTCAACGTCGTTGGGATATTGAAGATTATGAGGTTGACGAAGACTCGATGAAGATGAGCAACCTTTGGAAAATCCTTGCAATAATGGTAATGTTATTTCAACTCCAGGATCATAATAACGATCACTCGCCTATTCAAAAGGAGGAGAATGAATATGACATAACCGTTGTTATAAATGGTGTAAACGTACTCAAACAATGATTTTAAGATTTGCACCAATGAACTAGAATTTCTAGGAGATGATTGATTACGATGGCGAGTTTGTTGAAGAGATAGTGATTGAGAATGAAACCAATTTTATTGAAGTTGTGGAAGACCCAATTGAGCTAGCCAAGGATTATATTGATCTTTGAGATTCTTGTTGAGCGGAAGCGAAGAAGAATGGCTAAATAGTTTGATAGAGGACCACGATACAAACGAGGTAAAAATAATTCATTGCAATTCTTTAAGAATGATGAGGATCTGTAATACAAGAAATTGTGGAAGGTTTGTCTAATCCTTTGCATATTTCTAAATCTTTTGATCCACATTACTTAAGATTGAAGTTGTGTGCTTCCAAAGTTTTAACGGATTATTTTGCTTCTAAGTATATACCACTTGATGTGTTTGATTCTAGCATTGTGCAGGTTCATCGAGAGGAACCCGAAGAAGTTCCCTTATTTTATGTTCTCTATCCACTTCCGAGTGTAGAAAGGACTAAGTTATAACAATTTCATTATTCATATATTATGCTAATAATTGTGTGAAGTTGTTACTAGAATTGCATTGTTTTAGGGCGGACTACATTTTCATTGTTGGTATATGGACGATTCGGGTGACGACTTTAAACCAAGCGCTTAATGGGAGGCAACCCATAGGTTTTGTATCTTAAACCCTTCTATTTTTGTTTTTTACACAAATATAATATGAGAGTGCAAGTAAGAGAAAGTTACTGTGTATGTGAATGAGCTTCCCCAAACCTAAACTTGTGAACGGGTGTGTTTGGGAGCACAAAATCTTTGCAATTTTAACGGTATATGGACATCATGCAAAAGTTCTAACTCAAAATGAGTTTTACTAATATAACAGCTACAAAGATATGGTGTTTTCACACATTCAAGAAGGGGATTGACGTGGTTCTTTAAAAGTGTTATACTTTGATGCAAAATAGTCCAAGAGGACTTGGGAGGCACAAAGCTCTAGGCCTAAACCTCTCATTTTTCGAGAAAAGTTGGTTTAAGATTTTTGTGACAAACTACACCTAGGGATTGTGGAGGAGTTTCAATTTTGTGACTTTAGGAGAGATTTGATTAGGTACATCTAAGTTATTTTCATGTATAAGATCATTTGTACCATCACACACTTTCCTAAAGTCGGAAGAGGGTAAATCATGTTCATCTAATCCGATTATCGCTTGGTAACAAGGATTCCTTGATCATATCTTTCTTTTATTTGTTATTATTTTTATTTCAGAAAATATATTGAATAATTTGTTGTGGTTACGACACGCATCAACTACACCTAGGTTTGGTGGAGGAGTTTCAATTTGTGACAATTTTCACCATTTGTCATGATCATCGATAGAACAATTCATCAATCACCATGTCATGATCATCGTAGCGACTAACATATTGTGATATGGGAAGGGAATCAGACACAACAATAATATCATGATCAAAAAGAACATTAGTGTCAACAGAAGATTCATACTTTCCTAAGTCACAAACAAGTTGTGAAGCATGCTCACATTCACTGAAAAATTTCACAAAACCAAGCTCAAAGTTAATATCACATGTATGAATATTAGAAGAGGCATCATTCATAGGGTTCACAGAAGAGACGCCTAACGTCTCTGAACTCAAAGATTCTATCATATTATCTGCATACACATGCTCTTCTAACATATCATATTCATCATCATCATCATCATAACAAAAATGCATTTCCCTATTAGCATTTCTAGTATACTCATTTACCTCTAGATTAGGTTCATATTCAGTGTTAGTTGCATGAGTAGGAATAGAAACACTATTTTCAAAATTTACTTTATTAGGGACAATAATCATCCTATCATGAACTGCCTTCCATTCTTCCTTTTCTAAATGAATAACGTTCATCTTTAAGAACATGTGACATTGTTCAATGGAGGGAGAGTCTTCAATAGTGGGTATGCATGTTTCATATGAATAATCATTAAATGGTTGTGCACATGGTTCACTAGAGAAGGGATGATCATGCATGTTGCTATATGGATGGTTATGCATTGTATGAAAGTCAAGCCTAGCATTTTGTTCCATGAGCGTTTCCATTAGTGATTGTAAACAAGGAGTCGGGGGAGTATAAAATTGTTCATCTCCCCACTGTGGTGACTGATACATGTGCTCATGATGGTTAGGGTATGAGTACTCAAGGTCAGGGCCCTGAGAAGGCTCATAATACTCCCTAAAATCATTATGGTCTGTGGGGGTTTCATATGGTGAAGCATGCCCGTAAGCAAGCTCTCTAATGGATTTGTTTGTATCCCCTGATGCAGACCAAAAGCCTGACATGATTTAGTACTCAAATTGAACTCAAAGCCCAGTTGAAGTGGACTAAGTTTGGTTTTAGTGGGATTGGTTTGGTTTATTGGGTTTCATTTGGTTTGTTGGGTTTGGTTTGGTTTAGGAATGTTTGGTTTGTGTGGTTTTTGATTTGGTTTATTGGGCTTCAGTTTGGTTTATTGGGGATTAGTTGTTTGCAGCCCAGGAAGATACAACCCACAAAAGAAAATAACACTTTATTCTAAGTGTAAGCCCAAAAGGTTGCTTTTTGAATTTGCTAAGTCCAATTTGAATAAGTGTATTTCAGCCCGGATGATGTGGGCTCGGTGTGTGCGTAGACAGCCCGGCGGTGAAACCTGCACGGCCAGTTTTTGTGAAACTGCACAGCCAGAGATGTGTGCACAGCCCAACGAGATGTGGGCTTGATTTAGGTCGGCAAGTTAGCAGCCAGTTGGTTTGCAAAGCCTAGTTGCTCAATTTAGGGAAACCTAGTGTATGTGAAATTTGGTCTATTGCATGTGCAACTTGTGCGAGTTCGACTTGTGCAACAAAGACACTTTGCAATTCACAAAGCCTGAGAAAGCGAGGCTTGTGCACGCAGATTGACACACTATTTTGCAGCCCAGGTTCTCAAAAATGTTTGCACATCACAATGGTTGACTTATGTGCTCAGACAGCACAGAGCAATACAGTACTAGGTTGTGTGCAAGTCAGGCAAGCACAGGGTTGCAAATGGATACTCACAGCTTGTGCAGGTTAGGTTATGCACAACGCACAAAAATTAACAATTGGGTAAATTGAACGACTTGGTCGGGCTGGCATAGATTATTTGCACAGATTGTGCAAATCAGTTTAATCACAGCACAGCACAGGCTTATGCAACTCTCTGAAAAGAAATGACACAGCACAAGGGGTTCAAGCATGCATAAGGGGCTTAACAGGTTAGCTTCCACAGGTGGTACCTCAAACTTGTAGCTGCAGGGGCTAGCAAGGGAGCAGGGTAGCTAGGCGAGTGAGGTCCGGCATTCAACACAACACAGAGGCTCACGGGATCACACAAGGCAAGGGCAGATGACAATGCTTACACAAGTTGCTCAATATTCATTCACTGCTATGATATCACGGGTATGCTATTCAAATGCAAAGGCAAACAACGAGAGGTAGTTGATGCTCTTGGTTTTTACCTAGCTTTGGCTACCTAAGTGTAACCTCACAAACATAGGGGCTTGAGTAGAACACACAGATTGCGCCTGTGGTCGGCTAGGTTATGCACTTCCTCACGAATCTTTGGCTCAATTGCTCAATGGTTCACACTTGGCTCAAACTTGCGGCTTCGGGGGCTAGCAAGTGAGCGGGTCCGGCTTTTAACACAATGGTCAAACAACACAATGGGTAATTGAGCCGGTTCGGGGTATTTGCGGGGTTCAAGCATGCATTCAGTCACGGGGCAATTCAATCTTACCTCAAGTTAAGGCTTCTATCCCTTCTTGGGTTGGCTTGCACAGCAGCATAGGTAGCACAGCAAGCACCTGCTACTCAACACAGAAGATCAGTTCTCTGGTTGCACATATCAAGACACACTAAGGTGCACAGCTAAGATGAAAGAATTTTGACAAATGCACAACTAAGTTATAAGATTATAGAAATTAAATGAGCTACAGCATGTGATGCAGATACAGAGCACAAGATAAATGAAGCTAGTGAGGGTAAAAGAAAATCTAAATTATCCTAAGTTATACCAACAATGCAAGACTACAATGCACTATGCACAGATGTTTAACGACTAAGTTACACATACAAAGACTAAAAACAGGTTAAATGCAAAAATAAACATGGGAGCAGAAATGGCTAGAACAGATACAGATTACAAAAATTTAAACTAGGTTATAGACGCGGGCGGATATATACGGGGTTGAAAATCGGTGAAGCGAGCCAATGAACAACGGGGCACGCGCCAAGTCCCCTGACAAGAATCTGCCAAAAACTTGGTAGGCCTTGGGATGTGTATGAATTTAAGCCTACTTGTAATAAACCGCAAGTGCACGGCGTCTATCGGAGACGCGACAAGTACGGGTCGATCCACAGAGACATGGGTGTGCTATGTTTGATCTAAGGTTTCTTCAACTGAATTCAAGTGAGTGACAAAGTAACACAGATGTTTGTTTTGTGCCGATACGGCTGAGATGTAATGGTGACTCTAAACTAAGGTATAGACAGTGACAAAAGAATGCTAAGGTCTTCAAATCTACCTCTAATTCCTATCATGTGTTCAACTCAATTGAAGTTCTTGTTCCTATAGTAGCTAAGGGCAGTGTGTCAATTCCGCCGCTTGTCTACGGAGTTTCACCTAATGATATTCCAAATATCAGCTAAGTTACTAACCCTAAGTACTAGTTGTCTAATTAAGCACAACTAGTCAGGGGAATTAGTATTATGTCTAATGTTTGAGCTGAGGTACCAACAACACAATTGTTTGCCTAACTACAATGGATACAAGGCATCCATTGTGAGAGAAGAGTATTGCAATACTGGAATTGAAATTATCTGATAAATAAAGCACTCAAGAACATTCAACATAATTGAACTCAAAACAGAGAATTAGGGTTTCAATGAAACCCTTGCAACTAAATTAAAACATCATAGAATAACAAAGAACACAAAATTAAACCTAGTTGAAGCACTGGCTAGCCCAGGCATCCTTTCTATCAACACCCATCACTGCTATTTATACATGCAAGAAAATCCCCAAATACCAAACCCTAATTCATTTAAAATAAAAATTAAATGCAAAATAATTCGAACAAACTCTAACTCATACTCTGAATTTGCTGTTGGCTCTACTCCTGCGGTTCTGAGACTCCCTTGCTCTTGATTTGATGTAAGAGAAACCCTAGCCTCAATTATCTCTTACATAGCCTCTAGGGTTTCGAGAGAGGCTAGGCGAGAGATAAGTGAAGCTAGGGAGGGTGTGGATGTCGGGGTGTTAGGAGATGATGGAGTTGGTGGCGAAGGTGGCTCTGGTGGTGGTATGGGTGAAGATGGTGGAGGAGCAGAGCTCTGCTCTGTGATGGAGACGGGAGAGAGCAGATGAGAAGAAAGAGAAATTGAGGAAGAGAATAGGCTTGTTCGATTAGGGTATAGGGTGTTGGTAACTTCGTTGTGAGGCAGGCACAGCAACGGACGATGGGAAGGCCTCAGCGAGCGTTGGATGAAGAGCAGGCGAAATCTGAACGGCTCAGGATATAGGCATCTTTGGTGTTGAGCGGAGCATCGAGAAGTAGATGTGAGCGAAGGAGCGACCGTATGATGCATCTGGGCGAGATCTCAACGGCTCGGGATGAGCGGGTTCGGATCCGGGTCGTGGGTAGCTCTAGCCCATGTCTTCCTTGTTGGTTTGCAACTGATTCGCGCGTGGGCTTTGGCTATCTGCTCCATAGATGATCGACTCCAATTCTTCGCTCTTTGGCTCCTCAGTTTCTCCGAGCTTTATTTATTGCCTAAAAACACAAAATTAATTAATACAAATATTTATTCTTGAAAACAAAGAAAACACAGAATCTGGGATAATATCTGATTTCTAAGCGCAAAAGATGAGTAAAATGCCAATAAAAAGGTGTATAAATATGCACTATTTAGCACTCATCAGTGCGACACATTGTACTTCTTCAACAAGCTTTGTAAAATCCTGTTTTTGAAGTGAGAACCCCCATCGCTAATTATGGCTATTGGAATTCCAAACCTTGCAAAGATATTAGCTTGCACAAAATCTGGAACCACTTTAGAATCATTAGTTGGGGTGGCCTTAGCTTCCACCCATTTAGAGACATAATCAACAGCAAGTAAGATATAAAAATTCCCATGGGAGTTGACAAAAGGACCCATAAAATCAATACCCCATACATCAAAAACTTCAATAAATTGAATAAAAGTTTGTGGCATTTGATTTCGGGCACCTAAATTGCCTGTTCTTTGGCACCTATCACAAGTTGTACAAAATATATGTGCATCCTTAAACAAGGTTGGCCAATAGAAACCGCTTTCAAGTACCTTGTGAGCGGTTCTCTTACTCCCAAAATGTCCTCCGCAAGCATAAGAGTGACAAAAAGACAAGATAGAATTAAATTCAGATTCGGGAACGCATGGTCACTACAATGTTTCCATAAGTATGGATCATCCCATATGTATTGTTTCCCTAACTTCTTAAGTTTTTCCCTCTCAGCACGAGAAAAGTTCATTGGGATTTGTTTAGACACCAAGTAATTCACAATGTCAGCATACCATGGTTCTCCAAAGGCAATTGAGAATAGTTGCTCATCCGGGAAACTATCACGCAATGGGATAGCTTCCTTGTCCACAACAAGACGACTCAAATGATCCGCAACGGTATTCTCAATTCCTTTCTTGTCCTTGATTTCAATATCAAACTCTTGCAAGAGTAAAATCCATCGTATGAGCCTCGGTTTCGCTTCTTTCTTCATTAGCAAGTACCTAAGTGCTTCATGATCAGAAAAGACAACAACTTTTGTACCAATTAGATAAGAGCGAAACTTTTCCAAAGCAAAAACAATGGCTAACAACTCTTTTTCGGTGGTTGTGTAGTTTTGTTGGGCCTCATTTAACGTTCTAGAAGCATAATAAATAGCATGAGGTATCTTCCCCACACGTTGCCCAAGCACCGCACCAACCGCATAATCACTTGCATCACACATGATCTCAAAAGGCTTGCTCCAATCCGAAGGTTTAATGATAGGGGCTGAAATCAAAAGTTCTTTCAAACGATTGAATGCCGCCATACACTTTTCATCAAAGTTAAAAACCACATCTTTTTGCAATAAGTTGCAAAGTGGTGATGCTATCTTGGAAATCCTTGATAAATCTACGATAAAAACCTGCATGACCAAGAAAAGAGCGTATCTCCCTCACCGTAGTGGGAGGGGTTAAAGCACAAATAAGGTATATCTTAGATTTATCGACTTCCAAGCCTTTAGAAGATATTATATGGCCTAAAACTATGCCATGAGTTACCATAAAATGGCACTTCTCCCAATTCAGCACAAGGTTTGTTTCAACACATCGTTCAAGGATTAGAGACAAGTTATTCAAGCAAAAGTCAAATGAATCACCAAAGACACTAAAATCGTCCATGAACACTTCGATTATGTTTTCAACATATTCTGAAAAGATACTTACCATACACCTTTGAAAGGTAGCTGGAGCATTGCACAAGCCAAAAGGCATCCTTCTATAAGCAAAAGTACCGAAAGGACAAGTGAAAGTGGTTTTCTCTTGATCCTCCGGCGCTATCACAATCTGATTGTAACCTGAATAACCATCAAGGAAGCAATAGTAAGAGTGTACAGCTAAACGTTCAAGCATTTGATCAATAAATGGTAAAGGAAAGTGATCTTTTCTAGTGGTGGCATTCAATTTTCTGTAATCTATACAAACCCTCCAACTAGTTTGCACACGAGTTGGGACAACATTCTCCACCACCGTCACACCTGATTTCTTTGGTACTACTTGTACCGGGCTCACCCACTTACTATCGGATATGGGGTAGATAACACCCACGTCCAAAAGCTTTAGTATCTCCTTTTTCACAACTTCCATCATGGGAGGGTTCAAACGACGTTGCGCTTCCCTTGTAGGCTTTGCATCGTCCTCCAAACGGATTTTGTGCATACAAACGGCAGGGCTTATACCCTTGATATCGACAATTGTCCATCCTATGGCTGTCTTGTACTTCCTTAGCACCCTTAGAAGTTTTTGCTCCTGTAAATCACTAAGCTCGTTAGACACAATCACAGGTAAATCTTCCTTGTCACCCAAGTACAAGTAATTTAAGTGATCGGGAAGAGGTTTCAATTCTAACTTTGGAGATTTAACAATGGAAGGTACAAGCTTTTCATCACTATATGGTAAAAAATAAAAGAGATATTATGAGTTTCCGAGCATCCTTGTAGTGAATTAAGATCACCAAGGGATTCCTTGACTTCATTACCACACTCTACACCATTATCCATGGATGTAGTTAACACGGTTTCCAAAGCGTCATCACCATTTGATTCAAACATTTGTTGTGCCAATGTATCCATAACATCAATGGAGAAACAAGAGTGGACATCGCTAGGATATCTCATCGTCTCGAAAATGTTGAAACGTATTGTTTCTCCATCAAACTCCATTGTTAGCGTTCTCTTGTCCACATCAATAATGGTTTTCGTCGTTTTCATGAAGGGACGCCCAAGTAGTAATGGAAAAGACGAGTTCGGTGACCCTTCATTCATCTCTAACACGCAAAAGTCAGCTGGAAATACTAATTGATTAACCTGCACAAGAACATCCTCAACAATACCCATTGGGTAGACATTAGAGCGGTCAGCTAATTGCAATACAATTCCAGCTTTTTTAAGAGGACCAAGATCAAGTGAATTATACATTGATGCAGGCATAACATTTACGGATGCACCTAAATCCAACATAGCTTTGTTAAATGTTGTGTTACCAATTGTGACGGGAATGTCAAAACTATCGGGATCCTTGCACTTAAGTGGGAGTTTGTGTTGTAAGATTGCCGAAGCATTTTCCCCCACACTAAGCACTTCATTACCTTTGAGCCTTTGCTTATTGGTACACAAGTCCTTCAACACCTTTGCATACTTTGGAACTTGCTTAATAGCATCAATGAGTGGTATGTTCACATGGATCTTTTTAAGAACGTCTAAAATCTCCTTTTATAGTTCCGCCTTCTTGGAACTTGCAAATCTACGAGGGAAAGGTAAAGGAGGAACATAAGTAGAAACCGGAGTTTTAGAGTTAGGAATAGGTACCTCAGAAGTTTGGGGAGAATCATCATTCTTCTCCTCCAAAACAGGTTCCTTTGGTGTTTCCACCTTGCCCGAATCAGTAACCTCGGGTTGCACAAGTTGTGCACCACTTCTTAATGTAATAGCATTGACACCCTCTTTTGGGTTAATAGGTTGAGAAGGGAGTTTCCCACTATTTTGTGCCTTCAATTTGTTTATATCAATCACCATGGAGCCCATTTGTGTCTGCAACTCCTTGATAGCACTCTTAGTTTCCTGCTGACTTTCTTTAAACATGGTGGAAATGCCTTGCATCATTGTTTGAAGCTTTGAATCGATATCGGAACCTTGATTTTGCATTGATTGTTGTGCTTGTGGTTGCTGAAATTGTTGTTGTTGTGGTTGAAATCCACCCGAACGGTTGAAAGTAGGTTGTTGGACTGCACCTTTCTTATTGGCATAGCTAAAATTGGGATGATCTCTCCATCCTGGATTGTAAGTGTTGGAGTAGGGATCATACCATCTTTGATGATTTGGAAAGACCGCACTAGCTTGCTCCAACTCTTCATCATATGAAGGTAGAATAACCGCAGCCATCTTTTGCATCATTTGCTCCATGCTACCCATTCTTTGATCAAGGTGTGATGATGAATCACTAACTTAATGCACCCGCCTAACCATTGGTTCACCTTTAGTGTAAAATTGTTGCGAGTTCGCTGCCATGTTTTCAATCAACTCTCTAGCTTGTGCCACCGTCTTGTTCACTAGTGCACCACCACACGCAGAATCAAGGAGATATCTATCACTTGATTGGAGACCTTCATAAAAGTATCAGATTATCATAGCGTCATTGAATTGGTGCTGTGGACAGCTTGCCACCAATCTCTTGTATCGCTCCCAACATTCATACAAAGATTATCCTACATTTTGCTTTATCCCACAAATCTCTTTGCGAATTTGAGTAGCCTTCGATGCAGGAAAATACCTCTCTAAGAAAATTTTCTTCAACCCGTTCCATGTAGTGACACTTCCGGATGGCAAACAATACAACCAATCCTTAGAGATATCCACCATACAAAATGGAAAAACTTTCAACATTGCACCATCAGCATCAGTCTCCGCTGGAAGCATGGCCGTGACAATGGTATGGAAGTCCATAAGATGCTTGTTTGGGTCTTCATTCACCATGCCATGGAACTTTGGTAACTCTTTAAGCAACCCCGGCTTGCCGGCTTGATCTCGAAGGTTGAGTTTGTTTGAATACACCATCGTTGTGCATCAAGCCTATGAGAAGCCAAGTCCTTGAGTGTACGATCACCCATTGCTTCTTCTTCTTCAACTAGTGGTTCTTCTACGAATGGAACCTCTTGTTCTCCTTCTAGTTGTAACTCTTCTTCCACTTCTAACTCTTGATATTCTGTTGTGTCTTGACTTGGTTGGAGTATTGTGCCTCTTCGAGTAGCTATCCCGCACCTTGGATAGTTCCAATCTTTAGAAGCTAGGGATTAGGTACCTGAAAACAATTCTCGCAAACAAGTGAGAAACAAGACAAGAAAACAAAAGGCAAAGATAAAAGTAGAAATTATAAAAAGAAACTAAAAATTTAATAACAAGCCGTATGCCTCCCCGGCAGCGGCGCCAAAATTTAATTGGTTGTCAGCCGAGCAAAGATAATTTCACTTTCTCACTCTACTAAATATAAATGAAGTACGTGATAAGAAAGAGTTCGTTCCCACAGAGAGGCTTTTGTTGTTACAGAATTTCAGTTTCTTAGTAACCAGGGGGGATTTATGTTTTATCTAAGCAATAAAATAGAGCAAAGCAAATAAAATAATTTGAATAATCAATAAAGAGAAGATATTGGTCACGGGATAGTATCATTCACAAACATGTATTTTCATCAATGACTAGAATTGATATTTTAATCTCTCATTTACTAAAAGTCCTAGGATACCTTGATCGCAAGTATATCCCGCTAATTCCCTAATTTCATCACAACCACATTAAAAGATGCATATGTGAATTCTTCCTAGAAAGCAACCTAAAGTGTAAAAGCACAGTTAAGTTTAACTCCCTAAAAGCACTAAGTTCTATGGAATAAGACTAATCAAGGCAATCAAACGTGTAAAAGCACTAATTCGATTTAACCAAGGTTATGATTCATTTGTGACTAGTATGATATATCACTACAAGCACTACCCACAATTATGCTACTTAGAATCAGGGATAAACAACTTTTTCGTATTGAAAACCCTAATATAGCTTTAGAAATGAATGCAAATCGGATTGATTCCGGACTCAACCAAACAAACAATCTAATCATATAACAATATAAACCATGAATCATAAACAATAAATTACTGAGACAAAACTAATGCATTGAATCAAATATCATGTTGAGAAATCAACTTTATCCCATAACCAACAATATGTTATTTAGCTACTAATAGCTTTTGAGTTCATCATAATCATAATCAATAATAAAATAATGAAGAAGATGGAAAACAAATGAAAAGCAAACCCTAGTCGCCGCTCTCCAAAACTCCAAGTAGAAAATACGTGATCTCCAAAAGAAGAAGCTTTTCCTTTTTGTAGCCTTTCCTCTTTCCAAAACTAGGTCTTCAAAGCCCAAAGTCCAAGTGATCCACCAAGCCCATATGTGAGAAAAACCCAAGTGAAAATATGTCCCAAAAGTAGTTGCCGGAAGACTGGTATTATGGACGAAAATTGGCCGGAGAATGGTCGGATAAGTATCTCAGGTGACCGGCAAAGTCCACCCGGTCACCGGTCAAAGAGTCAGCTCGGTCAGGTCAACTGAGTCAAAGAAGAGTTAAACCAGGTACCCGAGTCAACTCAATGATGTCATGAGTCAGAAACGAGTCAGAGTCTAACTATCCTGACTGAGCTGAATTAACTGAGAAGGCTTTGGCCTGAGCCATTGGACAACTTGAACTTGTGCTGCACCATCATTGCACTTCACTAATGCAACTTTACCAGCACACATGCTCCCTTCCTTCATTGCAGCACAACCAGTTCTTAACATCAACTTCATCCTGTCATTTCTCAAATTCATCTCAGCTTCACTTTTGTCTCATTCACAGGTCAAGTTATCTTCTCAGCTCAATTCCAACCTTCCATCAGCACCAATACAAGCCACAACAAGCACCAGCCATTATTAGTTGCACCTGCAACAACATGTTCTTCTCAGACACAACCAATTACTGCCTACAAAGTTCTAAACTTAGCACTGCTGACTCCGCAATCGTTCAGTCATTCACAACATATCTCTGGCAGCAAAACTATATTGCCATAACACATTTCAGCGCACACCCTTGACTTCAACTCATTCTTCATCCTTGTAGGTTCCTGTTCCATTTCAGTCACTACCAACACTGGCTCTAGCTTCAACTGCACTGCAACTGCAACCTATACCCATAATTCCAGCTGCACTTCATAGCAGCATCAGGTCCCTGCAGTTCCTAAACATACATCTATTGCTCCATGGCAACAACTTCACCCGCAATAACAAACTCATTTTTAATCTCCATCTGAACCTCACAGCAGCAATACCTCATTCCTTATCACCACCAGTGCAGCCAACACCAGAGCTACACCAGAACTTCAATCCTGCAACTATTGAATTCCATTAAAACACATTTTTCATCATCTGACTTCTTCCCCTGTATCAATACAAGTGTCAGAAGCTTCAGTTTCATCAAATCTTTCAAGAACAGCTTCATCCTCTTCTCTTTTGTTGCAATTCGACTCTCAAGGACCATCATCAACTGCACATTCTTCCATTACAATTCGCCATTCATTACTCCCTGCAATCTCCAGTATCATAACACAACACTTTCTTCTCATTTAACTCCAGCTGCATCATTACAGATTCATAACCACCAACACCATTTGCTCAAGACCCATCTCCTGAAGTCTCACATATCCAAAATCTCCATCTCAATCTTCACAGCAGAAAACTCCTAATTCAAACCACCACCAACACCGAGTTTTACCCATTCTGCCGATCCTTGCAATTGCAGCTGCAAGTCACTTCTTTACCGCTTCCCTGTAGCACATTATGCTCTTGCATTAGCTTTCTTTAGCTCATTAACCAACTCCAGCTGCCACCTCCATCTTCCTCTTGATTTGCAGGTTTCAGAACTCCACCAAATCATCTTGATCTTCTCCGCAATTCCATGAGCAACAACAACAACCACACAACATCTTGAGACAAACCCATTCATTCAATTCAACACCTGTAGCTCTATCTGCAACTCTTGCTCAGTTAACCATCTAAAACTCGAACATCTCCAGCTCTGTGACACATACCACAAACACCAGTTGCACATACACAGCCTCCATACTAAACATCTGAGACCTCTTCATCCACTTCTTGTACACCACCTAAAGCAGCTACATTTCTTCATCACCAGTTCTGTTATTTACGGCCGCAATCACTGCAACCTCAAGAATCCTGTTGAGCTTCAAGCCCATAAGCGCCTGGCAAGAACACCATCTTCTTACTGTTTGTCATAAACTCAAAACCTTCATCTTGATTCCATCTATACGGCTCTTAATCATCGCCATTAATACTTCAATCACTAACTCAAACCCATCAGCTCTGTGTTCTTCTAAGCTTCAACATTCCACCAGACGACCACCAAACTATCTGAGTCTCCACCTGCGTTAACAGAAACAAATCTTCCTCTTTCTCTGTCTAAACCTTCGATTCCACTTCTCAAACCCTTGGTAGGCTCCAAATCGCTCAAACCCATCTCAGATTCCTTCATTGCATCAACAGAAAACTCAGATCTCTTTCTTCCATTCACGGCATCAACTTCTTACATATTCAAAACCTAATTTGAGTTACCACCTCTCTAATCTTCACCCGCAGAAAGAATAATCAAAACCCATTCTCTGAATTTGCCAGCAACAAATTCAGCTTAATCGTCTCCTCCCTGTGTTAATCAATTTCAGATGTAGAGTCTCAGACAACCGCCTCCATTTCAGGTGAATTAGTGAATTGAATAAGAGAATTCTCTCTGATTTAGGGCAAACCAATCGTTGGGTTTACTAGAACACCCACTGATGTTATATGGGCCACCCAGTGACCATTTGGTATGTCAGTTTTAGAGAATTGACTGTTTGTTCTATTTCTTCCGCAACTTAGCCCGCTCCAAGTATAACTCGCATGTGATTCGACCTTTTTGCTTTTTATGCTCCAAATAGACGGTTTCTCCTTCTTTTGATCCAAATGACTCCAAAGTACCTAAATACTCAAAAGTAAACATAAGATACATATTTTATAAGAGAAATAGCAAAGAAAGCATAAACAATAGATAATAATTAAGGTGTTTATAACACCTATCAAAGTGAAAGAAAGAGCGGACAGTTGATGAGTAGAGGAGTAGTGGGTGCATAACCGTTCACTCCTGCCTTAACAATAAGGACATAGTTTCTGTCACTTTCACACGATCTCCACTTCTTCACTACTCCACAACCTCCATTTCCTGTGAGATCAGGGTGTTCGACTATGACTTACTATAAAATATATTTTTAATCTATGGAATACATCAATACAAGTATCCATAAAACACATAAAACATACAACTTACACTTTGCAAGCAAGTTCTACCTTATGATACATAGTCATAAACAACCACACCTTACAGAGTTCATCATTCTGATCTCAACGCCTTCTCTGCCTCCCTCCCCAAAATCAACCATTCTCTTTCCTTTGTAACCGAAGCAAGACTGGAACGGCCATTTCTTAGTTTAGGCTGGAATTATACAGATTTATCTCTCAAATCTAAAGTACTCATGTGCAGTACATTTGTTTAGGGTTTTGAATCGTTTCTCATCAACGTTCCCACTTTTACTCTTTTCTCCAGAATCAGTTTTTACCTTACTACAAATTGTCGACCATAGTGGGAGATTAATCTCTCGATTACAAAATCAATTTTTTAATTTCTCAATTTTTGATCTTCAATTTTCTCAATTTCAAAATGGTTTGTCTTAGGTCTGGGCTAGTAACTAATCATATTCCTAATGCTGCCAGTGCCAGTGGTGAACTGGTGTCACTCATTCTGCCGTTAACTCCAACGCTACCAATGCATCACCTGCCACGAATATTGGCGCTACCAGCACTCTTCCTGCCACAAACACAGCTGGGACCGCTATCAATTCTTCAGTTACAACACCTCTTGTCACCATAGCCACTACCACCCCTCCTTCTGGTCCGGATGTTGCAGGAGCCCGAGACAATTAGCCTCATGTTACCATGGCTGATTTAACAAAGAGGCAGGAAGTCCTTACTAGGACTTAGGCAGACAAGGCTACAATCCAGAAAGAGGTACTCACCTTTCTAAAAACATTAACAGAGTGACTATCACCAGAGCAACGTCAACATCAGACGAAGCAGACAAGGAATGCTTTCACGATGGCTGGTGAAAGTACTTCAAGAAGTCGCATCCTTGTAGATGAAGAGGCTCGTGTTGTCTGTGAATGCCCGTTGGAAAGGAACCATCAATCCAACTTCATCACACAAGAAGACTTGGAACGAATTCTCCAGAATAGAGGAAAGGAGGGCTCAGCCAACATTCATCAGCATCAGCCTCCATACCCTACTGAAGTGCAAAGAATTCCCAGAGGATATTCCTCACCTTAGTTCTCACTTTATGATGGAACCGACAATGCTCATGAACACATCTCGCGTTTTCTGAAATCACTAGGAGAACATGAATACAACCATGTTTTCCGCCTGAAGGAATTCTCGAAATCACTTACTAAGTTACTGGAAGAGATTACACCTGGTACAACAACATTGCACCAAACAACATAGCTAATTGGTATGAGATGGTTAACGCCTTCTACAAGAAATATTTCTTTGTGTAAGCAAATCACCTTATCAGACCTAGGAAGGATAATCTGATACAGGTGTATCTTTTTTCTTTTAGGAACTTAGTAATCCTCAAATTATATTGAGGGTAGAATTGTACTTTAGGAGGGAATACTGATTTAAGGCAGTAACCTAGATAAGGAAATACTCAGAGGTATAGAAATATTCCTAGAACAAGGTAATATTCCTAGAAAGGGAAATATACCTAGAAAAGGAATTATTCCTAGACAAGGAAATGGATTCCTATAAGGTTTGAGAAACCAAACAAAAAAACTATAAATAGATATGTTTAGATCATAGCTAAGGACATCTAGAGAGTGTGGTTTGACACCTAGAAAAGGAGGTTTAACACACATACCTAGAGAAAGCTTGTAGACAAATAATTGTGTTATTGTCAAAAGCAAGCTTAGTAAATAGTTTAAGGTTATCAACTGTTTAGAGAGATTGTGAGCGTAACAAAGAGAGAATTGTAATAGTTTTATTGTTCATAATCTAGAGAAGATATTTTCTTCGAATCTGGTTTCTAGTGTGTTATGTTTTCTAGTTTTCGTCTATTATTATTTTGAAGTCCGCCTCTATAATAATAGTCACCAAGGTACAGAGATCATACGTATCAAGTTGGTATCAGAGCAAGGTTAGTTTCTTTTATGGAAGATCCCAGTGGTTTACGGTCTTCATTAGATCTCTCTATAAACATCTTTGTGGGTTACTCGAAAGCAAGAATACGTTAAAAGAACAAGAAAACCAAGGATGGCTAAGACAAACGATGAGTCTAAGACTGATGAACCAAAAACTACCGAAGAGAAGGTGGTTATGTTAGAAAAAGATATGAAGACGATTCAAACTACCCTGGACGAGTTGGTTGCTTGTATTCTCTCTTTGTGAGCGTAACAAAGAGAGAATTGTAATAGTTTTATTATTCATAATCTAGAGAAGATATTTTCTTCGAATCTGGTTTCTAGTGTGTCCCGTTTTCTAGTTTTCGTTTATTATTATTCTGAATTCCGCCTCTATAATAATAGTCACCAAGGTACAAAGATCATATGTATCATGTTCCAGCAAAGAAATGAACATCCCAACGATTAAGTCAAGAGATTAAGAATTCAAGCACTAGATTATCACGACCCAAAGGTTATTGAACAACAGTTGGTGAAATTGTGCATCAATGGCATGGTGCCTGTCTACCGTGCTTTGATGGAGAATTGCGATTTCAGTCATTCTATGAACTTCATGAGGCTGCTTAGCGCTCGGCTACAACAACATCTGCCTTGATGGAGAGGACTAGACCTGCCAAGAACGAGAAAGCACGTAAGACTCGAGGAAGTAGGCGCCATCAACAAACCATACAATGTTCAACCCTCGGTGAGTATTGTAAGTGAAGGAGGCAAGAGGAAAGCTCTAACTATGGAACAACATCACAAACGTACAACGCTAGCACCAAAAGCAGCTCGCCAGCCTCGGAAGGCTCAAGTGACTATGACCAAGCCCCCAGTTCAACAACAGGAAACAAGAGAAGCTGCATCTACCCCTGATTTTCCATTACCAATCTAAGAGGTAATTGAACTCTTAGAATCATGGATACAAGATGGTGCTATCAAGCTACCTCATATCAAATGTGTGTCACATGAAAAGGAAATGGAAAGTACTGTCATTTTTATAGGTTCGCCAATCACCCAACAAGTGATTGCAACAGATTGAAGCGCATATTTAAGGAGAAGATCGACTCAGGGGAACTCTACTTAGGCAATGAAGTAGTTCACAAAGACCCCCTTCCTATTAGATGTTGTATGATCTTTGGAGACTCCGTCTACAAAACAATCAATGATGGAGAATATGCGCGAGCTTCTCTACCTATCAAAGGCACAACGTTAAGACATATTTGGTCCCCTCAATTGTGTTGTATCAGGCAAGTGGCTGCTTTCGGTTGATGAAGCTTCTCCTAAGCCTAAGCCTCTTATGAAAGACATGACCGGCATATGCGATTGGGGAATCTTAACCACTGTTCACCTCGGAGATGTTGACTTTGGAAAGACGTTAATTGACGCATGTACTGATCTCAATATTGTCACTATCCAGACTCTGAAAGCTATAAGGATTTCTAAACGAGAAGTTGTCCATTGTCCAACTACGGTCAAGGATTCCGCAGGAAAGTCCAGAATCGTCTATGGTTACATCACTCTTGAAATAAAGATAGGAGACATCCGAACGCATGCCAAGCTCCATATTATCAAAGAAGATCCATATTATGACATGGTCCTGGGACGCTCATGTATGCATAACAAAAATGTGAGACTAGGTGTATCTCCTTTACCAATGTCTACACCTCTGAGGATCTCCAATGAGCCATCAAATCCTGAAGACTACCTATTTCCAGAATACCATCGGTTAGCGGATGTGGAGCAATTTTCCTGGAGAAGATGAAATATCGTACATCTGAAGGTTCCGCACACAAGTAAGTCTTGTTGTACAACTTGCTTTACAATCAGATATTCCTCATCCCATCAACACCTGGGGACTTGATCCGATCATCGATCCAACTGTGACTAGGTGATGTGAATGCAAGGCTGGTCCTTTTCAATACTTTATCAAATGTTTAGAAGTCGTCTTGGTCGAAGATAAGAAATCTATAAACCAAGTAGTGGTACAAAGCCTAAATCCCTTTCAAGTTGGAGATATGGCATTAGGGATCACTACTGGTACTCAGCATGCTGCACCAAATCTCCCAGGAGGTGAGGAGGAGCCTTGCCTGGTTGAAGAAGTCATACTGGGTGGATACTGCAAGCTTATTCATATTGAAAAGCTAGAAGGGGTAGTAATACACGACATGTGGATCAAACTTTTCAGTGCCTAGAACGATATATCGTCACTTCCCTAGTATTTCCCTTATTTTTATGCAATATTTGTAATTCCTCCAAAATTTTGCACCATCTTGCATTTATAATTAGGATTTCAGTTTATTAGTCAAAACCATTTCAAGGTAAAATCTCTATAAATTCAAAATTCTTGCGAAACAATCACCTACTTGTTCAAAATCAGAAAAACCATACAAGAATATATCTTGTCTTTCAAAACACATAAGAGAAAATAGTTCTGAGTAGAGAATATAGGCATTCAAGGGAAATCAGTTAGCAGCAACTCATCCTTCTTAGAAAAAGCATCCTTCATATCCTAAAGAGCAACCTGCTTCAACTCCAACTCCAACTCATGGGACAACTTTTTCAATTTTCGCTTCTTCCTGATTAATGAGATCCATGGAGAGGGTTACACCTATTTTGTTTTACAACTTTTGGACGTTTGAAATTCCCTGATAGAACCAGGAGACATTGAATCCGAAGTCCACATGCATGTCTCGATGATACCCCCAATTTGCTATTACCTCTTCAGAAGCAGCATGCCTGGTCACACTGCACATCTCATCCATTGAAGATAAAGCCTCATCTACGCGCTTTGCCAGCACAACATAGCTTTTGGATTTCTTAGTTGTGGAGATGTGTCCATAATTCTACCATATTTGAGTGTAGAACTCAACATACTTATGTGACACACTGAATCCTCCAACTAGTACATGCTCTGTAATAGGAGCATCGAATGGAGGGTCGACGATAACATCTGCGGCAGAGTATTTGACTATCATAGTTGTCTTCTCAATCTTAAGGGAGTCAGGATTACTCATGTCAATTGCCATCACAGTAGTGACATCCTCTCTTTCCCTAGAAGGAGTTGAGGTATCTTCAATATCATTAATTTCCACCATCTCCGCATTATATTTTGGTTCATCCTCAACCTACAACATCATCCCAACAAGGTCAGAAGATTCAAATAGCAAGTCTTGAAAAGTGAATAGGTACAAGAACAAAGCTGGGAACAGATACACTCGTATGGAAATATTAAAAGATCAAGGAGTGGAAAATTACATGTTCATCCGTTGATTGGTTTGGAGAGTTAAACCTGTCATCCTTATGCTTTAAAGTGTTACTTTCGTCTCCACTAGATACTGAATATGATTGGCCACCATCTTTGTTACTCGAAAGCGACTTAGTATCACCACCATCAGATTTTTCTTCATCTTCGCCTTCTGAATATATCTTAGACGTGTTGTTACTCGGATTACTTGCAGCTAATGCAAGTCTAGTAAAGGCGTTCATCTCCTAGACAACACTATTGGAGCACCAATATTACTTCGAACGATCCAACGTTAGATTGACAGATGAAGTTGAACATTATTAATTCAAAAATTACTCACATAATTTAGATGGTCAAATAGAAAGATATGTGTATACTTGTATGGTTGGAGAATTTATAGCCACAGGGCCGTTCGGATGCCATTTGCGAAGTTATTTGACCTAATCTCCATCTCTTGGGGATTGAGCTATGCCTTACCTCCGTCTTGCCTAGGTTTCACATGCTTTGATCCCTGAAACATCAAACAAGTTTTATGGATGTTAAAATGCACACTAACGGATTCAAGGCGGTTGAAGATGTGGATCCTTAACTGAGATGGCTCATCAGAAGCTTTACATATACTAACAGGGAGTGGCTTCAATCTGGGGTGATTTTCCAAGAGCTGAGAAGTGGGCTTATCATGTGGTACCGTCACGACTGCCTGTACGAATTGATGAAGACCAAAGAACTCATCTCGCTAGAACTCTTTATATTTAGAAGTTACCACTAGTCTTTTACTGGGGAGTAAGAATGGAATATTGTTCTCTTCCATGTAAACACTCGTATCTAATACGGGTTTTAGGTAATTTATAGAGGGTTTTGGTGGACGACGAGAAGGTATTCCCTGGTCAAAATCCATCTGACGAGCAGCCGTATCAATGTTATAAAATTCTATAGTGAAACATCCCATGAAGAAAGACAGAACATACCCATGTGTGCAGCTCCACATGAACACAGCTTCTCCGATACTCATAGCGCGTTTGGGTACAAATTTGCTTCTGACTTCTGCTTCTCCAGAAGTAAAATTCAGATCAGAAGTCAGAACAAAAGGTTAACTTTTCTGCTTCTGGAAGTCATTATGAAATTGTTTACCCAAACTAACTTCTGACTTTTTTGCTTCTAGAAGTCAAAAAGCAACTTCTAGATGTGTATCCAAACGCGCTATCATATTCTTTCCACTTGAATGCAGCATCAGACCGGTAACAGAAGCACAAGCGTTTGGCTGAACTACAGATAGGTGAACTGGTACCCAAGGATGAAAGTTCATCATGTGGGCCTTGTCCAAAAAATTGATAAGTCTTACGCCAGGCTTTTGACGCTTATCTGGCCAACGGAGTATCCCAGCACCGCCATATGTACTCGAGAACGTAAAACTGGGAGTAGGAGCATAACCACTGAAATGCTCCCATAAGCGTGCTTGGAGAAATGTGATATGAACATATGATTTTGTCTTTAAATACCCGTTGGAGACATACATATCCAATACTAAAGAATCAAGTAGAGAGTACATGGAACCAAGGAATAAGCTACATATTGACAAGATAATGCCTTGTGCCAGCTTGATGACGGTAGGAGCCGGTTTCGGTCTTATTATATTCGTACCAGAATCATCATCGAAGATATCTCTAGACAGCCAGAGACAAAACAAATGCAGTAACACTGAGCGCGTCATTCATTACTTGACCTGGTTTTGGTTCCATAGGCCACCACTGAGATGCCCACCAAGTATAAAAGCACTTCGCGGGGTCATCCTTCATATTATACTCTGCTATCTTTTCGATCAAGGCTACACGCCATACTTCTTCTTTATCAGACCAATCAAAGTCAAAGTTTCCCACAGATTCAACAAAGCAACTACGCTCTCCAAAGTGATAGTTATCTCACCCCACCTGCATATTGCGGTGTGAGTAGGAATGCACCACAAAGAAATGAAAGTAATCAAGACCAATCAAAGTCGAAGTTTCCCACAATTAGAAGATTCAACAAAGCAGCTACGCTCTCCAAAGTGATAGTCATCTCACTCCACCTGCATATTGCGGTGGGAGTAGGAATATACCACAGAGAAATGAAAGTAATCAAGCCCGGGACATC
Source organism: Papaver armeniacum (assembly GCA_023531295.1). Taxonomy (NCBI): domain Eukaryota; kingdom Viridiplantae; phylum Streptophyta; class Magnoliopsida; order Ranunculales; family Papaveraceae; genus Papaver; species Papaver armeniacum. The sequence goes on along the minus strand of JAJJWW010014942.1, from coordinate 343,228 downwards.
CTTCCTGACATGGAGTTTTGCAGATGCCTTAACAGCTTCAGTGACTTGTGCCCTATCCAGATTAGCCCTGACATGATCATTGCTGAACCTATATCTCATCCATCCATCTCAAGAGCGCAATGGAGTTTGGCAAATCCTGAAGTCCACTGGAGATGCTGGATATTCATTCTTCTGAAGATAGAACCTTATTATACGTTTAGGAAAAATTGGCTGCATGGCTGCTACATCCTTTGAGCTAGCAAGAAGAGCCATCACATGACTGGGATGAGTCCTGGTAGTCGTGTAAGATACTTCGAAGAAATCATCACCTATTTTTGGCATATCTTTGGACTCGGAACCATTGGTACCTCCTCCTTAGCAGTGGAGATATCTCCAGGTGACATCTTATCAAGCAATAAATATTTCTCATACTTTTCTTTACTTCGAAGTAACTGCATGTGCAAAACAGAAAGGAATTAATACTTCTCTGTGTACCTCTACAAATGAGCATGATATGCATGCAAGCTCTAGTTAATGGTCAAAGCTACACAACACTACGAAGAAGTATGAAGCTGGGAAGGCAAGCGATACTTGCTTATCAAAATCGTGAGCACTAAATCTCACGTAAAAAAAAAGGAACGAAGAATACTTTCCACGGGTACTACACCCACGACCGAGCTAGGGTTTATCCCTATAAAATTAATTAAATTAACATGGAAGAAAAGGAAATGAGAAGGAATGCATACCTCAAACTCCTTTTGTCGGTTCTTGTCTTGCTACTAATGCTTGCCTTACAGTTGACGTCCTGTCGCTGCTAATAATCGTCCTTGCTGACAATAGAGATCGTTGATGATGACTAAAAAAATATCAAAATTAATTAACTGCTCATGGACATTACACTCACGACCAAAACCTAACTAGGGTTTATACCCGTATAAAAAAAAGGAGAGATGCCTACCTCGAGCTCCAACGGTTGACACCTGCTATGCGGATATTACTGTTGCTGCTCTTACTGACGATAAAGAGACGCTCTCGGCTGTTGATGCAAGGATCTCATGATTACCAACTCAAGAAGAAATCAAGTTTTCTTTTATACAGTGAATGTCATTCGCGTAAACAAAAAAATAAAAAAATAAATATATATATATATAATGACGCGAGAAGATGAGACTTGCTTACCTTGCTTCCAACGGCTGGTACTTCGGACATTGAGCAATTGCTAAGGACGATACAGGAGGAGGAGTTGCAGCTTATGGAGGCACGAGTAGTGATGGAGAAGTACTAACCGAAAGGGTAATGCTCCTTTTATATAGATTGGCTTTTCCAAAAAGAGAATGGATTCCTTCTTTGCCTAGCCTGTCACGATGGGCTTGTCTGGTCGGACCAAGGACCAAACTCGATGACCACTCCATCCCTCTCAACTAATGCTAGAATGCTCCTATGTGTACCATGTTGATCGTCTCTGACTCGAGGTTCTGATGCGGCTATATTTGAAGCCCAGGCCACTTGCTGGTTTCCGGGTAACATTTAACAACTCAACTATGAATTTTTATTTATGTATGTCACCATCTAATGCTTACCACGCAACAATATCAATTGTTACGTGCTAAGCATGTGACTTAATATTGATGGTGGTTTTTAATTCAGGGTGATAATTGTAAAACTTTATATTTCTGATCTAGTATCAGAATACTGAATTCTAATGCATCTTCATTTTGCAAAGAATTTAATTGATGTGTTAAAAACCTAATGAGCGCCTACGCTTCTCTTACTATGTATATATATATATATAGCCATATTTCATGAGCTTCACCCTGTTGAATTCATTATATATATATTATTTTGTATTTATTGAACGAATCAGTATCTACATGTATGAAAATTATTAGAATAGTATTGGTGCACATTGCAATATTCCCAAGTATTCCATAATTTTATCGTATTGAAACTCAAGCTCCTAGATGAATTATTCACTAGTGTAGATCCTGGTGAGTATTTATTTAATGATGTGTTCCCATCTGAACTCTTAATACCGACCTGATATCCATGTTCATTCTTAACTGTGCAACATGGATTTTCCGAAGTGTCTAATTAAGATATGCATAAAGGAACCTGATCAAGAGCATCGTAGTTGTGCCAACAAGATCAGGTAGTCACCATGATACTTGCGAAAGTAGCAAATTTAGTGATTTTGTGCTAATGCGCAAAGTTCATTTAATTTACTCAATTTTTTGTCCACACACAAAATTCGAATATTTAACCTAATTTTGTGTCAACTCACAAAATTTGATTATTTTCCCCTAAAATGGGAGCAAGTACGATATCTCGATTCCTATTGGTCGAGACTATGCCTAGGCAAGCTAGGAATTAATGAATCTTGTGGCCGGTGGGTACAAAACCCTAACCAAGGTCGAAAAAATTGAATTCAAGGAAATCGTGACTGACTAGGTCAGTCACGGAAGGAAGATGACCGTGCCTTTTTGCCGGCCAGTCTGACAAGCTCGGCGCCTCCTACTGTAGTCGCAGGATTTCCTACACTACACCCCTCATTAGATTCAACACAATTAATCCATTTGAAGATAAATAAATTATGAATTTGATTGATTATTTTCTTGAAATGTTTACAAAGAAAGATAGAACAGAATTAAGGAAATTACAATCACTTTAAAGTTTCTCTCTCTTAATGTCTTGCTTAACAATTCAAAAAGACCTCTCCCACAACAGATTTACTCAACCCTTTATATAGGGTATTACATAGTGGATGACAACTAAAAATTTGTCCTTTATTTTCGGGAATGACTCGCGAAGTATCGCAAGTGTATAAGTGTTCGTCTTCGCGACACTCCTAAATCTCGCCAAATCTTCACACTTTTCTCATGTTCTCGCTGTCGTCATCCATTGCGTCATTTATATTATTTCCTGCGACACCTTCGCAATCTTTGTCGTTTATTGATCTCGCAAGGTATTGATGTCGCGATATTCGATCCTAAATCTTGCCTCTTCTCATGTCTTCTCTACGAAGGAGAGAATGTCATGAGAATTATCATTTTGAAATGTCGCCACCGTTTATTTTCTATCCATTTTTTCTACCGACAAGATTCCGTGAATTTAGGAATGGCTGTTTACACGTATCTAAAATTTTACTTTTTACCAGCTCATCCGGTTACTCTTCTCCCATCTATTTAAAGAGGAGTTCCCTTTGAAAATTCTTCTCTTCTTTTACTTCATCTTCTTTATTGTCTGCAACTTTTCTCTGCCATTTTCCTTCATCGTCTTCTTCATCGTCTTCCTGCTATAATTCTTCTGCTACTGTTTCTATGGCATCAAGGTCTGTTGATTTTACTAATTTTGATTATTTCATGATTGATTTCTCTTATTGTAGTCTTTTATTTGGATATTACTCTTCTTTTAATGTTTCTCCTACCATTTTTATTTCAGCAAGAACCCTAACATTTCTTCAGGTTCGCAATCGAAATCCTTTGCTTCTAAAAGGCAGCCTGCGAGTAGCAAGGTATTTAAAAAACATTTACTCTTTTAATAACAATATTATTGCCTCTGTTTCTTATTTAACTTGTAATTCGTAGGATGACAAAAATGGTGGTAGATCTCCCAAGAGGTCTCGCCATTCTAAACCAGTTGCACCTCCTGTTTCCTTTCCTGGGTTTAAACTTATTACTTCTCCTATAGTACCTTCGCAGGACAATCCTCCCTCTCTGGCGATTGCTTCGCAGAATAAACCAACTCCTTCTTCTCAAGATAATCTGTCTCCTCCTGCGATATCCTCGCAGGACAAATCAATCCCTGAATTTTCCGTCGATGAAATTCTTCAAAATGAACCTTTCTCCACTTTTACTCTTAATACTTCTGTCTCGCCCCCACCTGTTAATCAGGTTTCTTCAACTGGAATTCTTATAACCAAGAATGATTCAACTTTTCCCTCCTCCTCCTCTGAGTCTATCCCTCTTACCAAAGAAAACTTAGAAGGGACAGATGTAGCTTTCAAAACTTTATCAGACGTCATGAATGATGCGAAGAAAACCTCCACTGATCCTATTAGGTCTAGTGTTTTTGAATCCCTGAGTAAATATTTTGGTTCTGACACATTGTCGCGAACATCTCTGGAGCAAGAAATTAAGGTCTTGAAAAATAGCCTTCTCAACATATCGCTGGATCGCGACAATCTTCGCAAGAAGAACGAAGAATTAAAAGGTACATTTTTACCTTTTTTTTTTTTTTTTTTTTTTTTTTTTTTTTAAACTCAAACCCTTGTTCGCCCTTCAAGCTTTAAACCAGAAACGAAAAATGGAGATATATCAATAAGAATCTACTGTTGAAGAAGTTCGAGTTGATAAAGATGCTTGGATGGAGCAATATAACCAATTAGATAATCTTCATACATATGTTGTTGATCAAATAGATAATCTTTCTAAAGAAAATGCTTGATTTAGCTAGAAACACGATTCGTTAAGTAATGACTTATCTCACCTCTCGTATTCTTTGACTAAAGCTAATCTAGAGTTGGAAACTTTATCAGATGAGAATGGAACTCTTTCTCAAGAGAAGCGAACTCTATTAAACAAGGTAGCAGTTTACTCGCAGCAATATGATATTTGCCAAAAATTATGTAAAGAGCAAGAACAATCTCTTCGCTCATTTGAAGAGTCATCTTGCGGAAGTTCTTGTCGAGAAGGATAAACTCATTCATGGGTAGAATAACCTTAAGTGTAAAAGCAAACCAACTCAAAGATCAATGTTCCCAATTAGAAAAGTCCAATTCTTCCCTTGCAAAAGAAAATGCCATACTTGTTTCTAACGAAAAAAATTGGCGAGCTCGTCTGAAAGGATTAGTTGGAGATAATTTTGACAACGCCATGGATCAACTGGAGAATAGTTGTTCAGCTTTAACCCAGCATCTTATCTCGCAAAAGGAAGGTAGTCATAGAAGTTGACTGCCTCATCTATTCTTCCTTTATCGTGCCTTCATATTTTTGTTTGTTATAATATTTTTTTGTTTTTATTTTTTGTTTCGCAGAATCTGAGAAAAATCTTCACTCATCCATTACTGCTTTGAAATCGACCACTCAAAAATTCGCAAGGAGAATAAAATGCTTGTTACTTCCCTTATGCATTCTCGCGACAGGGCAGAAAGAAGATTCGACTATATGTGTAATTTTAAAAATATAGAGAGTAAAAATCAGCAGAAAGCGCTCCTTCGTCAACTTCATCTTAAAGCTGAAGTTCTTGTGAATGATGTTTTACTCTCTAAATCTCTTGATCCTGTATCTGTCGCACCTCTGGAAGTAAGTGATGATGAAGTTCATGATTCCCCTGATAGCGATTATGATTATGAAAGCTGCGAGGAAGTCACTAATGATGAAATTTTCAATAAGAATCCGAATGAAGGAATTTCTAATGAAAATCCTCCAACTGGCGAAGATGAAGCTGATAAAATTGTTGAGGAACGTTTATCATCTCCTACTGCCGAGAATGCCAATGTAGATGTAGGAAATTAATCTACTCCTGTAATTTTATATCTTCCAGTCTCTTTTTTTGTATGACTTTTTGCATGGGATGTTTTTCAATTTCTGTTGAAGTACTCTTTTTGATTGGAAAGACCAAGTCCCTTGATGAATAAACCCTTATCTTCTCTTTCTATCTCATTTTAGATTTGCAATTTTACTCTCGCAAGCGTGTTTGCTTACCTTTATTCATGTTGAAATTTATCATTGCGACAAGACTGCAGGATATCTTCACAAATGAAGAAATCTATTGATCTTGTCTTATCATTGATTGTGTTGTCTTATTTTGCCTTCCTAATTAAAGGTCTTATTTCGCCACCCTCGTTGCGACAAAATCGCAGGACGACTTTTTACATTTTCATGTAATGACCCATTGACCTTGTCTTATCATTTCTTAAGTATTTTTGCCTCTGCCAGCGGATATTTTATTTGCGACAATATGACAGGTTTAAATACTCTTGCGAATGTAAAATCCCATGACATTGCCGTCTTCGCGACGAAATCGGAGGACGTCTTTACATTTTCATGTAAAAACCCATTGATCTCGCCTTATCCTTGCGTTAGTATTATTGCCTCTACAGGATCATCGCACAAATATGACAAGCCTAAATTTCCTTGCGAAAATAAAGCCTCATGACATTTGCGTCTTTTGACACTTATCAGCTCCCTAATGGAGGGTGTCGCCCTTATCTTCTCCCTGGTTGCCCCTTCAAGGAGGCGTACATCGGCCATACAAGACTAGCTCCTCCCATCCGGTCTTAACAACAACCAGTTGTTTTCGCAGCCTCTTATCCCTTATACCTATATGGTTTATGGTTACAAGACCGCACCCTAAGTGGAGTTTTCTTGGGCCGAGTGCGGATATACCAAGACTTGCCAAGAATGGCCGAGACACTTCAAATGCCCTGGCACTCTTGGCTCAACCGTGTACCCCGGCGCCTTGAGCATACATCGACTCCTTGGAAGAGATCCTCGGGCGTCCAACCAGGGTATAACCTTATATATATAGTTGGAAATCCAAGGTATCTCTCCCTGGATAGGCTTTCATGGGCCCCAAATCTCCATGACTCAGGTTCCGGGAGCGGTGTAACCTTTCCCCGAGCCATGTCAAGAGATACCCCCTTATATGACGCACTTTAGGTCTTACATTTGCCTCTTGCGAAATATCATTCGCGAACTGGGGTGTACGCCATAAAGGTTCGTCCCATTCACTCACTCATTCATTTTTGTTAATTCATTCAATCATTCATTTTCTGTAATGTATTGCTTGCGAGACATTCGCACAATCTTTCTTTATTTTATTCAACCTCGCAATCATTCTGTCGTAAAAACATTTCATCCAAATTCATTTCATTTCATCCATCTTTTATGGATAATACTTCTTGAGATACAACCTATTCCATGGTCTATCCAATCTTTGTCCTACATCTCTCCCTTCAGGATCCATTAATCTATATGCCCCTGTGCCAACTATTTCCTTAATGATATAAGGTCCATCCCATTTTCTTGCCAATTTGCCACTTTCACGCTGATATATTGGTGTCTCTCGCAGCACCGATCTCCCGGTTGAAATTCACGTATCTTGACACGTTTGTTATATTCTCTCGGCCAATCTTCGCTGATAATTCTCCATATGTTGTAGTGCACTCTCTCTTTTTCTTCTAATTCATCTAATTTGATTAAAATGTTACCCGCACTAAGATTTTTCTCCCAAGCTTCTTTCTTTGTTGTTGGAATCATAACTTCGTCAGAGTACAAACTTCAACCCCATATGTTAAACAAAAAGGTGACATGCCCGTAGCTTCTCTTCTAGTTGTATTATAAGCCCATACTACATTGGGCACTTGTTCGCACCATCCTTTATTGTATCCCTCTAACTTCTTCTTCAATATGTCTCAATTGTTTTATTTGTCGCTTCGCTGGCCATTAGCTGCGGGTATATAGGAGTTGATTTTCCACATCGTATCTGAAATGCATTAAGCAAGCAATTCTATATTTTGTCCTTCAAACTGTTTCCCATTGTCGATACCAACCGTGTCTTTGGAATCCCAAATCTGCATATAATGTTCTCAAATATGAAAGTAAAAACATCTTTATCGCGAATGTGTTGTACCGCTTTCACCTCTGCCCATTTTGTGAAATAATCAGTAGCGACAATTAGATATCTTCTCTGTCCTGTTCCTGGTAGGAATGGTCCCACAATATCTAAGCCCCATTTTCCAAAAGGCCACACACTTGTTGAAGAATTTAATGGCGCTCCCGGTGCATGTATCTTCTTCCCATGTCTTTGGCAATCTTCGCAACGCCTTGATATTTGTTTCGCGTCCTCATGCATATACGGCCAATAATAGCCCTGTAGTTTTGCTTTATGTGCTAAAGATCTTCCACCACTATGATTACTAGCATCCCCACTATGCAACATATTCAATATGGTTTCTCCTTCCTTCCTTGTTACACATCTGAATGAAGGTCCATTAAAAGATCGTCGGTATAGTACTCCATCTCTTAATTCATAATTTGTCGCACGGCTTTTTAATTTGTGTGCCTCTAATCTATTTCTTGGTGTTTCTCCTTTCATCAGGTATGCATGAAGTTCTGCTCTCCAATCTTCTTCGCAAAGTGTTTGTGTTCCATCTTCTATTAGCATTATATCTGTTTCCTGCTCTTCTTCTTTATTAATTGAGGGTGTTAAAAGTGTTTGTATTTTTATATTTCTCGCAATCGGATCTGTCATCATACTTGATATAAAGGCAAAAGCATCTCATGAGTCTATTGTTTCTCCTTGATATATGTCTCCATTTTATTTTCGATATCTCTGCACCAACGACTCGTCAACAAGTTTCTTGTACTTTTGCAAAGATAATTCATTTGTAGTATATTCCTCTTTTATTTGGCGAATAGCCAATTGCGAATCACTGGTAATCCTCACATTTTCCAATTTCATTTCTATTGCGAATCGCAAAGCATGTATTATAGCTTCATATTCTTGTTTCATTATTGGTTGACGCAAACTCTAACTTTGAAAGAAAAAGCCATTTTATTGCCTTACGGTGATATCACAACAATTCCAATCCCATTACCTTCTCCATTTGATGACCCATCTACTAATATTTCCCATCTATTTGGCTCGTTAACAAGTCTTTTGGATCTCCATGTTCTTCTTCTACGTCCATCATTTCTTCTACTTGGTTCATCCTCTTCCAAAGGAAATTCTCGCTAGAAAGTCTGCGACCACTTGTGATTTTGGTGAAGATAATATTTCGTATTTGAGTTTGCAATGACTTATTTGGGCATTCCATCTTTCAACTCTTCCCGATCTTTTTGAATTTTTCATTACTTGATTCGATTGGTATTTTTGTCACTACCTTAACAATGTGTGCTTGAAAGTATATGCGAAGTTTAAATGTTGCGTAAACTAATGCCAAGATTAGTTTTTCAATTTTTGAGTAATTCCTTTGCGGCATTGAAGGTTTTTGATGTAATAGATTGGTTTCTCTACCCCTGCGTCCACTCGCAGCAATACTGCGCTTAATGCATGCGAGGTCGTCGCAAGATAGATCAATAGTTCTTCTCCTGATTCTGCTTTTTGTAAAATTGATATATCCATTAAATGTTCCTTTATTCCTTGTAAAGCTTTCTCACATTCGTCCGTCCATCTAAACTTTGATCCCTTTTTGAGAATGTTGAAAAAGTGCTTGCATTTATCAGATGATCGTGAAATAAACCTTCCTAGCGAAGCTAGTAACCCATTTAATTTCTGAACATCTTTTACTGTCGCAGGTGTTGGCATATCGCGAACTGCTTGTACTTTCTCTGGGTCGACTTGGATTCCCTCTTTTGATACAATGTAACCTAAAAACTTTCCCGATGCAACTCCAAAGGTGCATTTTTCTGGATTTACTTTGATGTTGAAATGTCTCATTTGTTCAAAAATTTCTTTCAGATCCTGTATATGGTCTTTTGCTTTCTTACTTTTTATTAACATATCATCTACATATACCTCTAATGTTTTGTGTATCCATCTCGCGAAAACCTTTTCTACCATCCTTTGGTATGTTGCTCCGGCATTTCTCAAACCAAACGGCATTTTTGTATAACAAAGATAATCCTCTTGGGGCGAAGAAAGCAGTATGTTCTTGATCTTCTTCGGCGAGAGGAATTTGATTGTAACCTTTATATCCATCAAGAGATGATATCCTTTCGTTTCCTGCCGATGCTTCAACCAATTGCGGAATATCTGGTAACGGGAAACTATCTTTAGGACAAGCTTTGTTTAGATCAGTAAAATCTATACAAATTCTTATCCCTTTTTTCTTCTTTGGGACTATAACCATATTTGCTATCCACTCGGGATATTTTGCTTGTCTAATGATTCCTGCATCTAGCATTTTCTGCAATTCTTCTTCTATTAGAGGATGATATGTTGTTGCGATCTTTCTAATTCTTTGTTTGAATGGTCTTACATTTCTGTCAATTTCCAATTTATGGCAAGCCACAGATGGATCTATACCATGCATTTCATCCATATCCCACGCGAAAATATCTTTATAATCTCGCAGCAAATCAATAGTTCTTCTTTCTTCATCTACTTCCATTTTAGTCCCAATTTTTAACATCTTGGGTTCTTCTTCAATTCCAACATTCACTTCTTTTGTTTGTTATGCTGCGATATAACTAGCTTTCGGTTCTCCCATAGGGGTTGGTCCTTTCATTTCCTTATCCTGCGAGATTGCGCCGGGTATCCCTTTTCCTTCTTTTGCTCTTACCATGTAAATTTTAAACTCTTCTTCTTTCTTAGCTGCTTTTACCATCTTCTTGCGATCTCTTCGTTTCTTCACTTGTTCTTCATAATACTTCACTTCGATTTGATGATATATTCTTCCTTTATCAATATCCCTCTCGATTTCACCAATTCCAATCGGCATAGGAAATTTAATACACTGATGAAACGTTGACGCTACAACTTTAATTGCATGTACCCATGGTCTCCCTAACAACACGTTATACGGCGATTCCATATCCACTATACTCAATGTCACCTGTGTTTCAATTTCTCCAAGCAGAATTCGTAATTTTATCTCTCCTTTAGGGTTTGTTATGGATTTACCAAAACCATGGATATAATACGCCGAGGAAATCATTTCTTCATCTTTATATCCTAATTTTTTATAAGTATGGTAAAACATGATACTCACCAAACTCCCTGTATCCACCAAGGTTCTATTTACTGCCCATTCTTCCACTGCTTTTGCCGATTCTTCTCCATTTTTGCATGCATTTATTGTGATCACTAATGGGGATGTATGACTCAAACCCTCTTTAGGTACCTCTGCTGCTGTGAATGTTATTTTCTGCTTTTCCCACTCTTTCAAAGACGATGTCTTCTCTCCATCTATAATCTTCTTCCCTTCAAAATCTCGTTTATGTATTCTTCCTCTAATGTTTTCATGAAATTCATTGATCATTACTTTTGTAATTGTACCGTATTCCGTATTTTCATCATATTCCTTGTTTTTTAACTTCTCTACTTCATCTAATTTAACATTTTTCTCTCTCATTTTCTTGATTCGGATAATTTTAGCTGCAATCTTTTATCTTCAATCCTGTTTTAGTCCCTGTTTCTAGCGCATATGTAGTCGCAGGATTTCCTACACTACACCCCTCATTAGATTCAACACAATTAATCCATTTGAAGATAAATAATTATGAATTTGATTGATTATTTTCTTGAAATGTTTACAAAGAAAGATAGAACAGAATTAAGGAAATTACAATCACTTGAAAGTTTCTCTCTCTTAATGTCTTGCTTAACAATTCAAAAAGACCTCTCCCACAACAGATTTACTCAACCCTTTATATAGGGTATTACATAGTGGATGACAGCTAAGCTGTCCTTTATTTTCGGGAATGACTCGCGAAGTATCGCAAGTGTATAAGTGTTCGTCTTCGCGACACTCCTAAATCTCGCCAAATCTTCACACTTTTCTCATGTTCTGGCTGTCGTCATCCATTGCGTCATTTATATTATTTCCATGCGACACCTTCGCAATGCTGTCGTTTATTGATCTCGCAAGGTATTGATGTCGCGATATTCTGATCCTACACCTACAATCGGCCAATCAGGTGCCATAGTGATTACATGTCGCTTATATATTATCCTGGCCAATCAGATCGCTCGTAGTCTACATGCTCCGCTCCCAATAGCTGGCCAAAGTAGGCTAGTTAAGCTGCTTAGTTTTATTTAAAATTAAATCTTGACCGCCCAAGTCGGTCGCAAAACGATCACGACCATCCAACTTGGTCGGTCGATTCAACTAGACTGGCTCTTGCTATGCTCGTCCGATCAAGCTCCATGGTGACTACCTGTCGCCCTTTTATTTATTTTTAGCCAATCGGGTCGCTCATAGACTACCTGCTCCTCTCCCAATGAGTATCCAAAGTAGGCTAGTCGGGCTACCTTAAAAACCTTATTAGGTTAAATAAAACCGTCCATGACTCGTGGATTGATCTCAACCGCTTGACTTAGCTGGATGATTTGACCGATCTAAATTTAATTCCGGCCAACCAATGAGGTACCATGACTGCTATCTGTTATCCCACTCATCGACGGACCAATCACATCGTCCATAGATCACCTATACAGCTACTGATGGTCGATCAAAGAGGGTCGGTAAGGTTCCTTTAAAGGTTATATAAAGGCACATGCGACTGTCCATGTAAGTCGCACGTGCCAAATTTTTTAAAACATTAATTATAAAAGGATCTGCGACAGATGCAGACCGTCCGCTATGAACGGTATATTATATGTATCGGTTTTATAACTTAATAACATAAGTTATTTAAGAACACCACGTACTAGTCTTTGAGTGCTTCTCCTGGCAAGTCATATGGGACTTGACCTACCACTACCTACCTGCATGGCTCGCATGTGATTGTTCGAAACCTTCATGTCTTACATGCAAGATCAACATCATATACTTACTTGATTAAATGACCAAGTCTTCTTTTTCACGTCTCATAACTACTCTTTAGTCAAAGACAGGTGTTAAAATAATTCTAATACACAACTTGAAAACCTAGTCATGCAGGTCAGGATAGTTGAGCAAGTCGACTACTTTTACAATTTTCTACTCGAGACATCAACAATGTCACAAATGGGGGATGTTCATTAGGGTATTGGTCTGGCGGCCTACAACATGTGGTGTGCAAAACACCCATTATGAGAAAGTGACAGGAAGAGCGGACAATTGATGAGTAGAGGAGTAGTGGGTGCATTACCGTTCAGTCCCGCCTTAACAATAAGGACATAGTTTCTGTCACTTTCACACGATCTCCACTTCTTCACTACTCCACAACCTCCATTTCCTGTGAGATCAGGGTATTCACCTATGAATTACTATAAAATATATTTTCAATCTATGGGATACATCAATACAAATATCCAGAAAAAACAGAGAACATACAACTTACACTTAGCAAGCAAGTTCTACCTTATGATACATAGTCATAAACAACCACATCTTACAGAGTTCATCATTCTGATCTCAACGCCTTCTCTGCTTCCCTCCCCAAAATCAACCATTCTCATTCCTTTGTAACCGAGGCAAGACTGGAGCGGCCATTTCTTGGTTTAGGCCGGAATTTTACAGATTGATCTCTCGAATCTAAAGTACTCCTGTACAATACATTTGTTTAGGGTTTAGATTCATTTCTCATCAACATTCCCATTTTTACTCTTTTTTCCAAAATCAGTTTTCACCTTACTACAAATTGTCGATCACATTGGGAGATTAATCTCTCGATTTCAAAATCAATTTTTTAATTTCTCAATTTTTCGTCTTCAATTTTCTCAATTTCAAAATGGTTTATCTTAGGTCTGGGCTAGTAACTAATCATATCCCTAATGTTGCTAGTGCCAGTGGTGAACTGGTGTCACTTCTCCTTCCTTAGTAACCGAAGCAAGACTGGAGCGGCCATTTCTTAGTTTAGGCCGGAATTTTACAGATTGATCTCTCGAATCTAAAGTACTCATGTGCAGTACATTTTTTTAGGGTTTAGACTCATTTCTCATCAACATTCCCATTTTTACTTTTTTCTCCAAAATCACTTTTCACCTTACTACAAATTGTCGATCACATTGGGAGATTAATCTCTCGATTTCAAAATCAATTTTTAATTTCTCAATTTTTCGTCTTCAATTTTCTCAATTTCAAAATGGTTTATCTTAGGTCTGGGCTAGTAACTAATCATATCCCTAATGTTGTTAGTGCCAGTGGTGAACTGGTGTCACTCATTCTACCGTTTACAAACAATTATAGCAAACCATGGCATGACAAACACCATATATTTCTTTTAGGCATTAAGCAAACAAACTAACTGCAGACATGTTGTACGACACATTTCATGGTGATAACTTGATCCGATCGTCTTCAAATTTTACAAGAACATACATGAATTAATAAGCTACAACATATCAAAATTTCACAGCAAACCATTATTTCAAATAAAAGATATTAATTTTACAATATTATTATAAAACTGGATATATTACATCATGTTATCAAAATATTCGTAATAAATTTGTAATAATATGAAACGGAATAATCCAAAGCACAGTAAAAGATAAGACATATATCTACAATGTTTTTAAGACTTCAAATCATTCTAATATATCGTCAAGATTGCCGAAACATAGTCAAGAACAAACGAAACGAAACTGTCCAGAAATTTTAGAAATCAACATCCAAGTTCAAACATGCATTCAATGGCAAATATGTGGTTAATTATCCTTAAATTTTAACTAGAAATACTTAAGTATGTTATCTGATAACGCGAGAAAGATGATCATCACTTTGACATAATATATATATATATATATATATATATTAATTACTGAAATCTAACGAAAAAAATCTTACGAAAATAAAATCAAGCAAATCACCCAAATACAAAGGGATCTAGCATTCTACCTTTTAGTATCTTTATTCACCCGAGACTTCTTCTCCAAAAACCCTAGCTCCATCTCCTTCTTCTATCTCCGCCAGTTTATGCTTGTAACCCTTCAATTTTTTTTCCTCCCTATTTCATTATAAATCTCACACAATTGCAAATACTAATATCACTCCTACTAATAAAAAAAAATAATACAATTATTTTTATTATTTTTCTTAATTATTTTAATTTTATCTTAATAAGAATATTTAACTATATTATTTATTTATTATATGTTTCCACCGTAACCTTTTACTAAGTGATAAGAGAAGCATTTATAAACATCAAAATTCGAGCAACCCCACTTAGGCTAAGGCAAATAAACTACTCATCAACAACCCAAATAACAAGGTTAGCTAAATCGGGTATACCCCGATCCGAAACGGTAAATAAAATACCGGGTATTACATTTATTGTTTTTCTTAATTTAATAGTGTTTTCATTTTTTCTTAATAAAAATATTTAACTATATTATTTATTTATTATCAAAGAAATAATTAGGTAACCATTCTACCATAACCTTTTAAGTGACAAGAGAAGGAGTTTTAAATATCTAAATTCAAGCAACCCCACCTAGGCTAAGGTAAAATAGACTACTCATCAACAACCCAAATAACAAGGTTAGCTAAGTCAAGTATAACCCGATCCGAAACAAAAAAATAAAAATACCGATATGTTAATAGCATTAACGGTGTTATAAGGCTAATGTGTATTATGAAACCTTGTTTCTCCTATTTTCCTCCAAGATGGAAAAGGAATCGAGTGTATATTATTTTCCATGAATTTAATTTGACCCTATTTTTTTCTTCAGTCTTTCTTAATATTTTTGTTTTACAACTAGAGTTTGGACTGTAATCAATATGCAACCATTACAGTGTCCACTACCAACCAATTTAACAAAATTTTCCCAGATGGCGAAGTTTAGTATCTCTATCCTAAAGATGGTGTTTACCTTGAGAAGGTGCACCCATGTCGCCTAGGATACCGAGGGAGACTTTTAATTATGTCTCTCTTCCACTTATTCTCCCTTAGCAATGACACCTTAACTCACTCCTATATGTTCATGTTGCTCTAACCAACTTGCGAAGAACAGTTTCCCCCACCGTCTTACTCATCTCACGTGGATCACTTTCTTGTGTACTTTTCCTTCCTTTTTTCCTTGGCCTTTCAATGGTTCATATCACCTTCTTTGTTCTTCTTCATACTTGAACAATTCTTTGCGCCTAAACATTAGAAAAGAAATGGAAGAGAATGAACCCGAACCCTTGATAGATACGACAGAAGCTATGACCGATGCTATTCTCGTTTAAAAGGTAGTTTATATAGGAGCAATCGCCGTACTCTCTCTTTACGATTGGACTGATCTTTGGCGCGAAGGTTGAACGTATCTAAGAGCTGACGTTAAGGTTAGAAGAGCTAAGTGAAGTCAAAGGCTCTTTAGAGACTCGACTACCAAGGAGAGGGAGAGGCTCTTTAGAGACTTGAGCGTATGCGAGAGGAGTCATAAGGAAAGGGTGTATATCCAAGCGGCAAGGCATGATCCCTTACGTTCTCTTCTTGGCTACGTTGAACCATTGGGATGGTTTCATACTGAAGGAGGGGTAGCAATTAAGTTAATGGGCAATCAGATGATCTACGCGCAAAGCGCACTCTGTTTCTTTCTTATTCTGATTTTGGTGTTCGTATCATGGATGTTGGTTCGCGCATTATTGCATTTCCACTATCAAACTAATTCAATCCCGTAAAGGATTGTTCACGTAACAACATGACTAATGCTAGGAATTGTTCTGGTGAACTTGGTTATGATAATTCTTTGGTAGATCTCATGGTTAAAGTGATTAAATACATGGTCTGACCCCTCAGATCTGTTAGTTCTATTTGGTCCGTCATCGTGAAGTGAAAAAAAGGGCTGCCACGTTAGGTGGGTCAGGAGCTGGAAAATGTGCAGAGCTTGCGGATGATGGGTTATCTGGTTCTTAAGCATCAGCTGGTGATCCAGAAAAGGTTCAGTCAGGTTTCTTAGGTGCATAAGGTCGGTTGTATGGTAGTCTTAGTTTTGCTGACTTAGTTGCTCCAGAAGAACGCCTAGTCGCAAGTGATCTGGCTACTGGCTTAGTTCGTTATGTATTCTTGTTTTATTGTGTGTTATAATACGAAACTACTGCATTTGGTTTATCTTCAGCTAAATCTACGCTTAGGAAAATAATCTGCTTAGCCTATAATAAGAAAACTTCATTTCAATTGGTATGAATGCTATTTGAAAAATTCACTTAAATAGAACTTGGAAAATCTAACAAGACAAAATTTCCACACTCTTTGTATGTAGCATAGGGGTTACTTCTTAGTAAGGCAATTAAGTTAGCAGTTTTATATTTGAGATTAGTCGTTTGAATTTACACTTCACTTTTGAAGAAAAAAAACATAGTTAGAAATTTAAACCCAATAATCGTAACAAAAATCAAAATAATATATTGTAAAACTTCTACATTAGTGCCTAGGCCAGTTAAATATATAAGAATAACCTCTATATTGTAATAAGATTGTGGGTTAATTACATCTATATGTAATATTTTTCTTAAGACATAAATATGTGGATAAGGGGTTATAAGGTTTACTCCAACGTAACCCAATTTTGTTTCTATATAGTTTACCCAAAAAAATATAAAGCAATTGGACACTTTTAAGTCAAAGGCAAAGAAAAATACTTATATGTATGATACGTAATCGATCAGTGGTACCTAGAGTCAGTATTACTTAAAAGGAAGTTAGAGAAAACACAAAGAAAAGAATAAAACACAAAGAAAAGAACACAAATGATTCTGCTAACTTCTTATTCTTTATAACTGTGAAACAAAACTCTATTACAAACCATAACCTGACTGCCTTCTCTCGGAGTTCTTCTCTGCCTTTTTAGCCTAAAATTCTCCTCTTTTTATAGGAGTGTAAACTTGCTGGAAAAGAAATAAAACTATTAGTTTTTAACTCATCTAAACTAGGAATCCCACCTAAGTTAGGAAACCATGAAACTTTTTGATCAAACAACAATTGTCGACCAACTTCCAGTATCTTCTAGACACTCTCTAGCCTTAACACGGCTCAACTGCTTCTACGATACTCCTGTATCATGGCTCCCCATTTTTAGGAAGCTGAAACTCCTGTGGAAGCTTTGAATTGAAGATGGAAAAACTCAGCCTCACCCTGTTCCTTGTTGTACCATTTTGCTTTGCTTGGTACTTGTCCTGTACGTCCCACATGAAACATAACACGATCACCTCTCCTGGTAGGTGTTATTTTCGTTTCAACAATACAATCCTTTTTGAGAATTTCCTCTCGATCTATCCACAAGTCTTCTACTGGTGGCAGCTTTAACTCTTGATCTTCTTCTTCTTCATTAAGTAGTGGAGGTTCAAAGAGCTTCAAGTATTCTGCATTAATGACTGAATACATCTGCATGTAAGGTGGTAAATCCAACTGAAAAGCATTATCTCCAAATTGCTTCAATATCTTGAAAGGTCCGTAGAGTATAGGTTTAAGATTCTTCCCTTCACCCCGTAGCCTTTCTTTCCTATTAACCATACTAAATCTCCCTTAGAAAAATTACAAGGAACACGATGTTTATCATGTTTAGCCTTGTATTTGGCCTGAGATTTTTGTAGTTGTGCTTCTACTAAAACATGTATCTTATTTATCTTCTCAATAAATCTTTGAGCTCTAGTATCTTCTTCTTCCACTGGTATATTACCTTAAGAAGTTGAGAAAATCATATCAAATGGACTCTAAGGTAGATAACCTAAACAAACATCAAAAGGAGACTTCAAAGTAGATCTATGGAAAGCTCGATTAAAAGAAAACTGGATATAGGGTAAACTCTCATCCCAAGTCTTAGGATGCTTAGAATGATATCCTCGTAGAAGATGAACTAATGTTCGATTCACCACTTTTGTTTTCCCATCTGTTTGGGGATGAAAAGTTGTGCTATGCTTGAGTCTTGTGTCCATTAGACTCCATAATTTTGTCCAAAATTGACCTAGAAAATGACTATCTCTGTCAGAGATGATGGATGCAGGTAATCCAAAATGTTTCCAAATATGCTGAAAAACTAGTTTAGCCACGCCTTCCCCTGTTACTGTCTTATTACAAGCAATCAAGTTGATCATCTTGCTGAACCTATCAACTACAACAAATATGTAGTCATTCCCTGATTTTGTTGTTGGCAATCCTCATAGGAAATCCATGGAAATGCTCTCCCATGGTCTGGTGGGAACTGGTAATGCATATACAATCCTCTCTTCCTATTAGATGGTTTTGAGGTATTGCACAACACACATCCCCAAATATATTTGGAGACATCGAGGTGCATCTTTGGCCAGTACATATACCGCTTCAAATTAAGTAATTTCTACTGCATACCAAAATGACCAGCTATACGAGAAGTATGTGCTTCCTTTATCCAATGAATTATATCTCCACCTTTAGGAATACATAGGGCTGTACCTTTATACATCAATCCATCCACTAAACGGAACTCACTTGAATGCCCTTGACTTAATTTATGGTATGCGTCTCTGAAATCTTCATCTTCTTCATAACCTTGAACATAGTTACTTGGTAATAATGGTTGAGTCTGCATTGCTACAATTAAATCCATACTAGGGGGTGGTATGGATAGCCTGTCTGCTACCTTATTTGTTACTCCTTGTTTGTACTTGATATGAATTCCAAACTACTCCAAGTAAGATGCCCATTTCATATGTCGAGCATGCTGTAGCTTAGATTGAGTTTGGAGATACTGTAAGGGCTTGTGATCCGTGTGAACCACGACTTGTTTCCCAAGCAGATATGGCCTCCAATGCTTCATGGCTTGGTGCATAGCATACAATTCCTTGTCATAAGTAGGGTAATTTTTAACCGGTCCTGTGAACATCTCTGAATGATATGCTACTGATTTCCCATCTTGATATAACACTGCCCCTAAAGCATAATTAGATGCATCTGTTTCTACCTCAAAGGGTCTCTGCAAATTGGGCAATGCCAAAACTGGTGCCTCTGAAATCTTCTTCTTCAATAATTGAAAAGTTTCTTCATGTTTAGGTTTCCATTCAAATACTGCATTAGCTTTGGTTAATCCATGTAAAGGGGCTGCAATTTGAGAGAAATGTCGTATAAACTTACGCAGATATTGGCAAGCCCCTAGAAAACTTCGAACTTCCGTGATATTTCTAGGTGCTGGCCATGCAGAAATGACAACAACTTTCCCTGGGTCAACCTTGATTTGCCCTTTTCCAATCACAAAACCAAGGAAAACCAATTCTTGTCTTCCAAACTCACATTTTTTCTCATTCAGCCTTAAAGAATTTTCTTTTAACACGGACAATACCTTGTTGACATGTGTCAAATGTTCTTCCCATGTCCTACTGAAGATCAAGATATCATCCAAATACACAATAACAAAATTGTCAATGAAGGGTCGTAATACCTCATTCATGAGACGCATGAAGGTGGATGGTGCATTGCATAATCCAAAGGGCATGACGAGCCACTCAAATAGTCCTTGTCGAGTCTTGAATGCAGTCTTCCAGGCGTCTTCTTCTTTAATTCGTACTTGGTGATAACCAGATTTGAGATCAAGCTTAGTGAAATATATCACATTCCCTAGTTGGTCGAGAAGATCATCGATTCGTGGTAACAAATATCTATTCTTGATTATGATTTTGTTTAGAGCCCAATAATATAGACACATTCTCCAACCTCCATCCTTTTTTGGTACAAGTAAAACTGGAGAGCCACAAGGAGAACAACTAGGTACTATTACTCTTTATTCGAGTAACTCTTGCACTTGTTTCTTAATTTCTTCGGACTCCATTATAGAAGTCCTATATAAACCCAAATTTGGTAAAGAGGCATCTCCAACAAGTGTTATTTCATGCTCAACACTTCTTTTGGGTGGGTATAGTAACTTTTTCTTGAAACAGCTCCATAAACTCCTTCTTTAGTGAACTTAATTCACTTTGTTGTCTGATGGAAAGAGCCGTATGTAATACCACTTTTTTTTTTCTCTATGGTCATAGGCCTGACTAATAGTAAAACGAACTTCCCACAAGTGTTGATCAACCTCTTAACTTGGTTAGTAGTAACTAGTTTCATGGGTAAATGGGTTTTACTAGCCTGAATTCGAAATTCTTTCCCATCTTTCTTGAATAAATATACACGCTCTCTATGATAAAGAACAGCATCACGTTTCCACAAATATGGGTTTCCAAATATGACATGTGCTACATCCAATGGTACCACATCACAAATAATCTCATCAATAAATTTGTCAGTGATGGCAAACTTGAATCGACACTGTGTTGTTACTTGCAGCTCGGTATCTTTCTGTATCCATCCCAATGGATAGGGTTTTGGATGTGGAGTTGTGGCTAACCCCATTTGTTCTACCAGTTTTTCCGAAATTAGGTTCTTTTGACTACCAGAGTCGATGATGGTTTCGACGATACTTTGCTTTACTTGAATCTTGACATGGAATAATTCTTCATGAAGATTTACTTGTTCTGTGTCTGCCAGTTTTGTCATCAACATGAGTTTTGGATCTGGTTAATCTATCTCAAAGATGGTTTCGGCATCAACAGCCTCTGCTATCATAGTGCTTTTCTTAAAACTTCTTTGACCTTCAGCCTCACGCAGTTTCTTCGGTTTAAGGTGTGGGTAAAGAATCCAGCAAATGTCTTTCATGTGTCCCTTCTCCTTGCAATTCTCACACACCCTTTCTTCTCGTTCAGCTGGCAGAGACTTGTTTTTACTCGTCTCATTCCTTCTCTGAACCCTATCCTCTCCTTTCATAGCAACTCTTTTGTTGTCTGTTCCTGCAGCACCTTTAGTCTTCTGTTCAATGGCCAAAACTATGTTTATAACATCTTCAATGTCTTGTACACTGAAGAGATTCAATTCCCTTCGTATGTAATCAACAAGTCCCCCATTGTACTTTCAAAAAGTCTCATCACTGGTAATATCCACATCCAAAGCCAGAGCTTGATTGTAGAATTCTGTAGTGTAATCTTGGACACTTTGTTGATATCTTTGTCGGAGATGCTGCCACTTGTACCATCTTTCATCCAAATAGCCCACAGGATAAAAGTGTTTCCTCACGAGACTCTTAAATTGTTGCCAAGTCATGTTTTCTGTATCATACCTCTTTTTGTAAGCTTTCCACCACGTTGAGGCATGGTTTGACAATTTCAGACTTGCAAAACTGATCTTTTGTGACTCAACAAGTTGGTGTACTATGAAGTATGTTTCTAACTTGTCCAACCAACCATCAAGTTTTTCAGCTTCCATGACTCCATCATAATCAGATATCTCAAGCTTGAATTCAATTTTCAAACCTCCATATGGATTTTTGTTTAATACTTCGTCTTCTTCTTCTGATGAGCTTTCTTCCTCATCTTCCTTTAAATCTTCTCTTTCTCCCTTACCTCCCTTCCCATGTTTGGAAAGTTTTGGGTTGATAACACTTGCCTTCATGAACGCAGCAAGGGTATCTGCTAAATCTTGTATCTTAAGTTCAAGTTTAGCAAACTTGTCCTCGTCTGTCAGCTTAAGATTCTTTCCATCTTCACTTCCCATCTTAGTTTTAGTACTTCCTCTAGGTTTCCTTGTGTCAAGTAGAACAACAATATCTTCTCCTGATCGCGTATACTGTTTTCGTGTTGAAACCATGCACCACAACTAACCCTAAAAGTCAAAACATGGCTATGATACCACTTGATACGTAATCGATCAGTGGTACCTAGAGTCAGTACTGCTTAGAAGGAAGTTAGAGAAAACACAAAGAAAATAATAAAACACAAAGAAAAGAATACGAATGATTCTGCTAACTTCTTTTTCTTCTTAACTGTGAAAGAAAACTCTATTACAAACCACTGGCTGCCTTCTCTCGGAGTTCTTCTCTGCTTTTTTAGCCTAAAATTCTCCTTTTTTTAATTTTATTTTATAGGAGTATAAACTTGCTGGAAAAGAAATAAAACTATGAGTTTTTAACTAATCAAAACTAGGAATCCCACCTAAGTTAGGAAACCTCAAAACTTGTTGATCAAACAACAATTGTCGACCAACTTCCAGTATCTTCTAGACACTCTCTAGCCTTAACACGGATCAACTGCTGCTACGATACTCCTGTATCAATGTAAATACATAAACTAATGAAATTAGTAATATTAAGGTTTTGTTGGTATATTTTTGTATTTTCTATATATATTTGTATGTGTTTTTCCTCAGTACAGGTAAAGTTTGTTAAATTATATGGTCTTGCTCAAATTAATCCTCTTTCTCTTTATCTTAACGAAAACTCTCTCACCGGCGCCTCCTCTTCTGCTCAGATCTGCTCCAAATGGAGCCGATCTGAGCAAATCTCTTTGCTTTATCGCTTTCTTAGGTTATAATTCATGATGTAATTTTTATTCTGTTTTGTGTATTTTTGGTTTTCTGTTTGATTAGTTTAGATCCAGTTCTAGTTTTGCCCTTGATGAATGGTTCTTCTGAAATTTTTTTTGGGGGTTTCTCTAGTTCATATCCATCAGTTTGCTGCTTAAAAATGGTTGAAAGTTCTGAGATCTACAGCGTTCTCTCCCGTTACGGTGAGTTTTTCCGGCAGGTTTTTTATTTTGAAGATTCTCAAGACCTGTTTGTATCAACTTGGAAAGAAGGTTGTTTTGTTTTGGGTGATTATTATCTCTGTGCTGTGAGGAGTTTTGGGTTTTGGATCCAAAGTAATATCTGCACATCACCAATTTCAACATCAATCTTCAAGCAAAAGGAAGCAACATCTGTTCTATCTTCAGCATCATCTATACCTAAACTTTTCGGTTTGGGTTTTTTAATTAGTGATGGTGTTGATAGGTTTTTAGTCACAGTTAGATTTCTTACTTTTTCGGCAGTTAGATAAAGGTTTAGTCCAATTTTTTTCTTTCCCTGTGTAGTCCCCGTTAGCTTTGATCTTGTAATCCTTTCTTTGGATCTGTTCTCTGGGTTTGTTGGTTGTTTTGTGTTGGTTGTTTACCTCAAGAAGAGTAGTGTTGGTTTTAGTCTTTTCCAGTGGGAAACAAAGCTCCGTCATGTTCATCGGCGAACTTTCTTTGTACCATCTAAAAAAGAGGAGAATCAGGATGAATCTTTGGTTATTAAAAAATTTGTTCTTCTGAGCTGTGAATCAAGCTTCACCGATTCAAGTTCTCTCGTAAAGGCGGGTGTTACGGTTCTACTGTTACGTTTTGATGGTCCGACGGAGATTCTGGATACAAGATTCGGGTTACATGATTCGGGTTACGGGATTCGGGTTGAAAGTCACTTATGGTGCGTTTGTTTGCAGAATTTACAATTTCGAGGATTTATAATCCCTTGGGATTATAAATTCTGGGATTCATGTGAATCCTTCGTGTGTTTGGTAACTCAGTTAAAATTCCTAGGATTCATGAGATTATCTTGTTTTAAAGTCCATATATTGTTTAACATTATCTTAGAATCTTGAAATTGTATATATATGACGTTTAGAGTTGAAAAAAGTGGGTCCATAAATCCCTTGAGAAGTTTCCCAGCAAATCTTAGGGGGAGGGGTCGGATTCCATATGGAGGATTTGCTGGAAAAGTAATTCCCATGGGAAACATGATTCCAGGGATTTGGGTAACCAAACGTACCGATGAAAACGTAATTCCACCAAATTCCCTGGACCCATAAACCCCATCGTTAAAATGCTGCATCCAAACCCACCATTAGTTTTGAACCTTGTTTGTTTAAGATTCTCTTTGTAATATTGGGGTTTCCCTGTTTAATTATTAAAAAAAAAAAGCTCAAATTAATAAATAATTTTTTTTTTTTTTTTTGAAAAGGAATTAATAAATAAGTTAATCATATGGTTTTATATTTAAAATACTAGGAAAAAAACAATAAATAAATAATTTTTATAATTATAATTTGAGTTTTGTTGCTTGTTGTAGGTCATTTTTAGAGAGAGAGAAAGAAGAGAGAAAAGAGAGAGCTTATTTCCTTCTATATCTGATTGTTGTGTGTATTTTCATTACGGCCTTGGCTTTGCTGTCTTCTCTTCTCTTTGAAACTCAAAAAAATCCCCACCTCTCTCTCCGTTTCCTCACCACCTCATATAACAAAAAAAATAAAACAGCCTCCTTCCGCCATTATTTTTACAAACCGGATACGAGCTCTGTTTATTCCATACTGGTATTTCATTTCATTTCTGTAATTAATTCGATCTTTAAATTAGAATCTTCTGTTGCTATTCACTTGAATTTCTATTTAGCTTAGATTTGTTTGTTTGTTTCGATTCGATTAAAGCTATTAGGGTTTATGGTTTTCTTTTTTTGGATTATTAGGTATTTTTAGGGGTTATTCAATTTGAAATTGGGGGTAAGTCAATTACAATGGGGGTTTTATTGTTTTATTTGTATTATACACATTTAATTCTACTTTGAAACTCATTGAATTTGAGTTTAGGGTTTAGAAATTTTGAATTGTGAATGTAGGGTTTAGAACATTTAGGTTTATTCAATGTGGGTTTCATCTGGGAAGCTCAAAATTTTTGGTGGAGAGATGTGGTTGAGGGTTAGGATTAGTGTATCTGGGGATGTCATTTTATTGGTTAATTGGAGAAATTATGAAAAAAATGTTTTTGAAAGTTTGTTATTTTGTAGGTGAAGGGAGTGGTGAGATAAAATTGTAGGAGGGGAGGGATATGTCTGGGAGTTTGAGCGAGGATTCTGGTGTTGGAAGGTTATCTGAGGGGATATCAAGTGGGCATCGTTATCAGTCTGGTGAAGCACTAACAGAATGGAGGTCTTGTGAGCAAGTGGAGAATGGTACACCTTCGACGTCACCACCTTATTGGGATATCGACGATGATGATGATTGTGGTAAAAACTTTTTTCTGCTTTTATTTTGTTAATCATTTCTTTGCATTTCAATCACTCAGACCCAATTAGAAAAATAATTAATATTAGAGGCTTCTTTGGATTAGCAAAAGATGGGTGAGTTGCTACGTGCACCTCATCTTGAGCTCATTCATTAGCTCAAAAAAGTTACCAGCTCATAAATTATCTACCAGATTATTACAAACAGAATAAGTTATTATCGTGGACATGAAAGCACGATTGGTACAGCTTAAACATTGTAAACGTAAACTAAACGACTATATTCCTATGTCTGAAAACCAGGGAACTTTTCTTTGAAAACACATATTCAAAACTTTAGTGAATATCTAATGATCATTTCTGTAATATTTCTTCAAATATACATGTAGTAAAGAAACTGAAAATCAAGTGGTTCTATTTAGGATTTAATTGCAACAGTTAGGTGGTCTTGGTGAACATACTCATTTGCAAGTTCCCTTTTATGTAAATCTGTAAATTGAAAATATAACCCTTCGATAATATTGTATGAAAAATGACTCTCCAGAAGATAGTGTTCAATTACGTTACCTTCGATACAATTGTAGCACATAATCTTATTCTCATCAAGGAGGCGCTTTTTAGATGACTCATTTTGCATGAGACTATTTTCAAATGCGTGGTGGTTGTTTTGGATATCAAGTTTCCCTTATCTTCACGAAGTGATAGTCTCTTTGATCTCAAAAAGAAGGTTTATTGTATTTTCGAAATAAGCAAGGATCAAAAGTGCTTTGTCATCAACAAAGCGATAGAACATACTGCATTCCTAGCAATGTCTTGCCAAGGACCATGCTTAACCGAAATGTCATATTTTTTTTTGAAGGCTCTAAGATATTATTTGTCTGCTGATTTTCATTTATTTAGGGCTGAAACCAGCTGAGCTATATGGAAAGTTCACATGGAAGATAGATAACTTTTCACAGATTAGCAAAAGAGAGCTTCGGAGCAATGCCTTTGAGGTTGGCGGTTATAAATGGTACGGGATTATCATACAGTCCACTAAGATATACAATTCACAGTGAAATCTATAAAGAGCAGTTTAAGCTAAAAAAACTTACATTATGCAGAAATGACATGATAACTTTGAGATTTTCATGATTTAAGGTAGGGTTTAGTTTTTTCTTTGATTAGTTTGTGGAGATTTCCGGATATGTCTTCATATGATACAAGTGCATGCAGCAGACATATACAGTATATATTCCTATTTTAAAAGATAAGAAGTATATTTGCGTGACTCCTTTTAATGGTTCTCTAGGTACATCTTAATCTACCCTCAAGGATGTGATGTCTGCAATCATCTCTCGTTGTTTCTATGTGTTGCAAACCATGATAAGCTTTTACCAGGTTTGATAACTTCTAATCACATTCAGTTTACGGTGTTTGATTTTCTTCGGTCTTGTTCATCAATTTCTTAGATATTACCTTTTCTGTTCATGTTTGTCAACATCAACAGGGTGGAGCCATTTTGCTCAGTTCACAATTGCTGTTGTTAATAAAGATCCGAAGAAATCTAAATATTCTGGTCGGTTGGTTGTATCCATCATTTGTGTCTGAATTTTGTACCTTGCGATGCTTTCGTCTCAATCTAACTGATGAAAGGTTTGTAGATACATTGCACAGGTTCTGGAAGAAAGAGCATGATTGGGGTTGGAAAAAGTTTATGGAGTTAACGAAAGTGATGGATGGGTTTGTTGTTAATGATACTCTTGTTATAAAGGCTCAAGTTCAAGTTATTAGGTCAGTCTTTATTTCCAGTTATTTAATGTTGATGTCTCATTTTTCTGGTAGCATCGCTTATTTCCAGTTACTAGATCTTCTGATCACTGCCACCCATATTTGCCGACCGTCCAATTTTTCCTTTAGTACCATATATGCCATAATAAAGTTCTAAGATGCGGATTCTGTTTATCAAATTGTGAGTTCACTGTGGCCATTGACACTGTTGCAATTTACTATTATCCAGGAGAAGATACGATATGTCATCTATCAAGCATATTATTACTTTTGTGTGGTTGTGTTATTGTTTTTCTTTTCCATTTTCTGCTGGAGCTCGATTTAATCTAGTTTATCTCTGATCTTTTGCTACTTAAGGGAGAAATCGGACCGCCCTTTTCGTTGCTTGGATTGTCAGTATAGGAGAGAACTCGTTCGTGTATATCTATCAAACGTAGAGCAAATTTGTCGGCGTTTTGTTGAAGAAAGACGAAAGAAGCTTGGAGACTTGCTTGAGGACAGTGCAAGTTGGTCGAGGTATTTTCTGTTGGTACTTATTACTATGTCATAGTCTTTAGTAATCATGTTTGTTCTATTAGAGATAGTTATTCCTTTTTACTGATACATCACAGTTCTTGGAAGTGTGGAAGTTAGTTTAGTATTTTAACTTGGTCCCGCAGTTGGTCACTTCAGATCTGAAAACTTGCATTGCATGGCCATCTTTGGGTCTCAACTTTTTGTGGTCCCACCGTTTTGAACCAACTGTTTAAGTAGTTTGAATTATTGTCGCCTTACTGGTTTACTTGGCACTCATCATCTATGTATGGGGTTCTGGATATTGAGAAAGAAAACTAGTCAAGAAGTCAGGATATGATTTACAGGCTTGTGCGGGGTTTAAGTGTGAAACTTGGGATCTGCAACCATGCCTTATTCTTCAAGTTTTTGCGCTTCCTTAATTTGAAAGGATTTCCTGCCAATTATTTTTTGTTTTATTAGAAAATAGTATCTAAAAAGATGATCTAACTTTAGCATGCAAGTATCCTCGAGTGTTTTCTCAAACAAAAGGAATGAAAATTAAAAGCTTTGAGGCTTCCTTGGGTACAACAGAGATACCTTATGCAATGTCTATGTCAATGTCAGCTCTCAATTTTCTCAAGCTCATTTTTGCATTTTTGTTATATTTGCGGCTGCGCTTGGTGATCTTGTTGTAATTATTTCACATTTTGTATTTTATACCGAATTGTTAAACTGGATGCTTGCAGCTTCTGTGCTTTTTGGTTGGGTGTTGACCAAAATGTTAGGCGTCGAATGTCCAGGGAGAAAACAGATGTGATTTTGAAAGTAGTTGTCAAGCAGTTTTTTGTAGAGAAAGAAGTCACATCTACTTTGGTAATGGATTCTCTCTACAGTGGTTTGAAGGCTCTTGAATGCCAAAGTAAGAGTAAAACAGCTAGAGAGAAGGTATTGGACACTGAGGAATCACCAACTCCTATAGTCCGTGTTGAGAATGACATGTTTACCCTAGTGGATGATGTGTTGTTACTTCTTGAGAGAGCTGCACTCGAGCCTTTACCTCCAAAGGATGAAAAGGGTCCTCAAAACCGTACCAAGGTAAGCTAGTGCAGTAGTCTCAATGAAGTTGTGATTTTTTTTTTTTTGCTTTTTAGACGTGTCTTTGAACTTGAATGATAGAGTCTCAGTGATAATGGTTTATACTGGTTCCCAAGCATATATAGAGGGTTTCTTCTTTTTGTCTGTCGCTGAGCAAAGTTCTTATTTCAACAATTCAAACTCGCGTAGATGCTTTTTTAGTTTGCTATATCTTGATGATTCAAGAATGAAAAGGTTCACTTTTCTTGCGTAGGATGGAAACTCAGGAGAAGACACCTGTAATAATTCCATGGAGCGTGATGAGAGACGGCTGACGGAACTAGGTCGTAGGACTGTGGAAATTTTTGCCTTGACTCATATATTCAGGTACTCCATATCCGCACTGGAGTTGCTTCTTTCCTTGGAACTATATGTAGAATTTAAATGGTGTGCTTTTAAGGAAAACCTCATTCCCTATGGATATTCACCCCCCTACTTTCTTAATTTGATGAGCGATGACTACTTTCCTTGGGCTGAAGTCCAGGATCCAGAAGTTACCGACTTACTAAAATTTAAGTCTCCTGCCAGAAGCCTTTAAAGCACTAGCCAACAAAAAGATGCTTTCTGCTTAATATCTTCTTCTCCAGAGGGGATTCTTCTAGCTTAGACAATAGGTGCCCTGCTGAAATTTGGTTACGGTCACCAACCCACTGTTTTGTTTCATTTGGCAGTAATAGAATTGAAGTAGCATATCAAGAGGCTGTTGCTTTGAAGAGGCAAGAGGAGCTCATTCGTGAGGAAGAGGAGGCTTGGCAAGCTGAGAGCGAGCAGAAAGCAAAACGTGGAGCTGCTGACAAGGAAAAGCGTGCCAAGAAAAAACAGGTAGTATGCTTTAATGTTTCGAAATTGAACATTTTGTTGTTTTTGCTTCTCTGCTGGATTGATCAGCAAAGGTTTCTCGTTTTCTGTTTAGCAAGAGTTCGTGGGTTATCTGCTTGTACTGTTTCCAACTTTCCATGCAACCATTTGTAACACAGAATTCACAAGAATGTTAACAGTGACGCTATCCGTAGAACTTTCTTGCTTACCAACCAAACCCATTGTTACTTCATTTTTGTTACTTCAATCTTACTTCATTTTTTTGTTTGTTTCCAGAGTAAACAGAAGCGTAGCAGTCGCAAAGGTAAAGACAAGGGGAGGAGTGAGAAGTTAGATGTGTCGTTAAAAGACAAGATGCAAAGTGAGGAAACTTTAGACAGAGCCATGGATGGTTTATCCCTGAAGTTGTCCACCCTCGAAAAGCCCGATATGTTGGAAGATGTGTCAGATGTAGATGATGCAGTGGATGTTACCAAAACTCTACAAGTTGATTTGGAAGACAGAGATGTGAGTCCTGTCAATTGGGACACCGATACATCAGAAGTTCATGCTGCCACAGAAACAAGTAGTAGTGGAGTGAGTGGGCTTCCTATACATCAAAATGGAAGAGGAAAGAAGAAGAATACTTCTGTAATGGATGATAGTTCTTCAACATGTTCTACCGATTCGGTCCCATCAGTGGTAATGAATGGCCCTCCCTACAAAGGGAACACTTCACCATACTACAAACGGCGAACATCAGATAGTACCAGGTAAATGTCATTCATAGCATTACATGGAATCATTACATGACTATGTCCGACTTCTGCTGCTATCGGTGGCAACACTGAATATTTACTTAAGCTTGCACTTCACATTTTTGTTCTCTAGAGGGAAGAATCAACGTGGTAAAGAGACACTTGGGCAGTCTGGTTGGGTCCATGAGATGGATAGTCATCAACAATCTGAATCAGCACCAGATGCAGGACGCCTTCAAGATGTTTCTGGAGCATGTACGGTGGCAGCCGAACCTGAATCACTTTACTCATTAAAGGATCGGATACATTGGCTTGAGCAGCACTTGGTTGAAAAGGTAAAATGACTGATTGGTTTTATGTATTCCCCCCATTTCTAATAGTATGTGTTTGAAGTCTAATATTATTATGCTCTTCTATTCCCATCATGAGTGTAAAATGGTGTTGCAACACAGCAGGTGGTTGTGTATGCTGAATACATGTTTAAGTCAAGTAGCACATATGTCCATGCTTTCTTTGGTCTTTCTTAGATGTCTAAACATTTTATCGTACATCTACCAAAATTAACAACAAAAATAGCATACATCAGAGACATCACACTGAAGGCTGATATGAATATTGTAGCATTTTTAATTGTCAGCAGGGGTGGACAAGAAAAACCGTGTTTAAATAGGATTAGTAAACCTGATCTTGACGCCTACTATGTTTAATGGCTAGATGTTGTGGATATGTGGATTGTGGTTTAACTCCAGTATGTGGGTTTGATGCTCCAGAATGGACTGCATTGCAATTTTCATCCATGTCTGGCCTGTGTTCAGGTGGAACTTGGATGACTTCCCTCAGCATCAAATCCTGTGCCATAGGTTTACATTTTTTTTTTCACATATGTTTATCATCTTTGATTTTTTTTTTTTTTAATTCAGGAAGAAGAAGTTTCTACTCTGCAGAAAAAGCTGACTGTCAAAGACCTGGATGTTGTTAAGGGCCAAAAGAAACATCTGGTTGAGGTTGACAGACCTGATCAAAAAAGGGCAGAGGAAGCATCTGGTGGTCCTACCAGTTTCTCTACAAACCTACCCTCAAACGTGCAGTCGAAACCGGTGGGAGAGAGTGTCACCTGGGACCAACCGAACCGTGTGAAAGTAACATCTCCAAATAGCCCTCGGCAAACAGAGAAAGTAGCTCCTGCGAGAGCACCCTCACCCCAAGTTCCTTCAATCTCTAAACCAGAAGCTAATAATATCTGTGTGTCTCAATCAAAGTCAACACACACACCCTCTGAAAAGGCAACTCCTCACCAAGTAGCTCATTTGTCGAGACCCTTGAGTGCTCCTCTTGTTCCTGGTCCTAGGCCAACTGCTGCCGCCGCTGCTGTTGTTTCTATAGGATCGACGACGCCATTATTAGCACGGTCCTACAGTGCTGCTGGACGTCTAGGAACCGATTCTTTACCAGAAACCCAAGGTTATGCTTCCCCATCCTACAGAAATGCCATCATGGGAAAAACCATGGCTCCAACTCCCCCAGCTGGCTTCGCTGTTCGTCCTTCTTGTTCTGCAGTAAGCCTATCTTCACCTCCAAAAGCCCAACCGTTGATATCCACACAAGTAAATCTACCTCCAAATTCAGCGAGGAAAGATCAAAACCTGGTTAGACCAGGGTTTACCTTTGGATCTGTTACTCCAGAAATTCTACAAAACAGACCCCAGTGGATGGAGGGAGGGTCACCACAGGACACTAATCCTTCTTCCTTGTTGAATCGCGGCATTCAAAATCTTGACTTCTATGGTTCTTCTCGTGGTTCAACATCAGCAGCAGCAACACAGGGAGTTTCTTCAGATGAGTTTCCACACCTTGATATAATAAATTTTTTGTTCGAGGAGGAACACAGCATAGGAAAGACGGCTGAAGGAAGTGCTGTTTTTAATACCACCAACAGCATGTATCATCATCATCAACAACAACATTCGTTGAACCGCCAGTTTACTTTTCCAGGCGATTTAAATATGTCAGGGGAAGCTGGAGGGCCATCAATAAATTCTTGCAGGTTTCAGCGGCAAGAAAGCTACCACCATGATGACCTGTTGCAGCAGCAGCAGCTCTATGGGTCTTCCAGTGGGGGGTCTTCTTACGACGGGTTTAGGGAAGTCTATCCAGTTGTAGGTATGCCTTACAGAGATGGGCAGCAGATTGATGGGATGATTGATAATCAGTGGTCCGTTGCAGGAGGTGGTACTGATTTGTCTTTGCTTAGTCTTAGGAATACTGCCATCGGGGATGGATACTTGTACCACCAGCACCAGCATCACCTCCATAATCATCATCAGTTGCCAGAGTATTCAAATCTAGCATGTGATGTTAATGGATACCCTGTATTCCAGCCTTCAAATGGTTTTGAGTGAAATAGGAAAGTAAATTATTTCCAATTGGCTTCGATTAGTTTTTTCACCCAGTCCTCGTAATAATTGTATCTCAGAGCAAAAAGAAAATCATCCATCAGATTTGAAGTGAGTTGTTGTTGGTAATCATTTGTTTGTTTTTATAAGAAAAGAAACTTTTTGTAAAGAATCCTTTTTCTTGATTGTTTTGAAAATTAAGTTGCCAGAGTATCCTCTAAAGCTGCTTTCCTCTTGCGCCCGAGTTCTAAGCGCCTACCTTGGCCTCTTCCTTGTAATTTTCATGATCGTTCAGTTGGTCCAATCTTGAACCGAATCGGACAAGTTAAAGTAGAAATTGACGTTTAGTCCCAAAGTTACTGGGCTTAGGACGCTTTAGTCTATCCATCTGAAGCCCAGTACAGTTTAATCCAAAAAAACCCCGCCCAGAATAGTTTAGTCCAAACTTGGACGATTTAGTCCAAAACCGCGTACGAGTCCCGAGTTTTCGATTTTTGGATATACCATAATTAACCTCGAACGATTCCTTCTATATAAACTGTGATTTTGAAATCGAAACTTTTGGATCTGAAACTTCAATTCAAAACAGGATGCAGCTCAGAGGTGATTTGGGAGGCGATTTAACAGTTTCAGAGAGATTTTGATCGTTTCTTCATCATACTTCAACTCAGTTTACGTTCTTAGTCCAGTAACTTTAACAGTTTCAGAGAGATTTGTTTGTTCTATAGTCCAAAATTCTTAATCTCAGGTTTGAAGAAACCACAGAGAGAGATAGATCGATCCAGGATTAGATTGGATTTTGATTTCTAATGGAGCGGAATTCAACTTCGAGTTAGTTTTCTTTTGGTTGTATTTCATCTAATTTTCGGGTTTTGTTTCGATTTTTAGTTTTTCGAGTTTCGAGTTTATGAGTTGATGATATCAATTTGTATAATCTTGAGTTGATATTTTGTTATATACTAGCTTTTTGATTCTCTTGATGATGATGATTTCTTGTAAATACTAGATAAATTCGATTTTTGTTACTTGATGTTGATTTTTTTAGTTTTATGATGCATGATAAGAAATCGACGGTGATACTATATCCTAGTCTTCTATTTTTTGTTCCATTAAGATTCTGGAGCTTAATTGATGGAGTATTTTTATCTAGGTTTAACGTTAGTTGATGTTTTTGGCATTTTTTAAATGTGTACTTTCATGTACACCGTTTACTTTTTAGGTTTTATGAATTTTGAAGCTTCAGATGTTTTATTATCATTTCTTTTGTAATATGTAGGGGTTCCAAATAAGCCTGACAAGTTCATTAATGCTGTTTTGAATCATGGTGAGCATTCTCGTTTTTCGTGTTAATACTAAAATAACCGTAGAAGAATTGAAGCATTTAACATGCAAGCACTGGAGGTCTTTGTCTCCTGGGAGTATATGTTTCAGTTATATGGACAATGCTCAAGTAGTTTATGTGACAGGTGATATACAACTTCAAAGCTTAATTGGTTTCATGATTCTTATCGATAACGAAGATGTGTATTTGCGTGTGGGAATAATTCCGAATCATACTTCTCGTTCTAAGTATGGTAGTAGCGATGTGATAGTTAAGTTTCTAAGTCCGTTTGCAGCAGTAGTTACGCTTCTTGTTCTAAGTCTCGCTTGTGTAATCGAAAGTCCTAAGATGGTAAGGGTGTTAGACCATGATGCGACAAGGGTAAGCCTCTTATTATCGATGAATGGAATTATATATTTGACGAGATTGGTAGAGAATTCGTGGGTGGTGTTAAAGTCTGTTAGGATTGCTCTTGATGAATACAAGATGGCTACTGGTCACAAGCCTATTATTCTTAAAAATGATAGAACTCGTTTCTACCGCAAAATGCGAAGAAGATGGTTGTGCTTGGAGGATTCATTTTGGGCTGTGAATGGTGATACTTCTCGGTTCGTCTTTGAAAGATTCTAACGCTCACGGGTTAGTGGTTTTCATACTAGTCCACATTCTTTGAAATAGTTAGTTTACTTGCTCGGTTAGTTTTTATGTTGATTTGTTTTAGGTGTACATTGTGGTGCCTTTCTACGAGTAGAGTCTTTGAAGTACCAACACATGTAGATCTTGTTGGTACTTGTAACAAGTATATGTGGTGCAATTTGCTACGAGTCTTAGATCTTGCTCTCGGTTTAGTTTTTATGTTGATTTGTTTTAGGTGTACTCTTCTCGTCCATACCAGACTTTTCAACAATTTATCCATTTGATCTTGGAGCCGTAGTCTTTGAAGTACCAACACATGAAATCACTTCTGAGTCACCCACTCCTTAGTCTTGTGGTGTACATTTGGTGTACCTTATTAGTTTTTAGGTTGATTTGTTTTAGGTGTACATTGTGGTGCACTTGTACTTGTTGTACTCTTAAAATACATGTTCTTGCTTGGTTTTTGTTTATGTTCATATTGTTGTTTTTGAAATCTTATTAGGTGTGAATTGTGGTGCACATTACTTATTCCATTTTATTTATTTTTTTGTAGTTGTGGTGTTGGTTTGAGGTTGAAGAGTCTGCGGTGACAACCAAGTTAATCAAGTATTTGATCGGCGACAATTTACGGGGTGATCCTAGCTTAAAACCCAATCGGATCATATCACTTTTCAAGAAAACTTATGGGTCCAATATTAAGTATCACCATGCCCGTAGAGGGAAAGAAGCCGTATTTGAAGAACAAGAGTATGGCGATGATGAGAAGTCGTATAGTGATTTTACTTGGTATGTCAAAGCAATTGAGGAAACTAATCCCGATAGCTATGTGAAGTTTGAAGTTGAGGATGGAACAAATAGATTTCGAGGGATATTCGTTTGTTACGGTGCTTGCAAGCATAGCTATAAGTATCTCGGGCCCATGATTTACTTGGACGCTACTTTTCTTCTTGGTAGATACGGGGTACTCTTATGGCTGCAACATGTATCAACGGAAACAATGAGTTTTACCCATTTGCTTTTGCCATTGTACGATCTGAAAACAAAGATAATTGGTTTTGGTTTTCGGAGAATCTTCAAAAACTATTGTCGATGGTCGATGATCGTCCGATTGTTTTCCTTAGTGATCGTGGAGAAGGACTCTTGCGGGGCATTCCAAAATATTTTCCTAATTCACATCACAAACTATTGCTTTTATCACATCAAATGCAATCTCCCCATTGGATCAGGTGATGCGAATTCGAAGCCCGTTCTTGATTTGTTTTACAAAGCTGCGTACTCTTACACACCAACAAACTTTGAAGAAGCTTTGAAGGGAATGCATGCAATTGGAGCTGGGCATGTTGCTAACTATATCAGGACTATTCCAAAGGAGAAATGGGCAAATGCGTTTTTCCCAGTATGCAAATATGGTGCTCACTCTTCAACTCTTGTTGAGTCCTTCAACAACTGGGTTATTCCTTTTAAAAAGTTGTCTGCATTTGTTCTTCTCGATGCGATACGGTGAGTTTTATGTTTAGTTTTTTATTTATGCAACTATGTCTACATTGTTTTGCATACATGTGTTTGCTTTGATCTGTAGATACATGTATCCAACTGTGTGTACATTGTTGTACACATTGATTTCCTTGATGTGTACATTGTTGTACATATGTTTTATCTGTATTCCTTTTTGTTGTACACATGTTTTTGATTTTATGGTTTGTGTTTTTATCATGTCAGTTTGAAGGTTATGGACAAAATGTCTCGAGAGAAGGATACTAGGTCTGGAAACATTCAACACTAGGCTCACTCCACGAATATGAGGCTTTACTAAAGGAAAACATCGACATTGGTCGTACTTGGACCGTTGTTCACCCATGGAAAGATTGTATGAAGTCGGGTCTCCCGGACTCATTCTCGTAGATCTATTGCGAAAAATTGTACATGTCACGGTGGCGAGTTAATGGTTTTCCTTGTGCACATGCTTGTCTTTGCAATTCAAGCTACTAGAGAAGACATCTATGATTTTGTTGAGCCATACTTCACCACCGAGTGGTATAACAGACATACCAGGAGATCATCTTGCCAATCCCCAATTATGACAAGCCGCAGACTTATGATCCTAGTGATAGGGTTATTGTTCCTATTCTGTTCCTCCACCAGGTAGGCGAAGAACACAACGAATCGCATCCTTATGAGAAGCAAAAGAGGAAAATGATGTGCACAAAGTGCTTCACACTTGGTCACCACAACAGAGCTACCTGCCCCATGATTTGATGACTTTTTCTATGTTTCATTTTTTTCAAAAGATTCTATGTGTTTGGTCTTTACTTTTGGTAATGTCTTTTCGATTTTCTTTGGCGTGGATAATAAGTGCCAGGACATGTGTACCATTCTCGTACACCTTCCCGTGAACTTCGATTTTTATTCCTGTCTTTTTACATGTGTACCACTATGTACACCTTGGTGTACAATGGATGCTACTAGTCTATTTTGTTTAGTAATTACTTATTACTTTTGTTATGTTCAATTTTTCAGTTCTGCATGATATAAAAATTTTAGTAATATACTTATGTCTTTCATTTTTATACTTTTGATAAAGTATGAAAATCTTTCAGAACATGTGTACCTTTATGTACACCTTATGAACAGTTTCTGCTATGTCAGTACCTGTGTACAATCAAGTACACCTTCAGATTTCAAAACCTGAAATATACATTTCAAATGGTAGTGACAAGTCATAAATTTGTAACATCAATAACATCAATATTGAAAACTAATAAGATTTCAAACCAACAAATTTCCAACTAATAAAAATATTAATTCAAGGTCTTGATAAGTCATAAACAAAGTTATAAAAACTGAAATTTGATTATGTTGTCTGCAAAGATAGAAAATGTTTAGAAGCAAGCAATTCACAAATTGATCTTGTATAATGAATTAGGAAAATAAACTCTTCTTCCTCCTCAATGGATTCTTTTCCGTACTCGGGCGCCATCGCTTGTGCGCTTCATCGGTTCTTACATCCCACACCCGTTCATAGTATCCGACTTTTTTTCAAAGATCTTTGCCACCAATGTCGCTCTCATATCCTGACAGATTTTTTTCGGCCCTCTCACTGATCTCTTTCCATACTCTTTCTCTTCTTCATACCTCGTTTTATAAAGTAGCAAGTATACAAAGAGGCAACTGGATTGGTACCTTGAGAAGGACACTTTGCATGATGTTTATCTCATGCGGTTCTATAGGCGCATCACCCTTTAGCACTCTCTTTTTGTTGAGTTCCAACTGCACCACATTTGCCGGTTGTTGTGCATCATTTTTGTATTGCTCATTTGAGTGCAACGAGTTGTACCACTTCCACTCCTCGGTATGAAATCAAACTTCAAAAGCGACCGGTGAAGCCCCACTGCATTTTGTATTGTAGAGTGATTGAGGGGATTAGAAGAACTTCCAAATCGTCGGGCATGTCCCGTATGAAATCTACCACAAGCCTTTGTGTCTCACTGATGTTGTTGTTCTTCACATAGTACTGCAATCAATAATTTGTTGGAAAATAAGGTACACCTAAATCATACCTATATAAAATCTATCAATCAAACATTCATGCAAACACTTAATATAGCATTCGTCAATCATATGGCATACTGGTGTATATCTATGTCCACTCCTAAAAATAAATCTACAAAGGCATACTGGTGTATATATCTATGTCAATCATGTGTACTAGTATGTACACATCATTAAATTATCTATATATGACATTTTTTATTTGTTTTTTTGAGAAACTTACACATGCAGTAGGACTCATAATTTCGCATCTCATGTACTTCAGTCACCAGGATGACGGATGTTGTCTCTGACCATTGCATTGCAACGTCGATGGATGTAAAACTGGAGTACCGCTTGATCCAAATACTTGTTGAACATCAGTTCACAAAGTACTTTCCCCACAATCATAACATCTTCCTTGACTGTTGGATCTTGGAGCCTTGTTAGTTCCCCAAGCTACAGAGCTGCATAATCATAAAGGAAATGTTAACATGGTGTACATAGTGGTGCACATAAGCTTTTTTCAATAAGATTCAATCATTCATATAGTACGAGGTATTGTTTTGTGAACTTACGTCAGGCTTGCATAATCGAAGAATTTCTGTACCCTTCTCTTGTCCTGGTCCTGTGTCCATGGCATGGTAAAGTGGTGATTGACGGATATCTGCGGTGGGCGATAAGGATGATACTCATTTTCCTTTCTCTTTTCGGAGCGATAGAGTGTTTGTTCTTCGTCCTCAATTTGGATCCTCTTGCCCTTTTCAACTCCTTTGTCATCCATTTTCGGCCTAACTTGTCTGTTTTTGCCCTCGACAGTGAAATCAGCATCAAGTTTTTTCTTTGCAACTCTCTTTGGTGGTGTCTTGGACACCCTGCCAGCAGCTCTTGTCTTCAAAATTTCTGCTTTCTTCATCCTCCCAGCTCTTGTCTTTCTTTGGTGGTGTGTCTTCTCTTCTCTTCTTGACTACTAAAAAATTCATCTCCATGTTGTTGGATGAATTGCACTGCTTCAGCAACAATCATTTCTCTTATGTCTTCTTTGGATAATGATCTCTGCGACGACTCTTCTTTAGGATCTTCTTGGCTCAACAATTGAAAGCTTGGACATTCGTTGATCACGGTTGCCATCTTTTCCTTCACGTCAGACGCTGCCATTCTGTAACAACCTTTTTCAAGCTTTATGAAGACACTTTCAGACAAGTTGTCTAGAAGTTCCTCAATTGTTGAATAAGGATCATCCAGTTGATATTCTCCTTGAGTGAGTAAAAGCACATCTCCTTCAACCGGCAGCATGCCTTTAGGGTCCAGCTGAGCTAAGGCTTCAGCTGCGATGATTGAAGCCTCATCAATTTCAATTTGTTTGAGTTGCAACCTGGTCTTCTTTATATGCGGATGTCTCTGGCGAGAGAAGTCTTGAAAAAAATGAAATTTTTGTTAGGTTCTACAAAAGTGTACATCTTTGTACACACACATATACAGAAGAAATCACTAAGGTGTACAGCTTGGTACACATATAAAAATGAAAACAAAAATGAAATTACTAAGGTGTACAACTTGGTACACAGAAGAAATCACTAAGGTGTACAGCTTGGTACACATAAAAAAAATGAAATTTTTGTTAGGTTCTACAAAAGTGTACATCTTTGTACACACACATATACAGAAGAAATCACTAAGGTGTACAAACTTGGTACACATATAAAAATGAAAACAATCTGAGCCTAACAAAAAAATATTTTTATACCTCGGTTTGTTAGCAGTTTCAGACTCAACTTCAAGCCTTGTTCCATCCTCTTCTTCATTTGACTTTGACAGAGGCCTGCTGAAAAATATAATTTTGATTGAATTATATCAGTGGTGTACAAGTATGTACATCATACAACATACATGATACAAGTATGTTGATACCATACCTCGGCTTGTTAGCAGTTTCAGACTCAACTCCTTTGTCATATTCACTTCCATCATCCATATCTTTTGCTTCATTTCCATTATTGGTCTTTGATGAAGGGGAGCTAAAAGATGCAAGTTTAGAGAAAAGGTATGAGTTATAACATACTGGTGTACAACTATCTACACACATAAAAACAAATGACTGCCACATTTAGTAAGAGTGATTTTATACCTTCGCTTTTCAGAATTGGCACCCTCGTCATCACCACCATGCATATCACCACCTTTGCCACCATCATTGTCATCGTCATCGTCATCACTATTATCACCTTTGCCACCATCATCGTCCTCCTTCTTCTCATTTTCTTGTTTCTCCTCAACCTCTTCCTCCTCCTCATCATCCTCTTCCTCAACCTCCAACTCCTCCTCCTCATCATCCTCTTCCTCACTTTGTAACTTTTTGTTCAATGAAATGATTTCTTGCAAGGTCTCAGCAATTAAATCAACAGCATCCCGATCTTTTTCCACAGTCTTCAGATTAGCTGAATAAAGTATCTTAGCTTTTTCTTCAATGAAGCTAACAAGCTTTTGATGTTTAAGCTCCAACTCAGAAAGCTCTTCCAATGCTTCATCTCTTTGCTGTGCTGCTATGTACAACTTTTCTTTCAGTACATCTCTGCTATTTTCTCCCCTGCTCTTTTCGTACTCTTCCGAATCTGTTGTTGTTCATCACTCCAAGCTTTTACCCATCCGGGTTACATCTGAAAACATGCCAAAGTGTCAATATGTATAACAGGTGTACATCTTTTTACACCTGTGTTACAGGTGTATATTGTTGTGCACATGACAAAATTTTCTCACCATTTTCAAGGCGTATATTGTTGTACACATATAGGAAGATATCACTATCATAAAGAAAGTTATGAAGTTACCTTTTTCATGGCTTCATTAATATCTTTCTCTATTGTATTGCTGATGTCACTTATTACCCACCTTAGAAATCTAGGGAAACCTTGTTCATTGTTTGGCGTCATCTTTGTTGTTATGTTCAAGAAACCAATACCGCATTGACAAAAAGTTAAAGAGTTAGAAATCTTAGGACCCAACAAATACAATGAACAAAAGCATGTAAATTGGTACAACTTAATACTTGTGTAAAACAATGTACACATACTATCTCGTAATGCTGTACTCACCAACAGGTACACCGTACAACCATTAACTTTAAGTGGATCACCAACATTTTTCCTTATGCTATCCATTAAATATTTATGTATATGCACTGGCCAGTTGGTTTTCTTCATTCTTTCAAATGATTCAAAGTAGGGAGCAAATTTGCTCTTCGTAATCCCGCTTCCATTTGCCGTGGTAAAAAAAACAGTGATGCACAGATACATCGCAAACAACAGTACCAAGTCCTCAGCATTTCTCTCAATCTCCTTATCCAACTTTGATTTTAGCTTCATTATACGCAAGATTTCACTCTCCACATCAAGTTTCCCCAACTTAGATTTATGCTTCAGATTTATTCGGTTTATTAGTGGACCGTATGTTTGCTCAGCTCTAGTTTTGTCACATTCTCCTTCATCAGGTTCTAATCCCACCATTTCTAATTCAAAAATTAAGAACAAATCTTCTGGCATAGTCTCTACTTCCACAAAGTTTTTCTCATCGGCAGTATTGAACATAAAGACATTTCTTTCTGAATGATCATGGCGGAAATTTTGCACAATATTCAAGATTGATTCTGGACTCTTGAACCAAACATCATCTCTCTTCTTCTCCTTTTTCTTTTCTGAGTTTTCCTCCTCCTCCTTTTCAGCTTTCTTGTTAATAAAGGCATCTGCTACAGGCCAAAAAGGGCCCTCTTTTTGCTTCTCTAATCGAAATTCTCAGTGAACCAGACTTTGTCACAATCCTTTTTACGTACTTCTCCATCCTTTTCAAAGTGCTTGTTCACAAACTCACTGATTGCATTAAAACCTGCTCTATAAGGTTTGTTTGTATCTACGAAAATAGACGAATGAGAATAAGAAAAGAGAAGCATAGCTGATCGGTTGTCAATCCGTCAAAAATAATTTCACTTTCTTACTCACTAAATTTAAATGAAGCATAAGGTAAGGAAGAGTTCGTATCCACAGAGAGGCAATTGTTGTTATGCAATTTTCAGTTTCTAAGGTAACCAAGGGGGGATGTTTGTTGTTTAAGCGAAATACTAAAGTCAAAATAAAATAGAGCAAAGCAAAGAGTTGGAATAATCAATAAGGAGAAGATATTGGTCACGGGATAGTATCATTCACAAACATGTATTTTCATCAATGATTAGAATTGGTATTTTAATCTCGTATTTACTAAAAGTCCTAGGATACCTTGATCGCAAGTATAACCCGTTAATTCCCTGTTTTCATCACAACCACATTAAAAGATGCATATGTGAATTCTTCCTAGAAAGCAACCTAAAGTGTAAAACACAATTAAGTTTAACTCCCTAAAAGCAATAAGTTCTATGGAATAAGACTACTCAATGCAAACGAATGTGTAAAAGCACTAAACGTTTTAACAAAAGTTATGATTCACTTGTGACTAGTAGGATATATCACTACAAGCACTACCCACAATTATGCTACTTAGAATCAGGGATAAACAACTTTTTCGTATTGAAAACCTTAATATAGCTCTAGAGATGAACGCAAATCGGATTGATTCCGGACTCAACCTAACAAGTATTCAAATCTTATAACACTATTAATTGTGAATCACAAACAATAAATTAATGAGACAAAACTAATTCATTGAATCAAAAGCATGTTGAGAAATCAACTTTTATCCCATAACCAATAAGATGTTTAGCTACTCATAGCTATGGAGTTCATCATAATAATATTAATTGAAAAGAAGAAAAAGATGAACAAAAGCAAACCCTAGAAGCGTAAACAAAACGGCTCTCCAAAATTCCAAGAATAAGATATCCCATAAGTTGTAGAAGACCTTCCCTTTATAGCTTTTCTCCAACTTCTAAAATTAGGTCTAGTCTTCAAAGTCCATTAGATGAAAATCCACCAAGCCCATAAGAAGGAGAAACCCATGTAGAAAATATGTCCCAAAAGTGGTCACCGGAAATCTGGTATTGTGGCCGGAAATTGGCCGGAATAGTCACCGGAAACATCTCAGGTGACCGGCAAAGTCCGCCCGGTCACCGGATCAGTGAGTCAACTCTGTCGGGTCAACGGGTCAGCTCGGGTCAACTCGGTCAGACCGGGTCAAACCGAGTCAGGGTGTGCCAGTCAGAACCAGCCAGGTCTGAGTTAGGGCTAACTCATCTGAATCATGGCTAACTAGCCTGACTGAGCATAGCATAAACCATTGCACAGGCCAGATGCTGTGATGCACAATGATACGCATCCAAGCAACAAACCAGCCAAGATGGCTGTGCATCTACTCTTGCAGATTCCATACCAGCACATTCATCCATCTGATTTGAGCATTTCAGTTCAGTTTCAACCCCAGCTGCACCACTGCAACACCACCAATGCCATATCCTGCCATTCTCCCATTGCAGCTGCAATCACCAATAGCAAAACCACCAACACCAGCTGCTGCTCCCATCTCTGCTCCAGCCAACTCTATAACATCTCTGCCTTGAGCTGCACTCTTGTAACAATCCCAGAGCCACTACCACCAAATTTCAACTCACACTACAATGTGTAGCAAAGCATCATTACATCTGCCACTCCTCCATGAGCTCAACCTGACTCAAGTCTCATCAGAGACCCCATTCAATACAGCTTCTCCACAGTCATCACTAGGTCCATCCCGACACCACACACACCTGCATTGCACTCTGCCCTGTTACCAACCAATCCACCTACTACTCGGCCGCAACCCTGAAATTTGCATTCACTTCCAGCTTCCAGTTTGAGCTCCACCACCAGTTCACACAGAACAACATCTTACACTGCAACCATCAGGCCTTGACTGCAGTTGTCACAGCCTTCATTAGCCTTCATATGCAGCCATATCCTTATTACTCATATAACTCGGCCCTCGACTCGCACCAGCTCTAGCTCAGCTGCACCAGCCAATACCACCAGCCATGATGGCTATGCAACTTATAACTCCAGCCTGCTCCATTCTCTATAACTCTGCAACCACAGAGCCTTTGCCACAATCATTTCAATCACTTGCCATTCTTAACAGCAGCGCGACACAATACCACTGCGAGTCACAGGCTTCACCTGCAATGCCAACCTGCAACTGCACAACATCAACACTCCACAGAATTCCAGTACTTTGCTCCCATATACAACCCATGATATCTGTGCCATAAACCTCCTTATCCTTGTTCATCTCAGGCTTCTAAAGCAGCTCCATCTGCAATGTCATCCATCCTCCTCAAGTCATTCCCATGCTCAATTTCATCCTCATACCACCTGCCTCTCTCAAGTAAGACCACCTTATGCATCAGATCCATGGCAGCACCACAATCTCAGGTCACCCCACTATAGCACCAACATCTGAACTGAACTGGACTTGAAATCTCCAATTCCACTGGCAATGCCATTTCATTCTCTCCCTGGCTCACCGCACACAACCAGCTTGCACGAGATCCTTCCATTCTCCACTTCCACCGGGCATGCAATTATTTCTATAGCAAACTCAAATCTCAAGGTACCACTGAGCTTCACTGAACTGCAGCTCAACAGCGTCATACTCCCATCTCAACAGTTTAGCTCACCACCAGAACCT
The DNA here is from genome assembly GCA_023531295.1 of Papaver armeniacum. Taxonomy (NCBI): domain Eukaryota; kingdom Viridiplantae; phylum Streptophyta; class Magnoliopsida; order Ranunculales; family Papaveraceae; genus Papaver; species Papaver armeniacum. Next base: position 298,347 of record JAJJWW010014942.1, on the reverse strand, counting down.
CAACATCAATCCTCATTTTTACTGAATTATCATCCCTTCAATCTCCATAGGCTGTGGCTTCAAATCCTGTCCTAGCATTCATCTATTGTATACACCCCCTGCAACAAGAATCCTGTTAGCTCCATTCTATCAAATCCATCTCCTTATCTTTTGCTGCAATTGTAAGCAAACCCTGAATCCATCTCAGGCCATCACCAGCTGCAAACCTTGTTCTTCTCGGCTTCAATCAATGGCATTGCAGCACCACCTGTAATGAACTAGCACAGGCAATTTTTTTGTAGCTCATCAGGACCAGTGCCTCTCTATTTCAGCTCCTTGTAACATTCATTCACAAACCTAAAATACATCTATTGCAGCTTCATTTGCATCAATTCCATCAAGCCATCATTCCACAACCACCACAAAACTCATCTAACAACAGTGCCAGCTTCAACTACTCTTCTTCTCAATAGAAACAGCCTTGAACCAAATCTTCCATCCGCTTTTGATTTCACATGAAACCCACAGATCCCCTTTTCTTTTTCATTCGAACTCCATCTTCTGAGATTTAGAAATTCATCTCAAATTCTCTGATTTCTTCACCACGAGCTCGTCTTTGTTTCATCTTCCATTTATAACACCATCGTCTCTCGCTGCCAGATTCAATCTTGAATCAAACCCTAATTCCCCGTGTCTGCAATTTCAACCATTAACATCCATAAAACAGTTTCATCGATTTCTTCAGGGTTGTGCCTCTCTCTGTGTTGAATAACATCTCAAGGACGAGCTCGATTTCCCTGAGTTCTTCTCTATCGACTGCCGTTACTAACATCTCTTCTCTTCTTACCTTCCAATTTCTGGTTCCATGGCTGCTACACAACTCTCTGAATTTCTTGATTTCAGACAAAGAAAATGATTGAGAAATAATTTTCTCGATTTAGGGTTGAGTTATAAATGGGGCGGATTCAGACACCCCAGCACTTGAGATAAGGGTCACCCAGATGGTAAACCCCTTAACCTTGGCTGATCACTATGTAGTACTCCTTCAAATATAGTTGCCCCTTAACCTTGGATGGGCTTCGGATAGTATTTGCCCATGAAATGACTATTTTTCCCTTTTGGCTCAAATAAGTAATTTCCGCTTCTTTTCCTCCGTGCGACTCCAGAGTACCTAATAACTCAAAAACACACGTAAAGTACATAATTCACAAGAAAAATAGCAAAGAAAGCGTAACTACTAGATAGTAAATACGGTGTATTCTACACCTATCAATAGCACATGATACTCATACAAAAATGCTGGTGTACAAACAAGTACACTGTTACAGATAGTGAGAAAAAAACAGACAGAGCATACGCAAAATGCTGGTGTACAAACCAAGACACTGGGTACGATGATATGAGCATACAACATGCTGGTGTACCAGTATTTACACACATACAAGAAAATATCATAAAAATTGGTCTAAAACAGGCAGAACTGGACACGAAGCACTGCAACAACATGCTGGTGTACCAGTATTTACACACAGACAACAATTCTCACAAAAATTGCTACAAAACATACATACCATGAAATGAAGCACTGCAACAACATGCTGGTGTACCAATATTTACACACATACAAGAAAATATCATAAAAATTGCTACAAAACAGGCATAACTGGACATGAAGCACTGCAACAACATAGCGGTGTAAAGATGTGTACACACCAACAACAAAACAGTATAAAATTGCTCAGAAAAATATAGAACTGCACATGAAACACATCAGTAGCATGATGGTGTACAGATTGGTACACATACAAGAAATATCATAAAAATTGCTCAAAAATATACTGAATGGACTTGAATTGTTACCTTTTTTTTTTTATGATTGTTGAAGCCTTTGAATGCTTTGATTTCTTATTAGCTGCTGATGTTTCTGGTACAGAAGGCTTTGATGTTGAAGGCTTTGCTGTCTTTGGTTTCTTCTTAATTGGTGATGTTCTTGAGGTTTCTGCTACTGATTTTGATGTTGGTACTTCTAAACTTCTCTTAGATCTCGTTTTTGGACCTACTGATTTTGGTGTTGGTGTTGAATCTTTTGATGCCGACTTCGATCTCGTCGTTGGTGACGTTGGTTTTGCGATTTCGTCTCCTACTAGTGATGGATTTTGTTCTTCAGTTGATGATGAATCTTCAACTATTGGTGTGTTATTCTTAGAAACCACTTTGTTTCTTTTCAACATTATGCTAATGATGCTTCATAGAATCGAGTTTTCTTGATGAATTTAGGGTTTTAGTCTGTGAGTTTTCTAGGGTTTGATTTTCTCTTTGATTTTTTCTTCTGAAGTTTCTGATAAAGCAGAAATGGTGCAGTTAAAGAAATTGTCCGTTACGCCGCTTTAATTAGTTTTTTAATTATGGGCTAACATGTCGCAATCACAGAGACTGTGTCAGTTACAAAAAACGATTCATTTGATTGCACGTGTGCTTTAATAAAAGCGTGTGCAGGTTAGTAGCGTCTTTGTACATTATTTGGATTAAATTGTACCTAGTCAACTAGGTCTGGACTAAACTGTCGTTTTTTGAGCGGTTTTGGACTGAACCGTTTTTTTCCCCAAGTTAAACCTGGACGAGAGTTAGGCAAACCTATGGGCTAGATTGAGCTGCTAGATTGGCCAAAAAGTGTTGCAAATAAAGAAAAAAGTGTGGTTTAAAAGTTAACACTACTTCTCTCTCCTAGCAAGTGCTCGTAGTTCAACTAGCAGCGAGATTGAAACGCTAAATGATTCAGCGCTCAAAAAGTGGTCCCAAAGCTAAAAGATTCAGCGCTTTGCGAATATTCCAGGGCATCAACGATGTTCTATTTAGCGCTTTCCTGGGCGCTGTTCCATTCAACGCTATAGGTTGGCGCTGCACCACTCAGCGCTTGACCTTTTTTCCGCCAACGGCTATTTTTTTTTCATAATTTGATTTTCTAAATGTTTGGCAATTTGTTCCAATGGTTGTTTGTTTCAAAATTTGAGAATTTACCTAAGTAAGGGAAATATTCTATTACATTGCAAAACAAGGTTACAATGTTTTTTTGAAGAAATTAAAAAAAAAAAATACATTAAAATTAAAATAACTTAAATAACTTAAAACATAAAAAATTACATTGAAATTGAAATCCTACTTCTAAATAACTTAAAACATTAAAAACTACATTGAAATTGAAATCCTACTTCTAAATAACTTAAATTATTACTAATATATCACTTTAATTTAGGGGATAAGTGGCAATCCATGACAGGCCAAAATCTCGTTCTTCCATATTTTGTAGAGGGGTTTCTTCCAATCCTGTAATTCATCCAAGTTTTGGCGTAGGATCTTCATGTCAGATTCTCTTTGTTGTGTTTGTGCCAAGATTGTAGAATTTTCCATGTTCTTCTTCAAGTACTCTTCCTCTGTTTCATACTTGGCCTCCCTTCGATGAGTTTATCCATTTTTTCATCTGCTTTCTGCGATGCTTTAGCCTCACGAGCCCTTTTCTTTGCTTGATCTCTCCCTCCACTTCTAACGTCATCTCTTTGTTCGAAATAGCGTCTTCTACGAGATATGTCTGAGGTTTCAGAATTATGAGTAGATGAGGAGCTACCAAACCTTTCCATTTTTCCAAATCTTTATCCATAGTATCAGCTTCATTATCTTGAGTAGCTTGAGTCTGTTGAGTAGGTTGAGTAGGTTGAGTGGAAGTACCAGCTCCATCATCATTATTCACCGCTAGGTTGTAATCGGGTTGATAGGTCTTCAGATCTGGAAAACCGATTCGTGCTTCCAAGGTTTTTCAATCTCTGCTTCATAATTCTTTTGTCCAAGACGATACTGGGAAAAAAAATGCATTAGACAAAGAATGAAAGGAAAAATTTAGAGGAAGAAAGAAAGAGATCAAAATGGGAAAAAAACATCAACAAAAAATTCAAGTACTTACATAATCATGTTCATTCAACCCCGTAGATTTGTTTCGGAAGTAGGGCCTAAAATGTGAAAGATATCTTCTCACTTCGGTTCTCAATGTGTTGCACCTTGTTTGCAATGACTTTTTATCTCTTTCGGTACCATTGGGGCCTTTTCTTTTATTGTACTCTTGAATAATCTTCCTCCAAAATATTGCACCTTTTTTATCTTTTCCATGAATCGGATCGTTGCTTGCTATAACCCAACCATAAATTAGTGCCTCATCTTCTTTTGTAGTAAAGTGTGTCATAATTTTGTATGAACAAAATTATGTGAAGAAAAAGAAGAAATCAATGAAGAAGATAATCAATTGATTTTGGTGTGAGGGATGAAGGACAAGTAGTTCTCTATTTATAGGGTAGCCTGAAAATATAGTTGTTGAGGTTTCAAACGTCCACTAAATCAGAACCGTTGAGATTCAACGGTCATATTTGATCTGATGGCTGAGATTACTCAGCGCCCAAGCGCGGAACGGTACAACGCTGCCTTCCTTGCCGTTGAGATTCAATGGTCAAATTTGATCTTGCGGCTGTTAGGCAAAGCGCTGGGCACTGTTTGGTTCAACACTTTGTCTAACGGCTACATTTTTAGCCCAAACTCAGATCATTTCTTATCTCTATATAAACTTAACATATGAACTCAAAATCCCCACCCCAAACTTGTGAAGTTTCACTCTATTCTTCTTCGCCTAAATTCTCAATTCAAAATTCAAGCATGGTTGCATTCTCAATTGCCGAAGACAATGACTTGGTGAGAAGTTTTCGCAAAATTAACAACACAAATCCTTTAGAAACGCCACGCACCATATTTTGGGAACAAGTTGTTGAAGAATTTGTGAGAATCAATGGTAATGCTAATGGAAGATGCCGCAAAACCCTACAATGTCGGTTAACAAATATCAAGCGTTATTGTAGGATTTTTCTCGTTTCATTAAGGGCATCAAATGGTAATCGTGAAGATGCTATGGTTTTATACCAAACGTATCACGGAATGCCATTCATTCATACCACCGCTTTGGATTTGGTGGATCTCTAAGTTGATTTGAATGAACTATATGCATGAAAAGTATTATGAAGTTCTAGTTAAATATGTAATGTAATTGTAAACATGCATGAAGAAGTATTATGAAGTTCTAGTTAAGTATTATGAAGTATTATGGAGTTTACAATAACTAATTAAAATGTCTACTTATTAATGAAGTTCTAGTTATTGTAAACGTGCTTGATCGAAAAAAGGAGTATTATGGTTAAATAAATTGGTGAATATGAAATTTACTCTCCATTCTCATAAAATGCTCCATCTCCTTGAGGGTCATATTGGTCTTCATCGGTTTCCACGTCGGTTGTACCCTCATGAACTTCCGGCAAGGCATCATCCATATGCATGTTTGGAATATCACCATCTCTCAAACCTTCTCCGTGTCGGTTCCAAATGTGTGTAGTGAGTTCCAAGCGAAGTTCCTCCCAAATCGCAGGGTTGTACAATATATGAGGAGCTAGCCTTACGTTTCCTTGAATTGGCGGTTGAGGTTCATCTCCCGTGATCCTCCCCCAATCCGCATTGCGATATTCCATCTCAACACACATATTGTGCATTATCAAGTACCCCCTCATAATTGCCTTCATGTCCGATTTTTTATAATAACGACAAGGTTTCAACATAATTCCGATATGTTAGATCACTACCCAACGGCGACATAACTATTGGTCGTTTACTAGGGTCACCAGTGGGAATTCCCGTTAACATGTACCAATCTAAAGGAAGGAGGCCAATTTCAAACTCCTAAAAATGAAAGCTCTTCGTTTTTGACCACCATCTCTCAGCTATGGCTTCAACTAAGCCTCTATCCCCATTGGCGAAATCAAACTCAAAAACAGAAGTAAAGCCACAATTGTCACAATATTGTTGTGCTACCGGATTATCTTTCACTACAATTTTGTAATACACTTCAATATCTTTCAAACTACCTCTAAAGCTTAGTTTGCGAGGGTCTTTCGTAACATCTTGACATACATGTTTATCACAATTCTTTGATGAAACTATATCCAACCAATCTAGCAATTCATCCATACTCATACTACAATCAATAACAAACATGAAAAAAAATATCAATCATACAAACTAAATTATCATACAACTTATCAAAAATAATTCATTATCATCATACAAATAATCAAATTATCATACAAATTTACCTACAAATTTTACCTACAAACTAATCATATAATTTATCATTCATTTTCATCACAAAAATCAAAATTTCATTTTTTGTTCATCACAAATAATCAAATTAAACCCCAAAAATTCTAAAAATCAATTTCAATCACATATCATTTAAATCACGTAAACATATCATCTAAATCATGCATTGTATCAACTAAAATCATCAATTTCATCAAATTTTCATCATAATCAAAAATCTAGAAAAAAAAAACCCTAAAATTTTAAATCCTTACCTCAATCAATTTCGTGGATGGAATTGAATAAAATACTCTCAAACGATCAAGAATTAGATGGAGAACAAACCCACGGAAGGATTTGAGAAACAAATTTCTAGAATCATCATCTTCAACATGCATTTTCGGGTATGTTTGAGTGAAGAAATGAAATGGGGAAGAACTGAGGGAGAGGGGCTTCTGCGAGGAAGAAAACCCGATTTTCAGGCGCTGCTCCGTTCAGCGCTGTCAAACTAGTTGACAAGTCAAGCGCTGTTCGGTTCGGCTTTCACCTGGGCGCTGATCTATTCAGCGTTCGACGTTGAACTATTCAGTGTTTCGATGCTAGATTCTCCATACCATAGATCTTAGGAGGTTGTCCTAGTTGACGTGGACTGCCAATCTAGCTGCTAGATTAGAAGACCATAGGGGTTAGCCTTATAGTGACAGAGAATAACGGATAAACAAATGAAAATCCTTCTTGAATAAAGAATAGACGTTGTGTCCATTTATACAGAGTCGAAATGAAAGAAAAGCACTCACACGTGCACATTACACAAATAAGAAAATAACAAAAAAGAGAAAGGCAGACAAAAAATAACAGAAAAGTGAAAGGCAGACATACATAGTTTGATAGCTGGACTTAGACTTTGATTGAGGGCTATCTAACAGCTTGTCTCACTATCCCCCTCAGGTTCAAGGGGCCTGAATCAGATACCTTGAGCTTAGATTTCAGAAAACTAAATTGAGGGCCATGCAACCATTTAATAAACACATCAACAATTTGATCAGCAGTACAAACATAAACTACCTTCAAAGATTTCTACCTGACAAGATCTCTGATATAATGAAATCAACTCCTAAACTCTTCATTCTACTATTCATCACATGATCTCTGATATAATGAAATCAACTCATAAACTCTTTATTCTACAATTCATCACAGGATTGGAGGCAAATGCGAAGAACTAATATTATCACAACTCAATGTAGGTGGAGTAGGAAGGAAGTAAAATAAATCCTCGAGCAACTGAAAAATCCAAACCATTTTAGCAGCAGCAATAGCTAAGGCTATATACTCTTTGTAGATGATCAAGGAACAATAAGTGGTTTTCTAGAGGACCAAGAGACATGATTGGAACCAAAATAGATACAAAAACCACCAGTAGACTTACTATCAGAAGCATCACCAGCCCAATCGGCATGTGAGAGGCCATGAAGAACCAGAGGACCTTTGGTGAAGCAGAGAACATATGTGATTGTACCTTTTAGATATCTATGTATTCTCTTAGCTGCTAAGAAATGATGTGTAGTAGGTTGAGACATATGCAGACATACCTGACTAGCAGCAAAGGATATTTTAGGCATGGTCTAAGTAAGGTAGTAAAGTGCACCAACCAGTGACCTATACTCAGCTGGATTGTCAAGGAGATCACCTTTAGAAGTAAGATGTGTATGAGATGCAACAGGAGAATTAGAAGGTTTTGCTTTAACCACATATGTTTTCTTACGAAGATCAAGAATGTATTTAGTCTGAGAAATAATTAGTCCATTAGATGATCTTTTTACCTCAAAACCAAGAAAGTGATGAAGAGATCCTAAATCCTTAACATGAAAGCGAGTACCCAATTCCAGAATGAGTTGAGACAAATAAGCAGAATCATTACCAGTAAGTATAATATAATCTAGGTACACAAACATGACAGTAATTCTGGTACCAACCTTTTGAACAAAAAGTGAAGTATCTGCTAAAGAAGTAACAAAACCTAGAGATAAAAGATCATCAGCAAGTTTAGAATACCAGGCTCTAGGTGCTTCTTTTAATTCATAGATAAACTTCTTTTGCTTGCAAAAATAATTAGAATGGTCAATATCCTCAAAGCTAGGAGGCGGAGACATGTATACTTCTTCATCTAGATACCCATGTAAGAATGCATTGGCAATTTTCAGTTGAGTAGGTGTCCTATTGAAATTCACAACTAGAGAAAGAACCAACCTAATAGTAGTAGATTTGGCCACATGACTGAAAGTCTCAGCATAGTCAATACCAAACCGTTGATGAAATCCTTTGGCCACAAGTTTAGCTTTGTACTTGTCAAGAGAGCCACCTGCATTATACTTAAACCTAAAGACCCATTTGCAGCCCACAACATTGTAACTTGGATCAGGTGGAACAAAAAGCCAAATGACAGCATGTACTAAAGCCGTGTATTCATTTACCAGATTCTCTCCAATGAGGAAGCTTGAGCGCTTTAAAAACACAAGTGGAACTGGTTGAGATTGTAGGATCAGAATATCGCGACACCAATATTTCGCGAGAAATATAAATGACAGTACTGCGAAGGAGTCGCAAGGTAGAAAAATCAATGACGCATCAGATGACGACAGCCAGAACATGAGAAAAGTGTGAAGACTTGGCGAGATTTAGGAGTGTCGCGAAGGCAAACATTTATATACTTGCGACGCTTCGCGAGTCATTCCCGAAAATAAAGGACAGCTTAGCTGTCATCCACTATGTAATACCCTATATAAAGGGTTGAGTAAATCCGTTGTAGGAGAGGTCTTTTTTTGAATTGTTGAGCAAAATATTAGGAGAGAGAAACTTTGGAGTGATTGTAATTTTCTTAACTCTGTTCTATTTTCCTTTGTGAATATTTCAAGAAAATAATCAATAAAATCTATAGCAATTCATATTCAAAATGAGTTAATTGAGTAAAATCTAGTAAGGGGTGTAGTGTGGGATTTCCTGCAACTACATATGCGCTAGAAACAGGGAAGAATTTGAGTACAAAGAGAAGAATTTCATACAATTTCTAGCAAATTATTGAAATTAAGAAATGGCAAGAAGAAGAGGAACATCAGAACAACCAACAACCGTAAGAAGAAGCAGAAGATTGGCTGGGGAAAGGAGAAATGAGGTAGGTGAACCCTCAAGAGTAAACACAAGAAATGAAGAAGAAGGCCAAATTCAACCACCGATTCAACCAGCGCCGAATAGAGTAATAGATTATGATAGGGTGAGTGTGCATACATGGAGATCAGATTCTATAGAAGAAAGAGAAGAAGTGCAACAAGTGATAAATAATAGATAGGAGGAGAGAAATCGAGAAGAGATAGGAGAAACAATTCGTGGAAATGAAGAAATTGCAGCATTAGAAGCGTTGAGACAGACAATACATGAAGAAAGGCGGTTAGAAGCAGAAGAACGCGCAAATTTAACAAGGCAAAACCACGAATTAAGGATGGAAAATAGGAGGCTGCAAAATAGAAGATCAAGAAGTAATAACAGATCGAGATCGGGATCGATTAGAGAAAAACGTGAGAAGAACATTACCTGCAGAAAACGTTAATGAAGAAAATTTGGAAAGTGAGTCAAATTTTGGTGAAGGAGGTCGCGAAGAGAGAGAACAAGTAGAGAACCGTTATATTTTGGTGAATGATCAAAATGACGGAAATCAAGAAAATAGGCAGCCTCAAGGACAGAATAACCCAGTTAATGAAGAAAATCAAGAAGAAGGAAGAAGAATACTACATGGGAGAGAAACACAAAGGAAACAAAAGGAAATTGAAGATGACATTGAAAAGCATTATACTGAACAAGCGCGTCTAGCCCTCGAGAAAGAAAGATTGAGAGCAGAAATGGAAAAACGGGAATTGGAAGAGGCGATTCGGCAGAATAATCATGACAATCGAGAAAGAAGGCGCGAGCGAAATCGCAACAATGGAAATATCAACGAAGAATATGAAAGAATACAAAAAGAATTGATAGACAGCCAAGAAGAAAAATGACGAGATATAATGGTGTGAGAATTTGTGAAGGAGATGAGGGAGAAACTCGCAGAGAAAGAAGAGAAGAGAGCAATGAACCGGAAAATATAAGTAGACACGAACGAAGAAGGAGGGAAGCGAGAATTAAAGAGACCGATAAATTCAAATTCTGAGGCAAATGAACAAATTCTGCGAGAATTGGCAGAGATGAGAGGAATATTGAACAGCAGAAGAGAAGGAGGGAGAAGACAGTTAGATGAAGCTATCCCAAAGGCTGCGAAAAATCCTTTTACATTAGAAGTGCAGCTAGGAGGAATACCCCCAAAGTGCAACTTACCAAAGATTAACTAGCATTTTTGATGGGTCAACTTGTGCAAGTACAACACATCAAGGCTTACGTGAGATGTATGCTACGATGGGAAAACCATGATGCTATATTGTGCAAATACTTTGCGTCGAGTTTAACGGGAGAAGCGTTGAAATGGTTTGAGGGTCTACCAAGGAATACAATCACGCCATTCAATCATTTACAAGCTATATTTTTAGGGCGTATATAAGTAACAACTCTTCGCGACCTGGCATTGAAGATGTATTTGGGATAAAACAAAGAGTTGGCGAGAGCTTGAGACATCGACCGTAAGATGGAAGACAATGTGTAGCGAAATGGCTGGACGGGTGGATGAAAGATACCTCATACTATCATTCATAAATGCTATGTTCGCAACCAACTTATTATATGTTCAAATTTTCAGAGTCAAGAATACAATCACGATGACCGAATTGAAAGAATTGCAAGAGGAATATATTGCTTTGGAGGAAAGACAAAATGAAGTAGAATCGTACCCAGTCGCGAATACAAGTTCAAGTGTCTGAATGCAAGTTTGTTGCCCAGTTAATACAAACAAGTGGCGAGTACCTCGCCAGGGCAACAAGAAAAAGTGGTAGATGATGGACAGCCAAAATTAGCAGCGATGGGAAGCCGAGATCAGGAAGAATTTGAAAGAGAAAGAAACTACTACAATCGTAGCGGCCCGAACAAAATTCAGAGACTTGATCACCCGCAAGAAACCTATGGAAGTCAAAAACAGAATTATCATGGAGGGCAACGACGTCATAGAGTAGTATGGGAGGAAATCAAGATGCCACCACTAAATACTAGTGTGGAGAAGATATGGGAAGCTATACTCTTGATGAAGAATATACCTGCACCATGGAACATGGGGAGTGAACCGCCACCAGGTGATAGAAGTCACGAATTCTGTTCTTACCATCATTTTCATGGACATCTGACAAATGACTGCCGAAACATCAAAAGAATTATCCTTAGAATGATTGATCAGGGGAAGCTGAATCACTTTTTAAAAAGCGAAGAGAAAGTTCAACATTTACCGCCGCCACCATCAAAGGGAAAAGAAACGTTCATGATAGAAGTTGGGGCGAAAGCTAAAAATTTGTTTTGCAACTCCATTGTTCATTCATATCGCACCTTTGAAGATTTTCATGATAACGTACTCAGTAGGGTTTTTGCGAGGGATGTTAATAATCAGGAGGTAATGAACATCACGAGGAAATCGCAGTTAAAAGAGTGGCAGTTGCAGATTATCTCTTTCTCGGCAGAAAAAATACTCAAAGGTAGAGAAATACATGATAACCCGTTGGTGGTAAAACTGGATATTAATCCAAAACTCCGTTGATGGGGAAGATGATGAAGCGAAAACTTGTTTGGGCGATAAATAGAATATTAATCGATCTTTGGGAGCTCGATCAACATTCTTTTTACCATACTTACAAGACTATGGGAGGAAAGGATGAAGATTTGATCCCTTCAACATACAAAATATATGGTTTCAATGGTACCGCGAACAAGCCCAAAGGAGAAGTACACATGAGAATACCTTTGCAAGGATTGTCAACCGATATTTTGTTTTGTGTGGTCGATGTGGAGTCCCCTTATAATGCATTGATCGGAAGGCCGTGGTTGCATGAAATTGCAGGGGGTGGCGTCAACGTATCATCGGTGTATAAAGTTTCCCCATCCTAGTGGTGTTGGAATTATAAAGGGAGATTGGATAGAAGGGGAAAAATGTTATGAGATCGATGTGGAGAGTTAGTGAAGAGAGAACCGCAAAAAAGAAGGGATGGAAGAAGAATATAAAAGAGGAACAAAGAAAAGAAAGATTGATGGTAGATAGCATAAATATAAGAAGAGAAGACACATTGCGAGGTGAAGATATGAAGGCGGTTGAAAGTCATCTTTGGAAAAGAATTATACGAGAGGTTTTAATGATACGAGAGGCGGAGGGAAGCGGGAGTAAAAAGTGTAAGAAGTGAATAATTGCGAGAAGTGACAAAGATTAAGTGGCGAAGGCACGTCAAGGACAAGAAGAGTAAAAGGTAGTTGAAGACACTTTGCGAAGTGAATGCATGAAGGCAGTTGAAAAATTGTGATGGAAAGGAAACGTTAATGAAAGAAGCTACAAGATAATGATGCTTATAAAAAATACAAAAGATGCAGAGATATGCAAAGTGAAGCTAAGCTATAGCTAAAATGGCATGGAAACAAGAAAAGCATGCTTGCTAAGATGCAATACAGATGCAAGGATGCAAGGAAAAGAAAAAGAAAAACTTTAGCTAAGTTACAGTAAAACAGGGCTACAAGTAATATTACACAACAAGTATGTACAAGGGTGAGTGAAAAACAGTGAAGATAGGCCAGCAATCACAGGGCACACGCCAAGTCCCCGGCAGCGGCGCCAAAAACTTGGTAGGCCTTTAGAGATGTTTATATTAATGCCTACGAGTGATAACCGCAAGTGCACGGCGTCTATCGGAGACGTGGCAAATACGGGTCGATCCACAGAGACTTGTGGTGCCGTAAAGGTGATCTAAAGGCTTCTTCTACTGAATTTTAACAAATGCAAGTAACAACAGATGGTTTTGTTGCCGATACGGCTGAGTTATAGTGAAGTGACTCTAAAATCTCTAAAGTTGGAGGTTTTTATTTACAAAAAGATTTTTTTTTTTTTTTTTTTTTTTTTTTTTGAAAATAAAAGGTTAAAAAAACTAAAAACTCTATATGCAAATGCAATTTTCAAAAACTTGGTAGGCCTTTAGAGATGTTTATATTAATGCCTACGAGTGATAACCGCAAGTGCACGGCGTCTATCGGAGACGTGGCAAATACGGGTCGATCCACGAGACTTGTGGTGCCGTAAAGGTGATCTAAAGGCTTCTTCTACTGAATTCTAACAAATGCAAGTAACAACAGATGGTTTTGTTGCCGATACGGCTGAGTTATAGTGAAGTGACTCTAAAATCTCTAAAGTTGGAGGTTTTTATTTACAAAAAGAGTTTTTTTTTTTTTTTTTTTTTTTTTTTTTTTTTTTTTTTTTTTTGAAAATAAAAGGTTAAAAAGACTAAAAACTCTATATGCAAATGCAATTTTCAAAAACTTGGTAGGCCTTTAGAGATGTTTATATTAATGCCTACGAGTGATAACCGCAAGTGCACGGCGTCTATCGGAGACGTGGCAAATACGGGTCGATCCACAGAGACTTGTGGTGCCGTAAAGGTGATCTAAAGGCTTCTTCTACTGAATTCTAACAAATGCAAGTAACAACAGATGGTTTTGTTGCCGATACGGCTGAGTTATAGTGAAGTGACTCTAAAATCTCTAAAGTTGGAGGTTTTTATTTACAAAAAGAGTTCTTTTTTTTTTTTTTTTTTTTTGAAAATAAAAGGTTAAAAAGACTAAAAACTCTATATGCAAATGCACCCCCAAACCTAAATCAAACATTGTCCTCAATGTGTCGACAGATAGGAAAAATTTAAACAGTCACATACCAAGAGAACTATGCTGAGTAGAGAAAAGGGAAGAGATTACCGGATGTCGGCGAAAGCAAGGTTGGAGCTTCATTAGTCAAGGCTAGAATCCAACATTCTCAGCGGAGATCATATCGGATTAGCACAAAATATGCACAAGAAGACTCAACCATTTCAAGAAAAGAAAAATTTAACAAGTCCTACTGGATTATATACAATGAAAATTTACCATACACTAACAATCTAAAGAGTTGATGATCAACCCAATAGAAAATATGTACAAACATCAACAGTCTTACACAAATATAACATGAGAGTGCAAGTAAGACTGCATATGGGAATGAGTTTCCCCCAAACCTAAACTTGTGAACAGGTGTGTTTGTGAGAACAAAATCTTGCAATTTTAAAGGTACATCATGCAAAAGGTCTAACTCAAAATGAGTTTTGCTAAGAACAGGCAGACATACACATTCCAACTGTGGCTCCTTAAGAGTGTTATACTTTGATGCAAAATAGTCCAAGAGGACTTGGGAAGCACAAAGCTCTAGGCCTAAATTAGGCATTTTTAGAAAAGTTGGTTTTGCAATTTTGTGACAAACTACACCTAGGTTTGGTGGAGGAGTTTCAATTTGTGACTTAGGAGAGAGATTAGGTACATCTAAGTTGTTTTCATGTTTAAAATCATTTGCACCATCACACACTTTCCTAAAGTCAGAAGAGGGTAAATCATGTGCACCTGCATAGAATAATTCATCAATCTCCATGTCATAATCATCATCACTCTCATGCATAACATAACCAGGAGAGATATCATGCTGTAACCTAGGTATGGAATTAGGCACATGCATTGAATCATCTGTGTCAACAGACAATTCAGCTATTCCTAGGTCACAAACAGGTGGTAAAGCATGCTCAATTCCACAGGACAATTGCACAGGTTCCACATCAACAACACATGTATGAATATCAGAAGAAGCATCATTCATAGGGTTCACAGGAGAGACACTTAATGTCTATGAACCAAAAGATTCTACTACATTTTCAGAATACACATGCTCTTCATATTCATCATCATCATCATCATAGCAAGAATTCATCTCTCCATTCAAAATTGTAGTATTTTTAGTGTACTCATCTACCTCTGGATTAGGTTCATATTCAATGTTAGTTGCATGAGTAAGACTAGAAACACTATATTCAATCCTATCATTTTGTAACTCAATCAGGTTCCTTTGAAGAATCATCTTGAGTTGTTCTATTGAAGGAGAGTCTTCACTAGTGGGTATGCATTCCTCATATGGATATTCATTGTATGGTTGTGCATGAGGTTCACTAGAGAAGGGAAATTCAGACATGTTGCTATGTGGATGGTCATGCATTGCATTCATTTCAAGCCTAGCATTTTGCTCCATGAGTGTTTCCATTATTGATTGCAAACTAGGAGTTGGGGGAGTATAAAATTGTTCATCTCCCCACTGTGGTGAATGATGCATGTGTGCAGGTTGATTATGGTCCCAATGATTGCCAGCATAGTCACTTCTAGACAATTCATACATTAGATTATCATGGTTTTCCCTAGACTGTCTAAAATCATGCAAAATATAGCAGTTCTCAGCAGGGTGGTCTAAGCTACCACATAAGGTACAAGCATACATTTCATATTGCCTAGGGAAATTAGATTCGACAGATTGCTCATGTAATTGCCTTTCTAAAGCAGATAGTCGAGCTTCTAATTGATCTAAAAGTGATGACTTGGGTATGAGAAAGTTGTTCATTTTCAACTTTGTGGTGGATGATGCATGTGCTCATAATGATTAGGGTATGTGAATTCGGGGCCACGAGAAGGCTCATAAGATTCCCTAAAATCACTATGGTTTGTGGGGAGTTCATACTGTGAAGCGTGCCCTTAAGCAAGCTCTCTAATTTATTTGTTTGTATCCCCAGTTGCAGACCAAAATCCTGACATGATTTAGCACTCAAATTGAACTCAAAACCCAGTTGTAATGGACTCAATTTGGTTTATTGGGTTTCATTTGGTTTGTTGGGTTTCATTTGGTTTGTGTGGGATTTGGTTTATTGGGAAAGTACAGCCCAGCAGTTGGGTAACAGGTTAACAGCCCAGATTAGGTTGAAAAATGTATAGCCTAGATTAGGTTGAGTTGGGCTCTGTTTTGTGCACAGCCCAGAAGTGAGTTGAGCCCAGAATTTCAGTTGATGCGGGCTTTAGCTTATGCAACCCAGCTGCTCAGTTTGGTTCAGCAGCCCAGGTTAATGTACAGCCCAATGGTTTGATTGGAAAGCCTGGTGGTTGCATAGCTTGGTTTGTGTGTAGAGGAGCAGAGCCCAAAGAATTTGGCTGGTTAACAGCCCAGGTAGTGTGGGCTTCGGTTTGCTTGCAGCCCAGCAGTGGGCATCTTAGCCTAGAGGAAACAAGCTTATGTGGGCTTAGTTAGTTTCCAGCCCACTAATTTTGGGAAGCTTAGTGGTTGTGTGTTCCAGTTTAAGTGCAAATGCACAGGTATGTGTAGATGCAGGCTGTGCACAACCTAGTATGTGAGCTTCAGTTTATGCTCAAGTTGTTTTTGTGCAGGGATTGGCAAGTTATGTGCAGCCCTAGGCCAAGCACAAGAAAACAACAATGGGGCAAGTTGTACAGGGAAGCTTAAGCAACATCACAACCCCTGTAACTCACAGCATAGGCCAGCAACTCTCTAAGTGCAGCTCTAAGTGCAGGCCAGCAACTCACAACACAGGCCAGCAACTCTCAACACAGCTCAACAAGCTCAATTGATGGCAGGTGAAGACTCATACAAGGTTCAAAACAAGATTAAGCATGCAAAAGAGTTCAGAGTGTGTGGCATCAACTCACTCAGTTGATGTCACTTGAGCTTTCACCACTCGGGTTTCGGCCAAAAGAATTATGCACACATCTCACTCCACGGGGTTATGCACAGGTCATTCAACAGGGTCTGTGGATTGGAGCACAACTCAGAGGTATGCTCAGGGTTGCAGCTTAAATGGCTCTCCAAGGTGCAGCTCAACTCACAGCTTCAAGGGCTGGAGTTGGGGCACATGGCAAATGAAATTAGCTAAGGGCTACAGCACAGATTAACACACAGAACACTCAATGGAAAGTAAACCTAGAGCACACAATTCAGGGTGTCACAGAATGCCAATTCACAGCAAGACAAGTAGCGAGTTTGGGCGATGTCAACTATCTCGATTGACTTCAGTGGGTTTGTAGCTAAGTTGGTTATCCAATTTGTAGCTCAAGCTCAACAGTGCAGGGCCGGAGCTTGGCTCAAGGCATCTTGTTTTCATACATTCGGGCCAAGAGTGATACAAGCTATGCTCAAGCAAGGTAATGGCACGGGTTATGCTCGGCTCACACAAGAACAAAGGTTTCGGGCATGAACACTACCTAGCACAGTGAAGACACACTCGGGGTTTACGGGGAAGTTTAGTAATGCTTACCTCACTCACGGGCAATGCAAGATTCAATTACAAGTGCATTCACAGAGTTAAGCTCAAACTTGAGCTTTTCCTTGCCTTCCTTGGGTTGGCTCAGTAGCACAGCCTCACAACAAGCATAG
The DNA here is from genome assembly GCA_023531295.1 of Papaver armeniacum. Classification (NCBI taxonomy): domain Eukaryota; kingdom Viridiplantae; phylum Streptophyta; class Magnoliopsida; order Ranunculales; family Papaveraceae; genus Papaver; species Papaver armeniacum. The sequence continues at coordinate 280,769 of JAJJWW010014942.1, read as the reverse complement.
CAAGTACCTCAAGCCTTCCTTGGGTTGGCTCAGTAGCACAGCACTGTGGTCTGCCTTGGGTTGGCTCAGCTGCTCACAGGCACAGCAGCATAGCAGCATAATAGGTACCTGCTGGCTCAACAAGAGTTTTAGTACTCTGCAATGTGCAAGTTAAAGCAAAGAAAGTGGAAATCGGTACTGGCTATCACCAGCTGAGAATATTTTGGACTGACAGGGAACAAGAGAGCTTAACTGAAACAGTATCAATGCCAAAGTGCAAATGAACTGAGATGCAAGAAAACAAGTGCAGAGCATATGCAAATGAGTTACAAATGAGAGAGGCTGCAAATGAAAGAAGCTACAAGAACTTGGTAGGCCTTTAGAGATGTTTATATTAATACCTACGAGTGATAACCGCAAGTGCACGGCGTCTATCGGAGACGTGGCAAATACGGGTCGATCCACAGAGACTTGTGGTGCCGTAAAGGTGATCTAAAGGCTTCTTCTACTGAATTCTAACAAATGCAAGTAACAACAGATGGTTTTGTTGCCGATACGGCTGAGTTATAGTGAAGTGACTCTAAAATAAGGTATAAAACAGTGATAGTGGGTATACCAGGGTCTGCAAATCCACCACTAACTCCTATTGTGAGTTCAACTGAGTTAAAGTTCTTGTTCTTATGGCGAGACAGGGGGTAGTTTGTCAATTCTACCACCTTTCTAAAGAGTTTCTCCTAGTGATTCTTCAATTAACAAATGAGTTACTAACCTAGAGTACTAGTTGTCTAATGAAGCACAACTAGTCAAGAGAATCAGCATTAATAATAGAAGCAAGAGCTGAAACACACTCAACTCAGTTATAACCTAACTACAATGCATACTTGGCATGCATTGTGAGAGAAAAGGATTGAGGTGTTAAAAATTGAAGTTATCTGATAAAATTAAGCACTCAAGAACATTCAACGAGTTTAAACACAATCAGGAAATTAGGGTTTCAATGAAACCCTAGCAAATTAAACTAGAACATGGTTAAGAACAATTAAAGCAAAATAAACTACAATGGTGCACTGGCTAGCCCATGCATCCCTTTCTACACACCCACAGTTCTTCTATTTATACATGCAAACATACCCCAAAACCCTAATTCTTTAAAAATTGAAATTAATTGAAAATCTCTCACCCATACTCTCTGAATCATCCCCTCTCTCGCTTGTGCGGCTCTGCTTTGGTTGTTGTGGAAAAACCCTAGTTCTAGTTTTCTCTAAGTTAGCTTCTAGGGTTGGAGAAGCTAAGAGAGAGAAAACCTAGACCTAGAGAGGTGGTGCGGAACTGATGGAGAAGCTGTTGCGGCTGACAGAGATGGAGTGGTGGTGCGGCTAGTGTCAGGAGGTTATGGAAGTGGTGATGATGGTCTCTGAATCGGGTAAGGGAGGAGAAGGTGAGGGTAAGGGATTTGCAGAGAAGAGAGAGAAGATGGAGAAGAGAAATGAAGTGATCGAATAGGGTATAGGGTTATGGGTAGTTTTGCTGTGAAGCAGGTGTAGCGACGGATGATGGAAATCTTTTGTAGCGAGCGTTGGATTTAGGCGGAGAAGATCCGAACGGCTCGGGGAGAGTTGAGTTGTTTTGGTGTTGAGCGGAGACATCAAGAGATGATGAGGAAGTCGGAGCGAGCGTAGGATGTGGTGAGTGAAGATCTTAACGGCTCGGGATGAGTGGGTTCGGATCCGGGTCGTGGGTAGCTCTAGCCCATGTCTTCCTTGTTGGGTTGCAACTGATTCGCGCGTGGGCTTTGGCTATCTCTGCTCCATAGATGCTCGTCTCCAATTCTTCTCGCTCTTGGCTCCTCGAGATTCTCCGAGCTTTATTTATTACCTAAAAACACTAAATTAATTAATACAAATATTTATTCTTGAAAACAAAGAAAACACAGAATCTGGGATAATATCTGATTTCTAAGCGCAAAAGATGAGTAAAATGCCAATAAAAAGGTGTATAAATATGCACTATTTGGCACTCATCAGTTAAGAGATTTGAATGGTGCAGAGGCAGAAAATAGTAGGATCAAAAGGTGTAAGAAGTGAATAGTTGTTGTTATCAAAATTAAGTGGCAAAGGCATATCAAAAGTAGGAGGAAGAAATAATAATTGAAGAAGAAATGTACGAGAATCACGCGATCAAGAATGTATGAAAATCCGATTGAAGAGTTGAAAAGAAAATGTTACAAACAAAGCAAAATTATGCGATGTCATCGCAAGCAAAATAACATGAGATTATCAAGAATGAATGATTAATTGAATTAACAAAAATGAATGAGTGAGTGAATGGGACGAACCTTTATGGCGTACACCCTAGTTCGCGAATGATACTTCGCAAGAGGCAAATGTAAGACCTAAAGTACGTCATATAAGGGGGTATCTCTTGACATGGCTCAGGGGGAAGGTTACACCGCTCCTGAAGCCTGAGTCATGGGAATTTGGGGCCCATAAAAGCCTATCCGGGAGAGATACCTTGGATTTCCAACTATATATATAAGGTTATACCCTGGTTGGACGCCCGAGGATCTCTTCCAATGAGTCAGTGTATGCTCAAGGCGCCGAGGTACACGGTTGAGCCAAGAGTGCCTGGGGCATTTGAAGTGTCTCGGCCATTCTTGGCAAGTCTTGGTATACGCTGCACTCGGACCGAAGAAAACTCCACTTAGGGTGCAGTCTCGTAACCATAAACCATATAGGTGTAAGGGATAAGAGGCTGCGAAAACAATTGGTTGTTGTTAAGACCGGATGGGAGGAGCTAGTCTTGTATGGCCAATGTACGCCTCCTTGAAGGGGCAACCAGGGAGAAGATAAGGGCGGCACCCTCCATTAGGGAGCCGATAAGTGTCAAAAGACGCAAATGTCATGAGGCTTTACTTTCGCAAGGAAATTTAGACTTGTCATATTTGTGCAATGATCCTGAAGAGGCAAAAATACTAACATGAAGGTAAGGCGAGATCAATGGGTTTTTACATGAAAGTGTAAAAACGTCCTGCGATCACGTCGCAAAGACGACAATATCATGGGATTTTATATTCGCAAGAATATTTAAACCTGTCATATTATCGCAAGTAAAATATCCTGCAGAGGCAAAAATACTTACGAAATGATAAGACAAGGTCAATGGGTCATTGCATGAAAATGTAAAGACGTCCTGCGACTTTGTCGCAATGAGGGGTGGCAAAATAAGACCTTTAATTAGGAAGGCAAAATAAGACCACACAAGAAATGTTAAGGCAAGATCAATAGATTTCTTCATTTATGAGGATATCCTGCGATCTTGTCGCAATGATAAGTTTCAAAATAAATCTCTCATCTGTAAATAAATAACAGAGGCAAGTATGGGAATGCATGTGAAGAAATTTTGTTATTCATCTTCATATGATAGATTTATGCATAAAGGAAATGAGAAAATAAAGGATAAATTTACAAAAGTTGAAAATAAGAGTTGAATTCATATTTAGTAATCCAAGAGATTCACATTGAAGGTTTATAGAAATGGAAGATTAAAAGGATATGTATACAGATATTACAAGAAAGGAAAGAAGAAAAAGAAGTTATTTCTTGGAAGATTCTTCTTCTTTATCAAATTCTTCGATTTCATCATTCTTCTCGCCAGATTATTCTTCTTCACTAGCTTCACTATCAGAGACATCCGAAAAAAGTGTATCTTCAGGAATATCCTCGCGAAAACAAGGGTATGAACTAAGAGGAATCTTGTGATCATTGCAAACTGTCTCAATAGTTTGATTGCGAAAACGAACTGCATAATTATTAAAGTTCGCCACTGTAGCTTGCAGTTGTTTCTTCAGCTTAGAATATTTGTTATTGCGAAGAGAAAAGTCTTGTGCGAGTTGTCCTTTTTCAGACTCAAGTTCTTCAATCCTTGTTTGAAGTCTTTTCTCGGATTCTGCAGAACATATGACAATACATTAACAATTTAATAGCAATGCTACGGAAATAAGAAACCGTAAAGTATAATAAACAACCTTCTCTGTCAGATATCATATCCTTAACCAAGGCAGTGTGCTCGGCATGAAGGCTAACTTCAATACCTAAATTATTTCTGGCATTATCTAGAACCTTCGCAGCCCAGGCGAATTCATCATCATTATTTATGACAAGAAGCGAACGAATTTGATCTTCTCGCTCACTAAGTATGGCATTCTGACGAAGAAATTCATCTCGTTCAATTTGTACTTCGAGAAGAGATTTTTGAAATTTTGCTAATGCATGTGCACCTCTGTTAGTAATGCGATCTTTCTCATCTATGAGATTACTAATTTTCTTCCTTAAGGTTTTGGTTTCTTATGGGAATTAAGGTACATTCGTTTAAATTGATTAGCTAAACTTAAACTAGCTCTATGCTCGATCTCTAAGAGATGACATTTGGATTGAAGATCCTTTAATGGAAGGAGGTTAGTCTTATTTGAGGAACTACTTAGAGATTCATTGAGATGAGTAAGAAGGACATCATCATCCATGGGCTCGGGAAATGAGTGGAGAAGAATGGCTTCTTCAGAGAGATTATATATGTCTGCGAAAATAGTAAGTCAGGCAAAGAAAAGCAAATGATAAAGTAAAAAGGATTTGAGGAGTAAAGATTGTTATACCATAAAGCTGCTGATTTGCACTTTGAAGAGTAGATACTCTATTCTGTTGAGAAGTAAGCTCAGCCTCCAGCTGTTTAATTCTTTCATCTTTCTTGCGAGATGTCGCAGCTTCAACCTCTAGTTCTCGGATCTTCTCTTTAAATTGCAAATTTTTCTTTTCAAGACTGTGGTGTCTTTTCTCAAGGTCTGAGGCAACAACAAAAGAAGCTCTCCCAGACTATAAAGGAAAATATGGGAATGATTAAGATAAAGCTTATAATTGAAGTCACAAAGAAATAAAGGGATACGAACATACCAAAGCATTCAGAGCGTTTAAGAAACTAGAAGTCACTGTTCGGGAAACCCCGCGAAAATACTCATTATCCTCCAGCAGTGGGGGATCGCAAATTTTAGCGAGAGCTTTGCAAGTAGCAGTTAAATGCTCATCTCCCAATCCTTGCATAGAATCGGAGAAGATACTAGACAATTGCGCCATAACGGAGGTGATTGAATGATTCTCCTTCGCAGAAGAAGTACCAATCTCATTTTCATCTTCGTCAGAGTTCTCGCCTGATTGAGAACTACAATAAGAAGAGAGATGGGTTTTCCGTTTCTTAGAAAGCGGAGCAGAAGACTTGTCCTTGCGAAAAGTAGTTTTATCCTTGCCTTTAGCCTTCGCAGCTTCAGCCTTCGCAGCTTCAGCCTCTTTAACTTCAACCTTCGCATACGCATGAAGATAAGAAACAAAGGCAACAATATTGTTTAAAATAACAAAAGAAAATGTTTCTTACTTCATCCGTGAGCGATCGAAGTATCGCTGTGAGTACTCGGCTTTGGATTTTCTTTATATTTCTTTCTCATTCTGGTGATCTAAAATTTTTGAAAGTTAATAAATAAAAGAGGAAGAAGATGTCGCAAAGCGAAATTGAAGAAAGGAAATATACCTCTTTTGTCTCCTCTGGCCACTTAAACTCCCAAGGATGATAATTCACGAGGTGTGCAGGGAGAACATGTGAACCTGCGTTGTAAGGTCCACTCAAAAATAAAGGAACAACCCACCATTTCTCATCTTTGGAATGACGGGGAGTACTATTGTTGCCCGAATGCCAATCAATATCTTGCATAAGCAATTTGTCAAAGATCAACGTTATCATTCTTTTTCGATCGAGCACCCAGCGAGATTTATCATTTCTCATATTTATAATCGAGTAATTCGCAAAGAAATTGTCCACGGTATACTTCTCGAACTATTTGTAAATTTACAAACTCGGGATCCCTAACATTATCGGGATATAAAGATCCTTTACCAGCGCCACGATTGGCGAATTCAAGCATTAAACGGATGCGATCGCCACTCAATTGATAGACAGCTCGCGAGAATTTCTCATGAGCAAGAATTTCATAGAATAATGGCAACTCGGGATTGTACGGAGGAATGGGAGTCTGCGAGGAGTTGACCCAGCGAGACTATGATTTTATGATCATCACATTGATGATCGAGAAAATAATTTTGCGAAAAGAATAGATGAAGATCCTTGATTGGGAATGGTTGATAAAGTGAAACCCTTTTCCCGTAATTTCTTTTGAACATCGGTAAAAGAGGAGTGTATGTACGACCAAGTGAAGCCATTGTTAGAAGTATGGGAATGGATAGAGAATTAAAGATCAAAAGAATGAGAAAAGTGTAGAAGGACTGTGGTAGCAGGAGCGCAAATTGCGGAAGGAGAGAGAGAGTTAAAGAAAATTTGCAGAAGGAAAGTAAAAGAGAAGAAGAGAGGAGTGGGGAAACTATTTATAGAGAGAAAGAATCTTCGGGAAAATAAATACATTTAATGAGAGATGGGACGTGAATGGTCAAAAATAAACGGTTGAAAGAGACGTGTCAAAAATAGAATAAGAAATATCTGTAATGAATTCCGTGTAAAAGTACAAAATTGAAGCAAACAAAGATGAATGATCGCGACATAGAAGATGAACGACTGCTGCGGCATTTTATAATATTAGTTCTCATGGCATTCTCTTCTTCGCAGAGAAGACATGAGAAGAGGCAAGATGTAGGATCGAATATCGCGACACCAATATTTCGCGAGAAATATAAATGGCGATCTTTGCGAAGGAGTCGCAAGGTAGAAAAATCAATGACGCATCAGATGACGACAGCCAGAACATGAGAAAAGTGTGAAGACTTGGTGAGATTTAGGAGTGTCGCGAAGGCAAACATTTATATACTTGCGACGCTTCGCGAGTCATTCCCGAAAATAAAGGACAGCTTAGCTGTCATCCACTATGTAATACCCTATATAAAGGGTTGAGTAAATCCGTTGTAGGAATTGTTGAGCAAAATATTAGGAGAGAGAAACTTTGGAGTGATTGTAATTTTCTTAACTCTGTTCTATTTTCCTTTGTGAATATTTCAAGAAAATAATCAATAAAATCTATAGCAATTCATATTCAAAATGAGTTAATTGAGTAAAATCTAGTAAGGGGTGTAGTGTGGGATTTCCTACAACTACAGAGATGTGTCACTAAGTAAAGTTGTAGGTAATCTATGAGAAGTAGTGGCAAATGATGTTAGTTTGAAAATTGCCATGTTTACCCCTAGTGGTCATAGAGTGAGCGTTCTGAGTGATAGAAGGAATATATGAAGTGAAGGTGGAAGTGGAATGTGGAGCAAGACATTGAAACTCACCAAGTAATGAAAGATGAGAGAGAGCAATAGGTGAAGAATATGAGAAATCAAGAAGTAAACTGTCACCAGAAGTGGACTCAGACAATGAGGAGTAAGGAAAATAATGTTCATTGAAAACTACATGTCGTGAAATATAAACTATGCTAGTGGAGGGATCAAAACACCTATAGCCTTTACGATAGAGACTATAACCTAGAAAAATGCAATATTTGCTCCTAGGTTGCAATTTATTGGTGGTGTAAGGCCTAAGCCAAGGAAAACAAGAGCAACCAAAAACTTTGAGAAAATTGTCATTAGATTATCAATGAAAGAGAACTTCAAAAGGAGATTTAAACTGAATGTCTCTGGTGGGTAGTCTGTTTATCAAGTAATTAGCAGTGGTAATGGTTTCAACCCAGATACTAAAAGGCAAAGCGGACTGAATTAGGAAAGTTCATAAACATTTAGTAAATGTTTATACTTATATAATTTCAGCAGGTCCATTTTGTCAGAAGTATGAGGACAAAAAAAATTCATGTCCTATCCCTTTGGATTTTAAAAATGCAGAATACAGAGAATATAAAAATTCACCACCACCACCAATTCTAATGAATTGAATTTTGAAAGATAATAAGTTATCAATGCGAGTAATGATATTGATGAAAGTAGACTTAAAATATGACTTATTATTAATGGGAAAAACCCAACAATACTTGGAGTAATCATCAATAACATTTGCATAATAGTAACAACCTCCAAGTGAGAGGATATGACAAGGACCCCATAAATCTATATGTAAAAGATCTAGAATTTGGCTACTAAAATGACTAGACAACTGTGAAAAGACGAGGGTACCCAAATACACCACAATCTTTAAATTATCCACCTATAAGTCCTGTTACCGAAAGTGATTGTCTATGGAAAAAGTCGATACAATACTACAAATCGGTATTCACACTTTGTGTGATCGTCTATAGATACGAGATAAAGACAATAGAACAATCAAATTGTGATTACTTGATAATAAGTTCGGACTTAACCTGTAGATGGTGGATTTTCGACAAAGGCTAAAATCGTAAAACCATAATTGTACATACTCCTGATCCAGCAATCAGATGAGTATTGAGGCTCATGTCTCTCATTGAAGCATGAAAGTTCATGCCGCAAGAACCTCTGACTGAGAATACTGTCTCTCAGAGTATATGTAGATGTGTAGTCTCTCAACTGAGACAACGACATATCTCATGAATACTGAGCAATTTCAGTAATTACTTTTATATAGCTATGAACGATTGGACGGCTCCTAGACAACTTTCCTGCTAGTATAGAGCAATAACGTCTTCAGGATGTAACAATGTTTTCCTTGACTATATAAAAGAAATATGACGCTTCAACTAGCGCATATTACTCATGAATAATTAATGCTCCTAGACGATCGTACTAGTATAGAGTCATCAATTAATTATTCCTAAATCATCAGATTCATCACCTGAATCCCTGGAAAATATTCTATGTTTTCCATAATATTTCATTACTTCAATTCATGGTTCTTCCCAGCAGAATCCATGGGTTAGTAATAAATATTCAACACACGGGCATCTGAGCTACTATCGAGTAAGCCCCGACCAAAATGGTGCAAGTGTACTCAACAATAATGCACTAACGAGCACCTGAATGCACGAATGAGTATTTCAAAATATGACGGGAAGATGAACCTATGCAAAATAGGAATGAAAATAATAAATAATAAATACTAACCAAGGCGCTGGGGACTGGCCCACCGGCCGGCCAGCCGTGCCGTGACCAGTCCCACGCCCAATTTTATATTTTATTATTTTCCTTGATCTCATGAAAATTCCCTCATTTGAACAAAATTCCTTCGTTTCAAGGAAACTCCTCAATTTCATGGTGTTTCCTTCACATCAAGGAAATAATAAATAATTAGTAAAGGTATGCGGGACCAAGCCTACTAGCAGGCCGGTCATGCCCTAGTTGTGTCCGGTCCCACACCTTACATTCCTTATTATTTTATTATTCTTTCCTTCATCCAATGAAATTCCTTGATCTCATGGTATTTCCCTAATTTCATGATATTTCCTTCAAGTCATGAAAAATAATATAAAATTAGGTAAACTCATGGGACCGGGCCCTAGCCGGCCCCACAAGCCTCTTATTTTATTATTTTTATTTTCTATGTTTCCTTCACCTCATGGAAACTCCTTCACTTCAAGGAAACTCCTTGATTTCATGGTATTTTCATAAAATCATGAAAAATATAATAAAATTAGGAAAAATGCTATGGGACCGGGCTCATTGGCCGGCCGGACATGCCTTGGCCATAGACGGTCCCACACTTCATGATTCCTTCATTTCATAATTATTTTCCTTCATCTCATGAAGTTTCCTCAGTTTCAGCAAAATCCATGATTTCTTGATATTTTCTCAAATGGTTCCTCAAACGCACATCAGAAAAATATCAAAATTCTCAGGACTGAGACGCGAACACTTTGGTGACACGAGCATATTACCTTGACCGACCAGGGTTGGCTCTTTGGCTTGCAAGAGGCCGGTCCCTCATTTTTTCATCATTTGACCTAATTTGTTCACATTAGGTTCAAACTCTTCCAAAAAACTTGGAATTCCATAAAATGATCGACAGACGATTCCATGACCACCCAGGGCTGGTTTCATGACCCCTTGGTCGGTCCCTCATCTCTTCATAATTAATTAGGTTTTATTACCTAAGGCTCAGACGAGCATTATTTTAATAAATGATTAAACCAACATTTAATCATCCTCTCATCAACAAATCAACAAGTCTTCAAAAGACCTTGGTATTTGCTCACTTATCTTGGCGCTACATGGTCGACCCATGATACCATGTAGCCGGTCCCTCCTTCCGTGGTTAATTTTCAATAAACCATCAATTGATCGAATTAGGGTTTTGAGTCCAAGGTTCATAATTCCAGATTCAAACATTAATAATTTTACGATGATCTCATGGTCAACATTTTATTAATTACACTTGGTTCAGTTGCCGGTATTCAAATTAATATTTTATTTGGTCATGCTATCAATAATTCATCAGACGAGCAACATTTGCTCAGATGAGCAATATTTGTTCAGACTAAGGAATATTGGTTCAATTGTCAATATTCAACAACCCATCGAATGAGCAATATTTGCTCACCTTAACTATCGACATTTACGTGAGAATCATACCTCTATATCAACAGACACGTTCAATTCATGAGTCTTAGAACATTTGCAAATCACGTTCGACTCAACAATACAAGGACTCATCGTCCCATGAAGTCAGCAACTGACTAACTAAATCACGAGACATCAATCGTGTCACATGGGGGATATTAACTAGGGTTTTGGTCTGGCAGTCTACGGCACGTGTGTTCATACACACGATGAGATTATGAGTAAGTCGTGCAATCAGTTGAAGGAGTTAGCAAAGTAGTGGATGGAAAATCGACCAAGTCTCCGCACGTTGAGTAACTAGTTTTAACACGATTTCCACTTCTCCAATCTTTGATTCCATCAACCGTCACACTTCATGGAATCATGGTGTTTACAATTCTGGCAATATAAATATGCCTCTGAATCATGATTGAAAACAAGAAAAATCTTCCGTCAAACAGACAACAAGAGATTAACATTTCAACGTCTGAGCAATTACTCTAAACAGAGCAAATTCAATCAATCAGAGCTTATCTTATTTCTCCACGCAGAATACACAACACACCTACAATCTTCGATCACCATTGATCTCACACATTTCTCAGCTTCCCTCCTACAGATCGACCCATCCTATCTTGTGACCGAATTGACTCTGGAATGGCCATTGTCTTGGTTTAGGCTGGAGTCCTACAGATTGATCTCTCGAATTCAAAGCACTCTCTTTTTTTTTGCAGTGTATCTGTGTGAGGTTTGACAGTTCGCTCGGTTCAAGGAGTTTCCTCCGCACGGTCGTCTCCTCAATTCCGTAAAAACTAGCAACTCGTTTTGCCCCATCTACAGATTGGCGACCACAGTGGGAGATCATTCTCTCGGTCGTAATCTCAATTCTCACAAAGATGGTCGATCTTAGGTCTGTTTCAGTTACCAATCCGGGTTCAACACCCGACTCTCACATCGTAATTTCTAGTGATACTGCCACCGCAAGTACTACTCCTCTCAACGTTGCAGGCTCCAGTGGTAACACTAATACCACTCCTCCGGCCAGCAATGTCACGCCACATGTTACTACTACTCCTCCGGGTGCTGGTGATCCAGTGATCACTCATGTCAATGAAGCAAGCAATGCTACTGGCACTATCAACAATTCACCTCCTAGCGAATCTCCTGGAGAAACCATAGGAAATCAGCCTACCATAGTTGATCTCATGAAGGTTCAAACTGATGTGGCTGCAACACAGAAAGAGTTGCGTGCTTATCTTAAAACTCTCATGGACAAGCTTGCATCTGAACCAACTCAGCCTTAGCGCGAGAAAGGAAAAGCTAAAGAAACATCTTCAACCACTGATCCTGAAATCTCTCCAATCCATGTTGTAGATGATGAAGAAGTCCGCAAAGCTGCAGACGATCCACCAGCAAATGAACCTGCAAGTTTCATCACTCGAGAGGACCTGAAGCACTTTTTAGAAAATCGAGGAAAAGACAAGACATCACCTGCCCACCGTCACCAACCTCCATATCCTGCTGTTACACAAAGGATTCCTCTTCCGAAGGGCTACACTTTTCCAACGTTCATACTTGACAATGGAACGGACAACGCTCGAGAACATGTTTCTCGATTCTTAGAATCATTGGGCGAGCATGAAAACAATGATGTCGTCCGTCTGAAGGAATTTTCAAAGTCTCTGACAGACAGAGCATATACCTGGTACAACAACATCACACCAGGAAGTATCACCAGTTGGGGAGAGATGATTAATGCTTTCTACAGTGTAGGACCAGAATCTCGCAACAACAGAACCATTTACAACACATTGCGAAGGCGTCGCAGGTTGATTACAGAAACGACGTAAATGATGGCGTTGGTAGAAAAACAAGAAAGATGTGAAGATCTTGCGAGATTTAAGAATGTTGCGAAATAAACACTTGTATGCTTGCGATAGTCTCGCAAACCAGATCCGAAAATAAAGATTAGATTAGCTGTCACCCACTATGTAAATACCTATATAAAGAGGAGAGCAGGAAAGAGAAGGGAGAGACAATTTTTGGTAACAGAGAGAGGGATAAAAAAGACACATTTGTAGAGAGAGAGTTTATTTTCTTTATCATCTTCTTCCCCAAAACTAGATCTAGAAAGCTCCAAATACTCATTAATGGAGATTCTAAATGTAATATTTATGTAATTCCAAAAATCATAGTGAAGAACCATGGATGTAGATCACATTGATCGAACCATGTAAAAATCTTGTGTGTCTATTTAAATTTCTAGCACTTATATTTTGAGATTTATATGATTAATATGTTTAGATCTAGAAATTAGTATCAAGATATGATAAGGGGTGTGTTGTGGGATTTCCTGCAACTACATTTTTGGCGCTAGAAACAGGGAGGAGTAAAGGATTTATCCTTCCTGTAATTTGTTGGTTCAAGAAGTTTCTATGAAGATTAATTATTGTTCATATTTTTCTAGATCTACAAAGTTTAGGTTCAAAAATGGAAATTTCATGGAAGAAATCACACTTTCAGGGAGTAAACATCATCGATAATTCAAAGACATGAAAAGAAGAAAAGAAAAAATTAGTTGATGTGGTGAAATTCAGGGAAGAAAATTAAAGTTTCAATGGAAGATTTCCATGTTCAGGAGAAAAAGCAAAAGGCAAATTGTTGAAGGAAATAAAGGAAAGCGAAGAGAAGATAAGAGGGAAACGCGGCAATTTCTATCACAAACAGAAATTCGCACAGATGGTTCAAGGTTGAGCGAACAACAAATAGGTCACAGGGTCGAATTCGCAGAGACACATATTTTTCATTTTCTTCTCATTTTCATTGGCGAATAAAAGAATAAGGAAAAAATTTATGCGTTAATTTTGAAGAGAGGTTCTTGAACAGTTGGTCCAGAAAACAATATGTGAGTTTGTGGTCGCAAGTTCGAATTCGCCTGCAAGCATAATTTTCTTCTTTTTACAGAGGGCGAAAAAATGAATAATTTCACAATATGGTTTCATTATTTCGCAAACAAGAGGTAGCACAGTTGGTCATCAGCAAAGTTAATGAGTTCATGGTCGCATGTTCAAATCCCAACGAACGTGTATTTTTTGCATGGATATTTCGCAAGGGTATTTCGCACAGAAGAAAATAAGTCATTATTTCGCACAGATATTTCGCAAACAAAAGCCAGCAAAGTTGGTCAGAGGTGGAGACAATGAGTTTGAGGACGCAGGTTCAATTCCCATCATCTGCGAAATTTTCGCATCTTTTTAGACTACCAGAGGAAGACAAGTTTTAACAAGTGTGCGATAATTTCACATAAGAAGAAGCTTACACAGTTGGTCAGGAGGCGTGAATGCAAGTAGCAGGTCGCAGGATCAATTCTTGCTTCTTGCACATTTATTTTTGTTACGCGAAATTTCGCACAGACTTTGATTATTTCGCACTGAAGAAAGTTGATGATCATTTCGCAAATTAATTTCGCAAGAGAGGGTTAGAAATAATTGGTATGGTGCGAGAATATGCAAGAGGCAGGTCAAGGGTTCAAATCTCATTTCTCACACTTTTTTTTTGCTGCGCGATAATTACATTTCTTTGTGCGACATTCATACATTTAAAGGATGCCAATTTCGCAAGCAAGTCACATACTTCGCAAGAGACGACAGCAACAGACAATCACATGAAAGCTAAGTAACACTTCCTTGAACACTTTAATTTATATTAAGAACGAATAAAAAGATTTTTGATTTGATTTACAAAAAGCGATTCAATCGCAAGATTATAAAGATTACTAAGATTTCAAGAGTACAAAGACTTCAAAATTACAAAGATTTCGAGATTTCAAAATTACAGAAAATCGAGAAAATTCAATTTATATATTTCTCTAGAATATCTCTTTTACAGCGAATAAAAAGATTCTTAATTTGATTTAAAAGAAAGCGATACATTCGCACTATTACTAAGATTTCAAAAAAAAAAAAAAAATAATAATTCAAAATTACAAAGATTTCAAAGTTACAAAAGATCTTAAAGATTTCAAAATTACAAAGATTCGAAAAAAAAAAAAAAAAAAATCTCGCAGATCAATTTATATATTTCTCTTGAATATTTGCTTTGCTTCAAATGATATGATATTTAACATGAAGATAAAAGAATGGAAGAATGAATGAAAGAATGAAGACATGCGAAAATTTCGCATGAGAAAATGACAAGAGATTATCAAAGATCAAATGACATTACAAAAGAGCTTATATGCGAAGAATCAACAAAATAATCAGATAGAGGCGAACCTACTATGGCGAAATCAAAATTTCGCAAGAGGCAAATGTACCTAAAGTGCGTCATAGTAGGGGGTACCTATTACATATAAAGAATAATTGACAAAATAATCAAAATGGGACGAACCTTTATGGCGTACACCCTAGTTCGCGAATAAAATTTCGTAAGAGGCAAAGTACCTAAGTACGTCATATAAGGGGGTATCTGTAGCGTGGGTCAGGGAAAAGGTTACACCGCCCCTGGAACCTGAGTCATGGAGATTGGGGGTAATAAAACCCATCCAGGAGAGGTACCTTGGATTTTCAATCTAAGCTTATGACTTAGGTTGGACGACCGAGGGTCTCTTCTAAGGAGTCGACATTTGACCAAGGCGCCGAGGTACACGGTTGAGCCAAGGGTGCACGGGAAATTTGAAGTGTCTCGGCCATTCTTGGCAAGTCCCGGCTTATGCTGCACTCGGCCCGAAGAAAACTCCACTTAGGGTGCAGTCTCGTAACCATAAGCCCTATAGGCAAAAAGGATAAGAGGCTGCGAAAACAACTGGTTGTTGTTAAGCCCGGATGGGAGGAGCTAGCCTTGTATGGCAGAAGTACGCCTCCTTGAAGGGGCAACCAGGGGGAATATAAGGGCGGCACCCTCCATTAGGGAGCTGATAGTGTCAAAAAAGACGCAAATGTCATGAGGCTTTATATTCGCAAGGATATTTAGGCTTGTCATATTTGTGCAACAATCCTGAAGAGGCAAAAATACAAAAGAGTAGATAAGACGAGATCAATGGGTCATTGCATGAAAGTGTAAAGAAGTCCTGCGATTTCGTCGCAAAGACGGCAATGTCATGGGGCTTTATGTTCGCAAGAATATTTAGGCTTGTCATATTGTCGCAAGAAAAATATCCTGCAGAGGCAATAATACTAAAGAAATGATAAGACAAGATCAATGGGTCATTACATGAAAGTCTAAAGACGTCCTGCGATTTTGTCGCAATAATGAGAGGTGGCAAAATAAGACCTTTAACTAGGAAGGCAAAATAAGACCACACAAGAGAAATTATAAGGCAAGATCAATGGGTCATTACATGAAAATGTAAGGACGTCCTGCGATCTTGTCGCAATGACAAAATTCAGCGGAAAACATCTGCGAGATTATGCTTAATCTTCCATTTGAATACAAATAACATAGAATTGTCTTTTATGTGCAGGGAGAAACAAGAAAGGTAGAAATTGTATTCAAAAATTCAAGAAATTCGCGACAAAATGAGCTAAGTAACACAAAAAATAGCTATACATTGCAATAGATAAGCATTCTCATCATATAAGCATCACACTTGCATCATGAAAGCATCGCATAATCATTTCATGGAATACACATCGCATACACATTTCATAACATAATCATCACATAAGCATTATATTAGCAAGGGTATTCAGAATTTCGCAGGATTATTCAGGATTTCGCAAAATGTGTCAGAATTTCGCAGAATGTGATTATTTCGCATGATGTAATTATTTCTCTCGATTATAAGAAAAATAACAAGCAACTTGAAGAGATTATACTATCACATGAGCACAAAACATGAAACAAAGGCAAGATAAGAATGAAGAGACAACTCGCTCATTCAACACTTTCAGGATTCTACCCTCACAGATAAAGAACAGAGGCAACTACGGATTACCAAGAAAACATTTTATGTTCTTCATCTTCTCGGCAAGAATCATTTCCAAAGTGGATGTTCAATAGTGAATAGCAAGAATCCTCACCAAAAATGGAATAATAACTTCGCATGAACAGAGGCAATATTTCTTATTCTTATTCAAGGACAGATACTTCTTATATTTCGAGGATTGAGTACTTCTTATACTTCTTCAAGGATACTTCATACTTCGTATACTTCAGGATGATGCTTCTAATTACTTCTTAGTATTTCGGAACTTCACAAAAGAATAGAGGCAAGTACGTACTTTTCGAGTCCATATTCTTTCGCTCGTTCCTTCATCAACAAAAATCAAAGACTATTACAACAATGGATTTTTTCTTAAAGATCGCTCTTCAAGCAATATTCAAGAAAAAAGAGGCAAGATGTAGGACCAGAATCTCGCAACAATAGAACCATTTATAACACATTGCGAAGGCGTCGCAGGTTGATTATAGAAACGACGTGAATGATGACGTTGGTAGAAAAACAAGAAAGATGTGAAGATCTTGCGAGATTTAAGAATGTTGCGAAATAAACACTTGTATGCTTGCGATAGTCTTGCAAACCAGATCCGAAAATAAAGATTAGATTAGCTGTCACCCACTATGTAAATACCTAGATAAAGAGGAGAGCAGGAAAGAGAAGGGAGAGATAATTTTTGGTAACAGAGAGAGGGACAAAAAAGACACATTTGTATAGAGAGAGAGAGTTTATTTTCTTTATCATCTTCTTCCCCAAAACTAGATCTAGAAAGCTCCAACTACTCATTAATGGAGATTCTAAATGTAATATTTATGTAATTCCAAAAATCATAGTGAAGAACCATGGATGTAGATCACATTGGTCGAACCATGTAAAAAATCTTGTGTGTCTATTTAAATTGCTAGCACTTATATTTTGAGATTTATATGATTAATATGTTTAGATCTAGAAATTAGTATCAAGATATGATAAGGGGTGTGTTGTGGGATTTCCTGCAACTACATACACAAAATATTTCTTCGTTTCAGAGCAAGTCACTCTCTCTGATCTAACATCCCAATGATTATGTGAAAAAGTTCAGAGTTCAAGCCTTGGATAGCCACGATCCAAACGTCATAGAGCAACAACTCGTGGACTTGTGCATCAATGGAATGATTCCAGTATACAGGGCTTTATTGGAAAATCTCAGGTTCCAGACTTTCTCAGAAATTCATGAAGCGGCTAAGAGATCTGCAACTACTGCACCTGCTTTATTGGAGAGATCAGAATATTGAATTATGAAGGTGTGGCTATTTATGACTTGTATCAAAACGTGGAACTGGCTTGCATAATGTAAGATATCAGTTCTTGGTGTTTTCTGGATACTGTGTTGATAACACTTGTGTTCCTATTGTCGAAATAGATTGAGAACCTATTTATACAAGTCATTTGAGCGCACCCCTGATCCCGTAGGAAGTGGAGGAGATTAAGTAGTGGAATAGTGGGGTTGTGTAAGAGGTGGTGATCATCACGTTGTCACACCTTCATCCACTACTCTCATCATCGTTAATCGTCCGTCCTTTCCTGACACTTTCTCGTAGTGGGCGCGTTGCACGCCGCACGTTGTGAACCGCCAGACCAATACCCTAGTGAGTATCCCCCAGTTTATGACACGTTTGATGTCTCGAGTAAGTGGGTCAAGTCGTGGGACTTGCCGCAAAGAATAACATATGGTGCTATTATGTTAAACAACGAAGTTGTTTATGAGGCCGATATAAAATATCGTATGTATTCGATGCTCGTAAAGCATCGCTTTTAAGTAGCTTAAAATAATCGATGTACACGGAGCATCGTTGTTTTAGAGCTTTTCTAAATTAGTCGCGAGTCGATCGTCTTAAAAGAAGAGCACGACCGGACACCTTTTGGCAATCGTTGGGTAACTCTAGGGATGAGCTACTGCTTGGTCGATCACTCCATGTAGGCGAGTGGCGGATGGTATCCATTCTAAAATTCTACCGGTTGATCTAAATTATAACCGGATCCTTCAAATCGGCTGGCCAAGTTGAGTGGTCGAGACAATTTGCGGCAGTTAGTGACTGCTGTTGAAGCAGTGCAAAGGGCCATCTTTGGGCGATCGTCCGGGATCGCACGGGCAAGTCGTAGCTCAGTCGATCGCTCCTTGCAGGAGGGGGGTGGCTGGTGATCATTGAGGTACCTCATTGATCGCCTAATATTTGATCCAAGACGTCTGACCAAGCTAGCGAAGTTGGACGGACGAGATAGTTTTTGCGGCATATTTTTGCCGCCGTTGATTTAGAGTTTGGAAACCGTGCGACCAACCCTAGTTTTGTTAAACGAAACAAAGCGCTGAGCGCTAATTTGAACTGGCCGATCGGCCATGTGTGAAGATGAGCCACCAGTGAGTATGCTGACATCTCCTGGGCCATCTTAAATTAGATCTAAGCCATTCGATTCGGCTGGTGAAGATGGGTGGTCGTGATCTATTTGCGACAGTAACATGTCGCCGAAAAAACCAATTAGGGTTTAGAGACGGCCACATTCACCCTAGTTCGATCAAGCGGTTTGACGCGTCATTGACTTCCCTTGGGCAAGTCGATCGAGTAGGAATAAAATTGGGCCGGTGGCGAACTCATGTGCACCTCCTTGATCGTTTGAAACGCGATCTAAGCCGTCCAACTAGGCTGGCTAAGTTGGACGGATGTGATGATTTGCAACAATAATATACTGCCGCAACCCAAAATTTAGGGTTCTGAAATAGCGTGTTTGCCCTATTTCGGGCAAACGATTTAACGCCCTATAGGCTTGCCGCAGGCAGGTCGATCGACCAAGGGAGATGTTGGGCCGCCAATGGGCATGCTGGCGCCTCTTTGATCATTCCAAGGAAGATCTTAGCCGTCCAAATAGGCTGGCTAAGTTGTACGGTCATGATGTTTTTTGAGACCGTATTTGCCGGTCTTAGCTCGTTTGAGCTTATTTTCAAACACTACGGGAAAAATCATCATTGACGACACTAGATAAGAGTTGTAGTACCCCTACGACAACTCCATTTCATGCATTGTGGAACGGGGGTATTGTAGAAAGTCCAAGCTTTTCTACAATGGTTGACAAGGGTTGTAAAGTGTGATGTGATTCATGGTTCGACAATATTTTTCCAAAGTTGTGATTCTATTTCGATTTTTTTTTATAACCTAACACAACTCTTGCTTGTGTTGTAGGACTGTTTTACACAACAAAGGATGCGTATCGTAGAAATATGTAACACAACACTTGTATAAGTTGAAGGACTATCTTAGACAACTTAGGATGTGTATTGTAGAAATATGTAACAACTCTTATTACTATTATGAATAAGATTTGCACGACACTTGTTAAGGACTATCTTTCTGCATATTGTATGCGTACAAGGATCCGAGATCGAAACCTGGCCGTGAGTTGACTACTCTAAGTCAGAAACTTGGTAAGAACGACGAATTCATCCATTTACAGGTAAGATTCCTTCGAGATATTCTACGAAACCTTAAAAAAACCATATTTCTGCATATTGTATGCGTACAAGGATCCGAAATCGAAACCTGGCCGCGAGTTGACTACTCTAATTCAGAAATCTAGTAAGAACGACGAATCCATCCATTTACAGGTAAGATTTCTTCTAGATATTCTACGAAACCTTAAACAAACCCTATTTCTGCATAAATGCATGCATACCAGGCTCTTAAATCAAAACCTGGCCGCGAGTTGACTACTCTAAGTCAGAAACTTGGTAAGAACGAAGAAACCATTTATTTACAGGTAAGATTCCTTCGAATATTCCACAAAAACTTAAACAAACCTTATTTCTGCATATTCTATGTATACCAGGCTCAGAGATCGAAATCTGGCCGCGAGTTGACTACTCTAAGTCAGAAACTTGGTAAGAACGACGAATTCATCCATTTACAGGTAAGATTCCTTCGAGATATTCTACGAAACCTTAAAAAAACCCTATTTCTGCATATTGTATGCATACCGGGCTCAGAGATCGAAACCTGGCCGTGTGTTGACTACTATAAGTCAGAAACTTGGTAAGAACGACGAATCCATCCATTTACAGGTAAGATTTATTCTAGATATTTTACGAAACCTTAAAAAAACCCTATTTCTGCATATTGTATGCGTACCAGGATCCGAGATCGAAACCTGGCCGTGAGTTGACTACTCTAAGTCAGAAACTTGGTAAGAACGACGAATTCATCCATTTATAGGTAAGATTCCTTCGAGATATTCTACGAAACCTTAAAAATACCGTATTTATGCATATTGTATGCGTACTAGGATCCGAGATCGAAACCTGGCCGCGAGTTGACTACTCTAATTCAGAAATCTGGTAAGAACGACGAATCCATCCATTTACAGGTAAGATTTCTTCGAGATATTCTACGAAACCTTAAGCAAACACTATTTCTGCATAAATGTATGCATACCAGGCTCTTAAATCAAAACCTGGCCGCGAGTTGACTACTCTAAGTCAGAAACTTGGTAAGAACGAAGAAACCATTTATTTACAGGTAAGATTCCTTCGAAATATTCTACGAAATCTTAAACAAACCTTATTTCTGCATATTCTATGTATACAATGCTCCGAGATCGAAACCTGGCTGCGAGTTGACTACTTTAAGTCAGAAACTTGGTAAGAACGACGAATCCATCCATTTACAGGTAAGATTCCTTCGATATATTCTACGAAACCTTAAAAAAAACATATTTCTGCATATTGTATGCATACCAGGCTTAGAGATCGAAACCTGGCCGTGTGTTGACTACTATAAGTCAGAAACTTGGTAAGAACGACGAATCCATCCATTTACAGGTAAGATTTCTTCTAGATATTCTACGAAACCTTAAAAAAACCTATTTCTGCATATTGTATGCGTACCAGGATCCGAGATCGAAACCTGGCCGTGAGTTGACTACTCTAAGTCAGAAACTTGGTAAGAACGACGAATTCATCCATTTACAGGTAAGATTCCTTCGAGATATTCTACGAAACCTTAAAAATACCGTATTTCTGCATATTGTATGCGTACTAGGATCCGAGATCGAAACCTGGCCGCGAGTTGACTACTCTAATTCAGAAATCTGGTAAGAACGACGAATCCATCCATTTACAGGTAAGATTTCTTCGAGATATTCTACGAAACCTTAAGCAAACACTATTTCTGCATAAATGTATGCATACCAGGCTCTTAAATCGAAACCTGGCCGCGGGTTGACTACTCTAAGTCAGAAACTTGGTAAGAACGAAGAAACCATTTATTTACAGGTAAGATTCCTTCGAAATATTCTACGAAACCTTAAACAAACCTTATATCTGCATATTCTATGTATACAATGCTCCGAGATCGAAACTTGGCCGCGAGTTGACTACTTTAAGTCAGAAACTTGGTAAGAACGACGAATCCATCCATTTACAGGTAAGATTCCTTCGATATATTCTACGAAACCTTAAAAAAACATATTTCTGCATATTTTATGCATACCAGGCTTAGAGATCGAAACCTGGCCGTGCGTTGACTACTATAAGTCAAAAACTTGGTCATCCATTTACTGAAATTCTTGAGATATTCTACGAAACCTTAAAAAAATAATATTTACGCATATTGTATGCGTACGATCCGAGATCGATACATCTACATTTGGTAAGAACACGTAAGATTCCTTCGAGATATTCTACGAAACCTTAAAAAACCCTATTTCGCATATTGTATTCGTACCGGGATCCGAGATCGAAACACGGCCGTGAGTTGACTACTCTAAGTCGAAACTTGGTAAGAATGACGAATCCATCCATTTACAGGTAAGATTCCTTCGAGATATTCTACGAAACCTTAAACAAACCCTATTTATGCATATATGTATGCATACCAGGCTCCGAGATCGAAACCTGGCCGTGAGTTGACTATTACGGAGATTGTGAAAATTACTAAACTATCCTTATCTGAAATAAGTAAAGTAAATATTACAGATAGTGAAAATGATCATATTACCCTTCATGGAAATTTGTGCAACAAATATTATGGAGATTGTGAAAGTGACCTGACTACCCTTATCGAAAAAAGTAAAGTAAATACTACTGCTTGTGAAAATGACCATATTACCCTTCTTGGAAATTAATGCAATAAATATTATGAAGACTATGAAAATGACCAGACCACGCTTATCTGAAAATAAGTAAAATAAATATTATAAATTGTTAAAATCACCATATTACCCTTACTAGAAATAAATGTAATAAATATTATGGAGACTGTGAAAATTACCAGAGTACCCTTATCTGAAGTGACTAAAGTAAATATTACAAATAGTAAAAAATGTATGTAATTATTTACAGAGAACGCGTGTATGTGATTGTTTACAGAGAAGGCTTCGTGCTGTTTGCGGCTCAGTCACCTGAGCATTATTTTTGAGCATTACATTTTGTTTTACAACTCTTATGAAGGGTTGTCATAAAGTTAGTGTATTAAAGAACCACAAACTTGACAGAACATGTAATAGTGTAGGTATGGTTAGTGGTGTAGACTTCCATACAGGAGGTTGAGGATCAAATCCCCCATCCTCATTTCTTCTAATGTTCTATATTTTTACTTCAGCAACACTTATAAGTGTTGTTATACATTTTTATTAAAAAAAGAAAAAAAAAAGACAAAACTTGTGAACGGTAAGGATGGTTGATGAGTTATACGTCCATGCAGTAGATTCATGTTCGAATCTCCCTACAACCTCATTTTTTCCAACATTATATATTTTTACTTCAACAACACTTATAAGTGTTGTTGTAGGTTTCTATTTAAAAAAAAAAAAAAAAAACCGAAACTTGTGAACTGAAAGGGTGGTTGATGAGCTAGACTTCCATGCAGTAGGTTCATGTTCGAATCTCCCCTCTAATATTTTTTTCATTATCATATTTTTGTGTTCTTCAACAACACTTGTTAGAATTGTGATAGGCTAAGTCACTACATATATGGAACAGAGTTGTTATAGCTAAATGTCGTCACAACTGTTTTGCTTAAGGAGTTGTCGTTTGTTTTCTTAGCGCAACCCCTTGTTTCCTAAGGGTTGGCAGTGATGATATACGACAACTCTTTCTTTGAAACCAGTTGTAAAACATAGGACTTTCTACGATGTTTAGAAAAGTGTTGTAAATCTCCAGTTGTAGATGTATGTTTTTCCGGTAGTGAAATAGCGCGATCACCCATGTTTGGGTTAACGTTTGAAGCGCTTATGAGTGAACTAAATAGGACTCGATCACCTAGGGCAATGGTGGCCCGCTGGTGGTTGATGAGTGCCAAATAGTGCATATTTATACACCTTTTTATTGGCATTTTACTCATCTTTTGTGCTCATAAATCAGATATTATCCCAGTTCTACGTGTTTTCTTTGCTTTCAAGAATAAATATTTATATTAATTAATTTTGTGTTTTTAGGTACTAAATAAAGTCCGGAGAAGTTGAGGAGCCAAAAGAGCGAAGAATTGGAGTCGAGCATCTATGGAGCGGATAGCCAAAGCTCCGCGCAAAACCGGTTGCAACCCAACAAGGAAGACTTGGGCTAGATCCCACCGCATCCTACGGTCGCTCCATCACTATACATCATCTCTTGATGCTCCGTGCAACACCAGATCGCTCCAAAACCGCTTACCATCCTCGACCGTTCAGATCAACACAGCTTCATCCTACGCTCGGTGAGGCCTTCTCATCGAGTTTTGCTGTCCCTGTTTCACAACAAAACGACCCATACCCTATACCCTAGTCGACTACCTCATTTCACCCTCATCTTCTCTTTCTTCTTCTCCCAGACACGAGCGGAGCTCTGCAAAACCTCTTCCGCCACCTTCTTCCCTCACCCCGACGAGCCGCTTCCACCACCTCCATCATCACCTTACCCTGACAACACCATCACTACAGCCAACAACTCCAACAACCGCACCCCTCTCTAGGTTTAGTTTTTCTCTTTCTTAGCTTCTCCAACCCTAGAAGCTAACTTAGAGAAAAACTAAAGCTAGGGTTTTCATCACCACAAATCGAAGCATGGAGTAGCCAAACGATTGACGGAGGGAGACAAGCGAGGGAGCGACGTGGGTGAGATGTTTAATTTGATTTTTATTTTAAAGAAAATTAGGGTTTGAGAGTTTGGAGTTGCATGTATAAATAGGGACGAGTTGTGTTGTTAGAAGACACGCCTGGATTAGCCAGGGCAGTCAATAGTTGTATTTTGTGTTCTAGTTTGGTGCTAGGGTTTCAATGAAACCCTAAATCCACTTTGTGATGTTAACTGTGTTGAACTATTCTTGTATGCTTAAAGATTAAAGTAATTTCAATC
The DNA here is from genome assembly GCA_023531295.1 of Papaver armeniacum. Classification (NCBI taxonomy): domain Eukaryota; kingdom Viridiplantae; phylum Streptophyta; class Magnoliopsida; order Ranunculales; family Papaveraceae; genus Papaver; species Papaver armeniacum. The sequence goes on along the minus strand of JAJJWW010014942.1, from coordinate 256,012 downwards.
CTAGCATCTAACATTCTTCTCTCACAATGCATACCAACGCCATGGATGCATTGTAGTTAGGTTATACTTATGTTTAGTATGTGCAGCTCATTCCTTAGAGTTATAGGCTAATTCCTTTGATTAGTTATACTTAATTAGATAACTAATACTCCTGGGTTAGCACCTTAGGCTGTGTATTGAAGTTTTACATGGAGAAACCCCTTAGATAGGTGGTGGGTTTGACACCACTGCCCTTATCGATCCACGGGGCAAGAATGCCTCAACTCGGTGAGCACACAAGAGGAGTTAGAGGTGAATTTGAATACCTTAGCAACCCCTTGTCACTACCTTTTACCTTAGTTTAGGTTTATTTCACTACAAAACTGCCGTATCGGCACAAAAATATATGTTACAATCTTTTGTTACTCTGTCACTTAGAATTCAGTTGAAGAAGAAGCCTTAGATCACTAGAGCACCACAAGTCCTTGTGGGATCGACCCGTACTTGCCGCGTCTCCGATAGACGCCGTGCACTTGCGGATTATAACATGTAGGTCATAAATTTATACATCATTCGAGGCCTACCAAGTTTTTGGCGCCGTTGCCGGGGACTTGGCGCGTGCCCTGTTGTTCAATTGCTTGCTTTACTGATTTCATATCCTCCTGTACATATTCACCTTGATTTTTTTTTGTTTTTAGCCTTGAATTATTAGCATGTGTCTTTGCTTTTGTACATTGTGTTTATCATCTCCATCTGCATTCTCATATTATCATCTGTAGTTTTTAGTTTTGTTTTGAAGTTGTTTAATCCATTAGTCATTATAACCTGTAGCCTGGTAGCATAGTTGGTCCATATTTGTAGTAACTTGCATATTAGTGTTAGAATCACTCTTCAAGCCCCTGTGTCAGTCCAAATTACTTCCCCCCTGTGTCAGTGTTGATACTTGTCTCTTTGCTTTAACCTGTGAGGTTTTGGGAACTGAGAATATTTTGCTGAGATAGCAGGTGTCTGCTGAGCTACTATGCAAGCCCAAGGGAGGGGAGACAAGTAGCAGATTCACATAGCCAAGCAACTGCAACCGCTGCCCTGTCACTGTTGCGCCTGAGCTGCGAATTGGAGGTGCTTGCCAAAAGGGAGAAAGACGCGGCTAGGCGCAGACTTGAGGTTGCCTCTAAACCTCCCAGGTATGTTCTTTTTATGGCATGATTGCTGAGCTCTATTCTGTTGACAAGAGGGTTAGTGTGTAACCCTGAAACCTTGTCTGAGCTCAACCCTTAGCCTGCATCATTCCATGCCTAGTGAGCCACCAGCCCCGCAAGACTGGCCGGCATTTTACGTCTTGTCTTGTGTTGAGTGACACTTGAGCATCGGTGTATATGAACTATGAAACCCTGCATTGCATTTTAAGACTCACTTGTTACCAATCAAACAGCTCACTCCAAGTGCCACGTACCTTGTGTGAGCTGTTGAGCCAAGCTACGACAACCCCTTTGCATGAATTACCCTGTCAAGACCTTGTGAGCCACATGTTAACTGCTAGCCCTGAAGCTACATGTTTGAACATAGGAAACCTTATCAACTGCTCCAGTTTATCCTGTCAACTTTGTGCATCGGTGAATTGATATTAGTCGTGCCATCTGCCCTCAACTCCAGCCCCACTCGAAGTCTGCGAGTTGAGCATCGTGTTGTCATTGGCCGTAATCCTCCACCCTCTGAAGGCCGTGAGTTAGGGCTCCAACAACTTTGCAAGCCCATTGAAAACCAAAAGGGTCAACTGACCACTGTTGAACTTGTGATGTGTTGTAAACCACGAGCACCTTTGTTTGTAATCCACAGCTATGTGAACCATCTCGTGCATGATGAGCTAAATACTTTCTTTGCATATTGCTCCATCTCTGGATTTTGTTGAATCATAGTGTGACACTTAAGTGACTGTGGCAAACTTGAAGCCTATGATTGAGTCTTGGCCATGTACATGACTGTAAATTTGTAAACCATGTTTTGCATGATAGAATAGCCGCCCCGTGTTTGCAAGCATAACCACGAGTCAAGGCCGCACGTAACCTAGGTCGCATAAGTGCCCGTGTGTAGTCTTGTGTCATTTTTGAAGGTTTGCATTTCTCGAAGTCTTTGTGTCTCTCTCAAGCAACATCATCCAAAGCACTCCTGTGTGCTAAAATGTGAGTGCCATCCTTGTGTAAATCAGTGCACAAAACTATTGCATAAATCGAAAATTTCTTTGGAGGCTTACAAAGCCTGTTCTTTGCACCAAAGCTGAGGTCTGTTGTGCCTTCCCACTGGGCTAACTAAACCCAAACTGGGCTATGCCAACCTGAGTTGCCCGCGGCTGGGCTGTGCAACTAACTCTGCATAACCAGAGCCCACTATCAATCTGGGCTGACTGACCACTTCAGCTGGGCTCACTGAAACCAAACTTTGCACAAACACTGAGCCCACATCTGTTGGGCTGGGCACATAACCAAACCGAGCCCAACTCGACCCAACCCGGGTACATCAAGCCTTCACGTGCATCCGGGCTCTACCTGCTGGGCTGTGCATTTTCATAACTTTGAGCCAAAGCTCCCAACAAAACCAAATGAATCCCATTGAGCCCATATTCCGTTGGGCTGTTTAACATCAAATGGGCTGTACTTTCCCAACAAACCAAAAAAAAAACCCATATAAACCAAAATGCCCATTCAAACCAAATCCCAAACAAACCAAAGCCCATTTTCTTGTTATATTTGTTAATGTTTGTACATATTTTCTATTGGGTTGACCCTCAACTCTTTAGACTGTTAGTAAATTTTTGTAGGACTTGTTAATTTTTTTCTTTCTTGAATCGGTTGAGTCTTCTTGTGCATATATTGTGCTAATCCGATATAATCACCACTGAGAATGTTGGATTTTGCCTTGACGAATGAATCTCAACCTTGCTCCCGCCGACATCCGGTAATCTCTTCCCTTTTCTCTTTTCAGCATAGTTCTCATGGTATGTGACTGTTTAAATTTTTCCTATCTGTGACACATTGAGGACAATGTTTGATTTAGGTTTGGGGGTGCATTTGCATTTAGAGTTTTTAGTCTTTTATTTTGCCTTTTATTTTCAAAAAAAAAAAAAAAAAAAAAAAAAAAAAAACCAAAACTCTTTTTGTAAAAACCTCCAACTTTTAGAGATTTTAGAGTCACTAGCATGCTTTTAGCTATGTTTACATAGAGAATCTGACCAAATAACAAAAGTTGGAAGTGCCGGGAAACGCAATCGGGTTTCTTAGTTGATTAGAGCGTTAAAGTTGGATTTAACCATACCGGAGGGCGAATTAGGTCTTTGTTTAGATATTCGGTAGTAGAATTGTGATCACCCATAGTGGAGACTACCCATTTTACATCAAGTGAGGCACCAACCTTCAAATTTTTGCAACTTTCTAGAAAAGCTGTTAGAGTGTGTGTCACCGTACGTAAATTCCGGGTAGGAATGGTGAGCTACCCAACTTCGCACCACTTTCAGCACTACCTTTGATCTCTTGAGTGCTAGTTTTTGTCAATCATGAGGGTGACGTCTAAAGATGAAAACTCCTTCTAAATACCGATTTGTAGTTAGCATCATTCTCTCTCTCAATCAAAGAAGACCCATAGAAACACATCATCGTCGACAAGCGGAGGAGGGAATCGAATATTGAAAGAAAAATTGATATAGTCCAAGGTTTATGTGCAACAAAGAAAAGAAAATAAGATGAGAATTAATGAAGTTTGTGAAAAATTTAGTTTATCGTTTTATTGTAACAAAAAAAAAAAAAAAAAAAAAAAAAAAAAAAAAAAAAAATTGTAGTTTATTTTCTGTGTCTAGTTACCACAAAGATAAAAAAAAAAAAAAAAAAAAAAAAAAAATTATTATCAAGTTTTTGTGAAGTTCAGAAGTTCGTCATCAATAGTTGAAGACTGAAGACCGAAGATTGAAGACATTTCTATGGTTTCTTACGAGAGAGTGATACTAATTGCCGATTGGGTGAGAAGGTAAGTGAGTACTCACACCCCTTACTAATGGTTGATTTCCTTTCTTAGAGATCATCAGAAAAAGATTCTTTTTGTCCACACCTCTGTGGAGTCTCCAGATTTTATTTCGGAAGGTTATCCTTCTTACCTACAATGTGTGCGGGATTTCTCTCTTTATTCTGCTGCACACATGAGAGACTAAAAAAGCGATCTTTTTGAGTGCAATTATCATAAAACCCTAATGGTGAGGCGAGAAGTCGAGGCTTATGATCACAATCGAATCCGAATTCTTTCATATGGTATGGTTACTTCTCGCTCGGACTTAAGGATGAGAATGCGTTCTTCGATAGTTCTAACCACATTACTAGCATGCGAAACTCTATGTCCTCATAGCTTCTTGGAGGCTTGAGACTCTTTTACGCTCCGAAGTTGGAGAAGGTTTTGTGGGTACACCTCTCAAACCCTCACGAGACTATAACTCGTCCACTAGGGACACCTAGGGGTTTAAAGGCTTAGTGCATACGCTAAATGCATTCGAGAGACCTGCGAGAGGGGTATAGTTAGGATTTATTCATTTCTGTTTCACTTGAGGACAAGTAAAATTCAGGTTTGGGGGTATTTGATGAGTGCCAAATTGTGCATATTTATACACCTTTTTATTGGCATTTTACTCATCTTTTGTGCTCATAAATCGAGATATTATCCCAGTTCGTGTTTTCTTTGCTTTCAAGAATAAATATTTATATTAATTAATTTTGTGTTTTTAGGTACTAAATAAAGTCCGGAGAAGTTGAGGAGCCAAAAGAGCGAAGAATTGGAGTCGAGCATCTATGGAGCGGATAGCCAAAGCCCGCGCGCAAATCAGTTGCAACCCAACAAGGAAGACTTGGGCTAGAGCTACCCATGACCCGGATCCGGGCCCGTCCACCACGAGCCGTCCAGATCTCTCCCAGCTGCATCCTACGGTCGCTCCATCACTATACATCATCTCTTGATGCTCCGTGCAACACCAGATCGCTCCAAAACCGCTTACCATCCTCGACCGTTCAGATCAACACAGCTTCATCCTACGCTCGGTGAGGCCTTCTCATCGAGTTTCTTTGTCCCTGTTTCCACAAAGAAACGACCCATACCCTATACCCTAGTCGACTACCTCATTTCACCCTCATCTTCTCTTTCTTCTTCTCCCCAGACACGGAGCGAGCTCTGCAAACCTCTTCCGCCACCTTCTTCCCTCACCTCAGCCAGCCGCTTCCACCACCTCCATCATCACCTTACCCGACAACACCATCACTACATCCAACAACTCCAACAACCGCACCCCTCTCTAGGTTTAGTTTTCTCTTTCTTAGCTTCTCCAACCCTAGAAGCTAACTTAGAGAAAAACTAAAGCTAGGGTTTTCATCACCACAGTCGAAGCATGGAGTAGTAAACGATTGATAGAGGAGACAAGTGAGGGAGCGACGTGGGTGAGATGTTTAATTTGATTTTTATTTTAAAGAAAATTAGGGTTTGAGAGTTTGGAGTTGCATGTATAAATAGGGACGAGTTGTGTTGTTAGAAGACACGCTGGATTAGCCGGGCGATCAATAGTTGTATTTTGTGTTCTAGTTTGGTGCTAGGGTTTCAATGAAACCTAAATCCACTTTGTGATGTTAACTGTGTTGAACTATTCTTGTATGCTTAAAGATTAAAGTAATTTCAATCCTAGCATCTAACATTCTTCTCTCACAATGCATACCAACGCCATGGATGCATTGTAGTTAGGTTATACTTATGTTTAGTATCTTTGCAGCTCATTCCTTAGAGTTATAGGCTAATTCCTTTGATTAGTTATACTTAATTAGATAACTAATACTCCGGGTTAGCACCTTAGCTGTGTATTGAAGTTTTACATGGAGAAACCCCTTAGATAGGTGGTGGGTTTGACACCACCGCCCTTATCGATCACGGGGCAAGAATGCCTCAACTCGGTGAGCACACAAGAGGAGTTAGAGGTGAATTTGAATACCTTAGCAACCCCTTGTCACTACCTTTTACCTTAGTTTAGGTTTATTTCACTACAAAACTGCCGTATCGCACAAAAAAATATATGTTACAATCTTTTGTTACTCTGTCACTTAGAATTCAGTTGAAGAAGAAGCCTTAGATCACTAGAGCACCACAAGTCCTTGTGGGATCGACCGTACTTGCCGCGTCTCCGATAGTTCGAGGCCTACCGGTGGTCACTACGGTGATTGCCTTGTTCCGCCAGGAGCAGTCTAGGCTTGTTGAATCGCGCGGCCTAGTCGTGTGGCCGTGATCATTTTGAGACTGATATGAATAGTCCAGATTTTCCTTAAGGAATTTAAACATGTTCGATCGAGCCATATTTTAATTAAAAGTGCGTCGATACGAAAATATCTTTGTCAGAGAACGATGCAGCCTGTGTGAGTATTTTTGTGCAGATCTCAATACTGACACTTCGGGAGATTCATGCTGCTCCGCTGAGAGTAAACATTAATCGTCATGTCATGTCAATATTGAGAGTTCGGCTACGGAACATAGCACAGGAGAATACTAGGCGCGCAATGCATTAGTGAATAATGCTGGTGAAAAAATTCACAGAATATTTGGGATTGTTGCCACACGCACCATTATGAGTGAATTTCATATATATATATATATATATTGAATTGCTCAATGAGCGAAGAGGTTTTTTTGCATTCATCACTTCTTAAATGGCTTTACCCCTTGCAGGGTGATAGCGCATTAAACACATGATTTTACGATTTTGACTCTGAACTAAAAACCACCATCAACATTAAGTCCCATGCTTAGTACGTAACAGTGACATTGTTACGGGGTTAGCACTAGATGGTAACAAATAAAGAAAAAACTTATGAGGCAAAGTTGGCAGATGTTACCAGGAGAGATGGGTCGGCATGTCCTTGGAACATGGCACACGTTCAGGAGGTGTCCGGGTGAGCGTTCTCTAGCGTGATGTTGGTTGGACCCATGCAGATTAGGCATACGGTTGGTTGGGATCTCAAATTGCATTCCAAGTGCCTCGTACATCTGAGCATCATCCGAGAGCGTCCAAGCTTTCCTGGCTTCGGTTGGCATGGAGGAAAAGTGGAGGCGCGATGAAGCATCTCAACTAACAAGTGCTAGGTTTGAAAGGTTTGCTGCCCGGCTAAAGTGAATGAGGGTGGAGCATAACATGAACTCCTGGACAAACATGAATACCCTATTCATGACGGCATCATATTCCTCGATTCTGATGTGGACGAGCCCTATCATGAGGAATATCTTTAAAAGGCCGCTGAAGCAATTTTCTAAAAAGATGTTGAAGCAGCTCCCAAAGAGAACGTTGATGTAGCTTCTGAAAAGGATGTTGAAGCGGCTTCTGGAGAGGATGTTGAAGTGGCTTCTGGAGAGGATGTTGAAGTGGCTTCTGGAGAGGACTCCAGTGAAGGCGCCATTGGCCCTGGCGTTGATGACACTTCTTTGATGTTTAGTAGTCTTTTGTTTCATGCAGCTGAAGCCAGGACTTGATTGAATAATAATCCTTCGTTCATGCTGCTTTTATGAATTTATGTTTCCAGTTGGATGAATGAATTAAATCTCCCGACTAAGAAATCCAAATTCTTAGAAAGATCTCGTAATATCTTGAAACTTTAGACGTAGCGCTCTTCGGTAAGGTTAAAGTAGAGCCCGTGTATATGATATTCATTATTTGAACGCGATTTTGCAATCTGAACTCTCCCATTCTTCTGTTTGATATTCCCCTTGCAGATTACACGCTTCTTGAAGATTTTTGGCGTGTCGTCTAGGTATGAAGAAGCATGGACGCTGTGCCACAAATCTTCAGATTCATTGCTTCCCGGTTCGTGAAATGATTTCCGAAAACTGCATACTAAAATGGACAGAAACTCCTCTAAGGATCATGTCAGTCAAAAGAGGCGGTGGTTGAGAAAACCGTCTCTATTTTGAAGCAGGCTGCTCTTCGGGATACGGGAGGTGCTTTCCAAGAATAATGTGCCGCTATCAAGCCTTCAAGGACATCGGTAGAAGCGACATCCTTTGAACTGTCTTCTGAATCTTGGATAGTTGTATGGAATGGGATGCGAGGAGCAGTCCCCAGTTACACTTCAGATTCAATGGCGTGGCCAGATATGTGAAAATATCTCCGCGGCGTACTTTTGGAGTTTTTGATGCACATATACGTCTTCATGTTGAGATATTTCTGCGGCTCTTAAAGCTTTGACAGTGATGATCCTGATATCAGAAATAAAATGGTTGAGGGACGTGAAGGCATCCTATGCTGGCAGTCCCCAGGTGTAATTATCCTCATCCAATTCTCTCCTGAAAGATGTACTTCCACTGCACTTGCTTGTAAGGTGGTTGACGAATCGATGGAGGCGGAAATCGCAGCAATATTTTAGATTCGTCATTTGTTGATCGCACTTGATAAATACATATTGTATCTAGACTCATTGGCAGCCCATGCGCTTTTCCATAGGAAATTGGAAATCTAGAAACACCGAATATAACTTTGTCGGCGTTGTTGTTGATACGCAGCTTCGTGCAGGCCTTGGGTAGGCGGTGTTGAGTTTTGAGTAGGTGATGCTGCAGACATGACGCGATTGGTCTGTGTGAATTGACGAGGCGCGACTTTCCCCTTTGATTCTTCATTGATAACAACGCTTATGAATGGCTGAGCCAAATGCTGCTTGTTCGTTAGGCACCTTCCATGGAGGTGATGATATCCTTACGGTGAAGAGTGGTGAACTTGTCACGGTTATGAGGTCCTTGATAGTGAAGGGATTTCGTCTTGAGCCTCAGTCCCCAAGTGTGATTTACATGGCTATGGTCGGTGGGTTTACCATAATAAAGATATCACCATTTCATCTACGTACTGGTGACTTTATTACTTCTCCATGGGAAGATAAAATATGCAGAAATTCGGATTACCTCTGTCCGTAGTAGTTGTTGCTATGGTAAAGCTCTGGATGGTATCAATCAACGATCAACAACGGTTCTTGGCAGCAGCTGTGATCAGTAGAGACTGGTAGGGAGAGGTGTGGTGGCTACTTGCACGAACTTGGAACTCTTCATATAATGGTAGAGATCGTCTCGTTATTAGAGGGAAAAGCTGATGATGGTACCGATAGATTCCTTGATGTTTCCTCATGGAATGGAAAAGAGGGAGACAGTCCCCTTCCTACGAGTATCTACTGAGCTTTCAACTTGATAGATGCTGTCACGCTGGGTTTCTGAAGGAATAATTTGGATGAGAGTTGGAGTTGAACCCAATGTTGATGAGGATCATACGAGTTGCTGATCATGAGGCCGTCTTTGTGTTTACGTTGTATTTCATAGACATCCAGGCATATCGCTGGTCTTTGACAATACGTCTGCTCTCTTGAGTATGTCCTCGTATTTGGACATCTTGGAATCATAAAGATAGCGTGCTTGCGTCTCTCTACATTCAACATCTTTGAGATGGGTAGTGCTGAGAAGTCCCCAGCCACACTCCTTTGCCTTTATCATCTTTGGATCGTGTATTTGAGGAGTACATGCGAATGACTTAACTAACAGGTTGTGCAAATATGATGAAGCTTTTGACATGGAGAGTCCGTATGTACCTCTTAAGTCCAAGGTGCAACCTCCTTCGGTAATGCAACTACTTCTTCTACGGGAGACGAAATTCTGAAAGCGTCTCTCACCGATGTTGTTTCCGTCAAGCCAAATATGCTATATCTTGGACGTTGTTTTATCATAGTGATAGTCGTGCATGTGGTACTGGAGTTGGAGTTGGCGGCTTTGGACACGCAGGATGTTATATCTCGGTGGTTTTCCTCTTGCTGCTTCAGTGAAACTGCTTACAGAAGGCTGAAGGTTGTATTGCCTGTTGGTGAGATGTATGCTTCCACGAATATCATGATGCTCTTCATTCTTGGCAGGTCTGGTTCTTTCTAGCAGGGCAGGTGTTGTTGTATCTGAGCGTTTAGCAGCTTCACGAAGTTCAGAGGATGCCTGAAAGAGAAGATTCTCCAGCATAACACGATAGATGGGTACCATCCTATTAATGCATAACTCCACCAATCATTGTTTAGTCATATTTGGATCGTGACAATCCAGTGCCTGAATTCTGAACCTCTTGACATAATCATTTGGATGTTCGTTGTTTCACTGAAACATTCTTCCTGAGTCTGATAGAGTGATTTTCCCAGACACAAAGCAATATTTCTTCTTCAGCATTAACCGTTTCCCTAGGCAAAGGAAAAGTGGGAGACGCGAGTCCTTTTGGTGCAACAATTTCTCAGACCTCCTATGCGTGAGGTTATCTCGGTTGTGGATTCTTTCTCGACATGATGACGCGGGCATCGTTATCTTCTTGAGGCTGCTCTCTTGAGGTGTCGACTCCAGTAGATCTGAAGATGTCCCAGGCTCGCTCTTGTACAGGTTGACATAATAGGCAAACCCTTTATGATGATTTGAAGATGTGTCAAGCCTCCTTTGTTATTGTAGATGTACGAATTCTCGAAATTACGCCATGTTCTGGATCTTTTCTTTTGTGATCTTGTTTATGGGTGAAAACTATTTCTGCCGGTTTTGGTAATTTGGGGTGTGTGGATGAGAAATGAATCTAAACCCTAAACAAATGCACTGCACGGGAGTGCTTGTAGATTTGAGAAATCAATCTGTGCAAATCCAGCCTAAACCAAGAACTGGCCGTTCCAGACTTGTTTCGGTCATAAAGTGAAGGACATGGGGTTGATCTTAGGGAGGGAAGCGAAGAAGATAATGAGATTGTGAAGGTGTTGGGTATGTATGACTTGTATCAGAAAGCTGAACTGGCTTGCAGGATGTAAGCTATCAGTTCCGGTGTTTGAATACGATTGTATCAACACTTGCCTCTGTTATCTTGTCTTGTTCCTGTTTGGAAAATTAAGAGGAGAACCTATTTATACAAGTCTTTAAGCCTAACCCTTCGTATCTCGTGGGAAGTGGAGAAAGTGGAGTGATGGAGTAGTGGAGTTGTGTTTTGGTGTCACACGACCAGTCTTGCCCACTTCTCCCATCATCACTAACCGTCCATGACTTCCTGACACGTTCTTATGATGGCGCGTTGTGCACTGCACGCTGTAAACCGCCATACCAATACCCCAATATATATCCCCCAGTTTGTGACATGATTGATGTCTCGAGTGTGTGGATCGTGGGACCCACAGAAAGTAGCATGTAATGCTAGATTAAATAACTAAGTTATTTAGGAAGTCGATACTTGTGAAGTATCGTGTGTATTCTATCAGTGTCGCATCGAGTATATTCAACATGTATGAAGCATCGCTGTTTGACCGTCTCAAAATAGCCTCATGTCCAGCCTACTTCATGTGATGGTTTGGAGGTTGCGCAAGCAAGTCCTCCCTTGGCCGATCACATGGTGTGGTAGAGTGACGGGTGGTGATCACTATGATGCATCACTGACCAATTAACTCCTGACCAGGGTTGTATAACCAAGCCGGTGAAGTTGGACGGACGAGATGATCTTTGAGACACTCATCTGCGACCGTTAGTGGAATTAGGGTTTTTGAAGAGGTGCGCAAGCATCACTCTTCAGCTTGGTCGAATCCAAGCTTGGGATACAATTTTGGCGGGCCGATCGTGCATGTGTGTAGACGACATGACGGTGTAGGCGCCCATACCTCATTGTCTCGTGAAAGTGTGATCTGGGCCAATCAATTTGTCCGGCGAAGTTGAGTGATCGAGATCAATTTGCAACAGAAATCTGGTGCCGCAAAAGCCGAGCATCATGCCAACTTCGGGCACGCGTTTCAAGATGACCAAGCTTGGTCGGTCTTGGCCGATTAGTCTGGTATACAGACGGCGAGCTGGTGTACACGTCCATACCTTAATATCCCATAGAAACGTGATCTAATCCACTCAATTTGTCCGGCAAAGTTGAGTGGTCGAGATTAGTTTGCAATCGGGAGGTGTGACCCTGCCTAGTTCGGGCGTGCGAATCGAGGCAACCAGGCATGATATGCCTTGGCCGATCGGGTGTGGAGATAGATGTGCCCATGGTGGTCATGTTGATACGCACCGGACCTGCTTAGTCTAATCGTGGACCCTTCATTCGTGTAGGAGAAAATGAACGCTCGTGATGTTCAAACCCTAATTAGGGTTTCACCGGCCGTGCGTCATGCCTTGTTTGGGCGCACGAACTGGAACGACCAACTATAGTTGGTCCTGACCGATCGGTCATGTATGTAGGCGGGCCCACGATGTTTGTGTTGACATGCTCTGGGCCATTTGAATCTACATCTACATCCTCCATCTATGCCTGCGAAGATGGATGGTTGAGACTGTTTTGCGATACATGTAATGTGCCACAAACCCTAATTTAGGGTTTTTCGTCCATACTGCTTTGGCTTGGACGGTTTGGCAAGCTATGCCACCCTTTTGGGGAGGCCGACCATGCGGGGACCGCGTTGGGTCGGTAGTGAATATTCCAATACCTGCTTGGGGTCATGGATTCGATCTAAGCCATCCAATCATGCTGGTGAAGTTGGATGGTCGTGATCGTTTCTGAGACTGATATGGACAGTCCAGATTCAAATATGCTCAATCGGGCTAGTATAACACACCGAGAGATGTATGCTCAATCGGGCTAGTATAACACACCGAGAGTTGAAGCCTGTATGGGTATTTGGTACATGCTTTGTAGGATCAGAATATCGCAACATCAATACTTCGCGAGATTAATAAACGACAGCATTGCGAAATGTCGCAAATGGGTAATATAAATGACGGAATGAATGACGATAGCTTGGAGATCATTCTTCAAAGTATTAACTTCTAGCTCCAAAGATGTTTGCGAAATTCTATCGGAGCCAAGATATTTTCTCAAAATCTCGCAGACATCAGATTTGATAGGATCGACAGAAGTCTTCTTGGCATCGTTCACAATATCTGATAGAACTTTGAAGGCCACATCTATTCCTTCCAAATTTTCTTTAGTAAGAGGGATCTGCTCAGATAAGGAAGTAAAGGCGATATAAGAAGGAAGAGATGAGTCATTTTTTGTTAAAGGAATATCATGAGAAGTGGAAGTCTCTTGAAGATCAATGACTGGAGAAACGGTAGAGGCATTGACAATAGAAGAAGAAATGGGTTCATTCGCAATGGGACTGTTATGAGGTATTTGATCTATGAAAAATTCAGGCATAGGAGTGCTATCATCAACAGTATTTTCGGAAGAAAAAACAGTAGGTTTATCTTGCGAAGATTTCGCAGGAGGAGTTATAAGTTTGAATGTAGGAAAGGAAACAGCAGGTGCAACAGGTTTAGAACGGCGAGGCTTCTTGGGGGACCTATCAACATTTCCGTCATCCTGCGAATTACAAGTTAAATAAGAAACAGAGGCAACAATATTGTTATTAAAAGAGTAAATGTTTCTTAAATACCTTGTTATTCGCAGGCTTTCTTTTAGTGACAGTTTTTTTCGGTTGCGAACCCATGGAGATATTAGGGTTCACAATGGTGAACTTGGTGTTAGATTTGTTCTTTCTAAAACAAAAACAGCAGGGGAACCATTAAAAGAAGAACAGTATCAAAACAAAATAACTTCAATAAGAGAAATCAATCACAAAGTAATCAAATTCAGCAAAATTAACAAACCTTGATAGCTCCATAGAAACAGTAGCAGAAGAATAATGGCAGAAAAATGATGAAGAAGGCGATGAAGAAAAAACAGCAAGAGAAAGATGTGTGTGGTAGCAGGATTTCCCAGTAAAAAGTTGCGGACGATGAAGAAGACGAAGTAAAAGAAAAGAAATACTTTCTTAAGGAATTCCCCTTTAAATATACAAGAGAGGAGTAACCGGATAACATTAAATGTGACGGTAAAAAGGAAATGATTTGGACACGTGTAAGCAATCATCCTTGATCCACGGAATTTTGTCGGCAAAAATTGATGAAAAACAAGCGGTTGCGGCATTTTCACTTCGGAATCTTGGTTCTCATGACATTCTCTTCTTCGCAGAGAAGACATGAGAAGAGGCAAGATGTAGGATCAGAATATCGCAACATCAATACTTCGCGAGATTAATAAACGACAGCATTGCGAAATGTCGCAAATGGGTAATATAAATGACGGAATGAATGACGATAGACAAAACAAGAGAAAGATGTGAAGACCTAGCGAGATTTAGGATAGTTGCGAGATTATATAATTGTACACTTGCGGTATTTCGCAAGTCATTCCCGAAAATAAAGGACAGCTTAGCTGTCGTCCAATGTGTAATACCCTATATAAGGAGTCGAACAGAATTGTTGAAGGGATCTTTTTCCGAGTGTTGGGCAAGTCATTAGGAGAGATAAAGTTTGTAGTGATTGTAATTTCTTTAGCTCTTTTCCATTTTATCTTGTAAATATTCAAGGAATTAATCAATAAAAATCATTATTGTTCATCTTCAAATGTCTTAGTTGTGTGGATTATTGTGAGGGGTGTAGTGTAGGATTTCCTGCAACTACATGCTTCATTATTAATGCTTGGAGGTTCGTGTTGCTCTGCTGAGAACAACACTCAGTCTTCATGCCGCACCGATAATGAGTACAGGAAATACAAGGCTGGTCATGCATTAATTAATAATGCTGTAAATTCACGGGGTATATGGGATTGTTGCCACATGCTCCAACCTGGATGAATTTCGTGTATTTAATTCACTGAGAATCATCGGGATTGTTGCCACATGCTCCATTCTAGGTGAATTAGTAAAGTGAAGAAGTATTCATCACTTTATCAGTGGCTATCCTTTGCAGGATGTCAGCGCATAAATTTGGTTTCATAATTTTAGCCCTGAACTAAAATCCACCATCAACATTAAGTCCCCTGCCTAGCACATAATGGTTACACTATTGTGGGGTAGGCATTAGATGGTGACATATACAGATAAAACTTATGAGACAAAGTTAGATGTTACCAGGAGAGACGAGTCGTCCTGTCCCTTGAGCATGTCACGTTCAAGAGGCGTTCATGCGAGCGTTCTCCTAGCATGATATCGGTCTTGCCTGCTTCGATTGACCTTGCTATGCATGCTTCGGTCGAGATCCTTCTTCGTGATTGTTCCGCTCGAGCGTGGGGCTGATGTGCATGCTCAACGGGCTGTTGCGCCTGCTTCGATCGATCGTGGGACTCATCATGCGCCTGCTTGATCGAGCTGGGCTTGTTATGCTTTCCTTGCTCGAACGTGGGACCCACCGCGTTCCTGCTTTGCTTGGGGCTGGCTGTGCCTGCTTCGACCAATTTGGGGCTGGATGTGCCTGATCAAGTGGGAGCTACCGCGTGCTTGCTTTGCTTGGGGCCGGCTGTGCCTGCTTCGACCAATTACCAAACATGTTGCCTCACCCCAACACCAGACTTGCCCCTTGACCAACACCGGCCTTGCTAATTTGACGAACCCTGACGGACATCGCTGCTTCGAGCGACACCGGTCTTGTTTGCTAACGTGGCCCAATACCAGCCTTGTTCGCTGACGTGGCACAATACCAGCCTTGTGACGTTGATCGGCCTTGACCAATACCGGCCTGATGTGACCCAATACCGTCCTACTTGCGTGACGTGATATCATTCTTGCTTGCGTGATGGGATGTTAGCCTTGCGATCTCGACCAACACCGGCTTTGCGGACTTGACTAACACCGGCCTCGTTTGCTGGCCCAATACCAGCCTCGTGACCTGAGCAGTACCGGCCTTGTGACTTGATCAACACCGACCTTGCTTTCTTTGCCCGTACAGTTTATGTGCTTGCTCGAGTGTCATCCTTGCTACTTCGACCAACACCGGTATTGCCTTGACGAACACCGGTCTTGCTAACCAACATCGGTTTTCCCTTTGCTCGAACGTGGGATCTAGGCGTGCTTGCTTTGCCCAAACTGAACCTTGTATGTTCGAACGTGGTGTGGGTCCCGCTGAGAGCGTTGAAGCATCTTCTGGAGCAAGCAGGTCCCGGAGAGCGTTGAAGCAACTTCTAGTGGGTGGAGCGTTGAAGCGGCTTATGCTGGAGAGAGTGTTGAAGAAGTTCTTGACTAACGGTAAAGGAATTTCATGCTTAACCTCAGTCCCCAAGCGTGGTCTACGTGGCTCTATCTTGTATGCCCGATGGGTCTTTTGTACATAATGGTCGTTGATACGGTGAAGCTCTGGATGGTATTAATCGACGAGCAACAACAGTTCCGGCAGCGGTGTGATCGAAGAGACCGGCGGGAGAGGCGTGATAGCTACGGGCACGAACTTGGAAGTCTTCATATAGTGGTAGATCTCGTCTCATTGTTAGAGGGATAAACTGGAACCGATGGCTTTCTTGACGTTTCTTCATGAAATAGAGAAGAGGGAGACGATCCCCTGCCCACGAGTATCCAGAGCTTTGGACTTGATAGATGTTGTCACGCTAGGTTCATGAGGATGTCTTTGAGATAGGCAGTGCTAAGCAGTCCCAGTCATACTCCTTTGGTAACGCAACTCAATCTTCTATGGGAGACAAATTCTGAAAGCGTCTCTCATTGATGTAGTTACCATCGATCCAGATATGGAATATCTTGGACGTTGTTTCACCATTACGGCAGTCGTGCATATGGTGCTTTGGAGTTGGAGTTGGCGATTTTGGACGCGCAGATGTTGTATCTCGGTGGCTTTCCTCTTGTTCGCTTAAATAAACCGCGTATGGAAGGTCAAGGTTGTATTGCTTGTTGGTGGGATGTATACTTCCCGAACATCATGAGGCTCTTCATTACTTGGAAGGCCTGGTTCTTTCCATACAGGGTAGATGCTGTCGTAGATGAGCGTTCAACAGCTTCACGAAGTCCAGAGGATGACCAAAAGTGCAGATTCTCCAACAAAACACTGTAGACATGCATCATCCTCTGATAGAGTGATTCACACGGATTCTTTCTCGACATGACACACGGACATCGTTATCTTCTTGAGGCTGCTCCCTTGAGGGTCGGCTTCAGTGGATCTGAAGATGTCCCATGCTCGCTCTTGTCTGGGATGACATAATAGGCTCACCCTTTGTGATGATTCGTAGATGACAATATTTGTTGAATCCTCTGAAACGCTTCCTGTTGTAGTGTGATCCAGACGAAACTTGATCCTTTCTTCAGCAGGGGGTGAATGAAGCAAAAGTTCACCTTGCACATGAAGTTTTGGAGCTCCTTCACAGTTCACGACAGCGATATTGTGAGGATAACTTGAGTCTTGAATTTGACTACTATATCATCCACGTAGTCTTCGACTTGCTTATGCATCATGTCGTGGAATATTGCCGTCATAGCACGTTGATACGTTGCGCCGGCGTTCTTTAAACCGAATGGCATAACAGTATAGTAAAAATTGCCAAGAGGGGTTCGGAAGGCTGTCTTACTTGCATCGTGCTCATACATCCTTATCTGATTGTAGCCGCTGTAACCATCCATAAAGGAGAACATGCCGTGTCCGCTGGTGGCGTCTACTAACATGTCGATGTTAGGCAGAGGAAAGTCGTCCTTGGGGAAGCACTTGTTCAAGTCTCTGAAATCCACGCAGCACCGAATCTCTCCGTTTTTCTTCTTTACTGGGACCACATTAGCTAACCAGGCCGGATGATGAATAGGTCTAATGAAGCCAGCAGCTAGAAACTTCTGAATTTCGTTCTTGATTTGTTCTTCCACTTCGTGTCTGAATTGCCTCGGAGATTGATTGATTGGCTTGGATCCAGGTATGACATGGAGGTGATGGGTGACCAATTTTTCGTCTAGACCAGGCATTTCCTCGTATGTCCAGGCAAACACATCTTGGTACTCCTTGAGTAGTTGGACAAGACTCACACGTTCATCCACTGACAGAGTCGAACTGATAGAGACTGGCCTGGGAGATTCTTCATTCCCGATGTTAACAGTCTCGAGCTCGTCAGTTGTGGAGTTGGTGCCATATTGTAGCTGTCGCGGAGCGTCTAATACCTCCTCTTGTGTTTCGTCGTTCTTGCAGCATTCAACTGGGCGGAGAGACTGGGTGTCAGTCTCTCCTGCTAATTGCTAACAGCGGCACCGGTATATTGTCTTCCCCTTCTGATCACGGTTTGCCTTGAAAGTGCGTTCCCTTTTGGTGTGAGCATGGGTTGAAGCTTCACCGGATAAAGATGGACGCCTCGTCAGAAAAGGCGTGTCGTGGTACTTAGCCCCCAGTGATGCAAGTTGGTCTTCTTCCTGGATTGAAGCCCACGTGGGTAGTGGGGTGCACATGACTTTGTCTGACCTTCCCTGCGGAGTTTCTTTTGGCTCAAATAGTTCCACTCCGCATATTGGTGCGTACGGAGATAATGATGCAGTAATACGGATGACTTCTTCATTTAACATGGTCTTCAGACACTGGTGATACGTTGAAGGGATGACCTTATTGTCATGAAGCAACGGTCTCCCTAGTATCATATGGTAGTCCGGCTCTTTTTCTATGACTTCAAATTTCACTTTTGACTGAACAGGTCCTACTGATAAATTCAGATTGACATACCCGTATGTGCTGGTCTGGTTTCCTTCGAAGTCCGTCATTGTGGTGGGTTGACGTACAATCTTGCATGGGCTAACCTTGGATGTCCTGAGAGTCTTGAGAGTAATCACATTCGAAGATGCTCCCGTGTCGATGAGGGCCCTCCTGAACTCTGAACCCTTGATACGTGCGGTAACATGTAGGGCTCGGTTGTGACCTTCCTCTGCCATCATGTCGTCTTCTGTGAATGTAACATTATTTACAGATGTTTCCGATGCAGTTAGGACTCCTGGACGTGAAGGAGTCAGGTGTACGTCCAGAGCTATTTTATTAATTGCAGCAAATGTCTCTGCCCGTTGATTCTTCGAGAGGGGCAAGAGTTCACACAAGCTTTCCACTAGAGATGCCGCTTCCTGATCCACTGGTCTCTGGTTCGTAGTAAAGATGTTGATCTTAGGGGAACTAGTCCCCGGTGTAGAGGTCTCCGGAACGCTCATCTCTGATGTCATCTTAATGAGGAGATCAAGTATGCCGTTTACCGCTTCTTTGATTAGCTCCATGTTCTTTGTGTGAATCTACTGTACCCGTGCTAGTTCGCTTAATGTTGGAAATCTCCTGATCATGCCGTCAGATACGCCGTTAGGAGGAGGGGTATCTCCGTTGGAGGAACCATCAGGATTTGGGACTGTCGAGGCGGTCCTAAGACCAACCATCTCGAAATTGATTGAATGGTATTGAAGAAATTGACCTTACAACCGAGAGATTAACCTCCCGCTGTGGTCGCCAATTGTTTATGGGTGAAAACTATTTCTGCCGGTTTTGGTAATTTGGGGTGTGTGGATGCGAAATGAATCTAAACCCTAAACAAATATACTGCACGGGAGTGCTTGTAGATTCGAGAAATCAATCTGTGCAAATCCGGCCTAAACCAAGAAATGACCGTTCTAGACTTGTTTCGGTCACAAAGTGAAGGAGATGGGGTTGATCTTAGGGAGGGAAGCGAAGAAGGTGTTGAGATTGTGAAGGTGTTGGCTATGTATGACTTGTATCAGAAAGCTGAACTGGCTTGCAGGATGTAAGCTATCAGTTCCGGTGTTTGAATACGATTGTATCAACACTTGCCTCTGTTGTCTTGTCTTGTTCCCGTTTGGAAAATAGGGAGGAGTACCTATTTATACAAGTATTTAAGCCTAACCCTTCGCATCTCGTGGAAAGTGGAGAAAGGGGAGTGATGGAGTAGTGGAGTTGTGTGTTGGTGTCACACGACCATTCTTGCCCACTTCTCCCATCATCACTAACCGTCCATGACTTACTAACATGTTCTTGTGATGGCGTGTTGTGCCCTGCACGCTGTAAACCGCCAGACCAATACCCCAGTATGTATCCCCCAGTTTGTGACATGATTGATGTCTCGAGTGTGTGGATCGTGGGACCCACAGATTGTAGCATGTAATGCTAGATTAAATAACTAAGTTATTTAGGAAGTCGATACTTGTGAAGTATCGTGTGTATTCTATGCAGAGTGCGCATCGAGTATATTCAACATGTATGAAGCATCGCTGTTTGAGCGTCTCAAAATAGCCTCATGTTCAGCCTACTTCATGTGATGGTTTGGAGGTTGCGCAAGCAAGTCCTCCCTTGGCCGATCACATGGTGTGGTAGAGTGACGGGTGGTGATCACCATGACGCATCACTGACCAATTAACTCCTGCCAGGGTTGTATAACCAAGCCGGTGAAGTTGGACGGACGAGATGATCTTTGAGACACTCATCTGCGACCGTTAGTGGAATTAGGTTTTTTGAAGAGGTGCACAAGCATCACTCTTCAGCTTGGTCGAATCCAAGCTTGGGATACAATTTTGGCAGGGCCGATCGTGCATGTGTGTATACGACATGACGGTGTAGGTGCCCATACCTCATTGTCTCATGAAAGTGGGATCTGGGCCACTCAATTTGTCCGGCGAAGTTGAGTGGTCGAGATAAATTTGAAACAGAAATCTGGTGCCGCAAAAGCCGCGCATTATGCCAACTTCGGGCGCGCGTTTCAAGATGACATAGCTTGGTCGGTCTTGACCGATTAGTCTGGTATACAGACGGCGAGCTGGTGTACACGTCCACACCTTAATATCCCATAGAAACGTGATCTAAGCCACTCAATTTGTCCGGCAAAGTTGAGTGGTCGAGATTAGTTTGCAATCGGGAGGTGTGACCCTGCCTAGTTCGGGAGTACGAATCGAGAAAACCAGGCATGATATACCTTTGCCGATCGGGTGTGGAGGTAGATGGGCCCATGGTGGTCATGTTGATACGCACCGGACCTGCATAGTCTAATCCTGGACCCTTCATTCGTGCAATAGAAAATGGACGCTCGTGATGTTCAAACCCTAATTAGGGTTTCACCGGCCGTGCGTCATGCCTTGTTTGGGCGCACGAACTGGAACGACCAACTATAGTTGGTCCTGACCGATCGGTCATGTATGTAGGCGGGCACACGGTGTTTGTGTTGACATGCTATGGGCCCTTTGAATCTACATCTACACCCTCCATCTATGCCTGCGAAGATGGATGGTTGAGACTGTTTTGCGACACATGTAATGTGCCGCAAACCCTAATTTAGGGTTTTTTCGTCCATAATGCTTTGGCTTGGACGGTTTGGCAAGCTATGCCACCCTTTTGGGGAGGCCGACCATGCGGGGCCCGCGTTGGGTCGGTAGTGAATATTCCAATACCTGCTTGGGGTCATGGATTCGATCTAAGACATCCAATCATGCTGGTGAAGTTGGATGGTCGTGATCGTTTCTGAGACTGATATGGACAGTCCAGATTCAAATATGCTCAATCGGGCTAGTATAACACACCGAGAGATGTATGCTCAATCGGGCTAGTATAACATACCGAGAGTTGTAGCCTATACGGGTATTTGGTACATGCTTCATTATTAATGCTTGGAGGTTCGTGTTGCTCTGCTGAGAACAACACTCAGTCGTCATGCCGCACTGGTAATGTGTACAGGAAATTCAAGGATGGTCAGGCATTAATTAATAATGCTGTAAATTCACAGGGTATATGGGATTGTTGCCACATGCTCCAACCTGGATGAATTTCGTGTATTTAATTCACGAGAATCGGGATTGTTGCCACATGCTCCATTCTAGGTGAATTAGTAAAGTGAAGAAGTATTCATCACTTTATCAGTGGCTATCCTTTGTAGGATGTCAGCGCATAAATTTGGTTTCACAATTTTAGCCCTGACCTAAAATCCACCATCAACAGATCTCTGCAGGTGTCTTCCTAGGACTCCACTGGTGTTGAGATTTGTTGTCGACTATCTCCATACTGGAACAACGGCTACGCGAATCTTCACTTTGTCTTTCTGGGTGTGGACCCTTTGAGGCATTTCTGGCTTGATCCATACAACACTTGTGGTATTGCAGAAAAGGCGGTTGCTCTATCCGGATCTCTTGAGAAGCCATTGCGTTCATCTAAGTAGTAGTCACGTCTTCTTGTATCTCCACGCGGCTTTCTGGTCCTTTCATCTGGGAGATTTACTAGTGCTCAACTATCCAAGGCATTTATAGTAGCATTGCTTGAAAAAGCATTTTTGTGAAGCTTCTTAGCGAATGGAATACCGGAATTGAAATTGGTTGTTGAACCTAAATTGAATTGGATCTAAGATCCACCCTTTTGAAATTGAGAAAACTGGAATGAACATTGAGAAACTGATATTGCAACCAAGAGAGCAATCTCCCACTGTGGTCGCCAGTTGTTTTGGTGTAAAAACTGATTCTGTTGTTTTTGGTAAATTTGGGTGTGTTGATGAGAAACGAATTCAAACCCTAAACAATGCACTGCACGGGAGTACTTTCAGATTCTAGAGATCAATCTGTAAGACTCTGGCCTAAACCAAGAAATGGCCGTTCCAGATTCAATTCGGCCACAAAGTGAAAGAAAAAGGGGTTGATCTTAGGGAGGGAAGCGAAGAAGGTGTTTGAAGACGATTTGCGGCAGTTAGTGACTGTTGTTGAAGCAGCGTAAAGGGCCATCTTTGGGCGATCGTCCGGGATCGCACGGGCGAGCCATAGCTCAGTCGATCGCTCCTTGCAGGAGGTGGTGGTGGTGGGGGGGGGGGTGGCCGGTGATCATTGAGGTACATCATTAATCGCCTAATATTTAATCCAAGCCGTCCGACCAAGCTAGCGAAGTTGGACAGACGAGATAGTTTTGCAGCAGATGTTTGCCGCCGTTGATTTAGGGTTTGGAAACCATGTGGCCAACCCTAGTTTGGTTAAACGAACCAAAGAGCTGAGCGCTAATTTGAACAGGCCGATCGGCCATGTGTGAAGACGAGCCGCCAGTGAGTATGCTGACATCTCCTGGACCATCTTAAATTAGATCTAAGCCATTCGATTCGGCTGGCGAAGATGGGTGGTCGTGATCGATTTACGACAGTAACATGTCGCCGCAAACACCAATTAGGGTTTAGAGACGGCCACATTCACCCTAGTTCGATCAAGCGGTTTGACGCGTCATTGACTTCCCTTGGGCAAGTCGATCGAGTGAGAATAAAATTGGGCCGGTGGTGAACTTAGAGCTGGTAAACAAGGCAAAACCCGCGGGTTTACCCGGCCCGACCCGTAAAAAACCCGTACCCGGCTCGGCTGGTGTCTAAACAAGCCGGGTTAGGGTTGGAGAAATGCTGGCTTGTTGGAAAATGGGCTAACCCGTCCCGGCCCGTAAAACCGCGGGTACAACCCGCAAACCCGCAGATCCATTTTCCCACCGCGTGTCCCCTTAGGCCCTTACCTTTATTCCAAGTGTCGAACATATATAACCGAAAAATAACCCTAGCGTCCATCACTTTTTGCTCTTTTCTCGTCTTCCTCTTTCTTCTTATCCTCCCATGCTCTTCGTCTGTGTCGATTTTGTGAAAGATTTTGTGAAGTGAAATCGTTATTTGAGATCGAGAGAAGCAAGAAAAGATTAAAAAAGAAATTAAAAATGGTTGTGTGACTCAAGGAGGTGATTTAGAGACGCAAAGGAAAAGGTAATTCAGAGGGTGTAATTTAGGGTTCTTTGAATTCATAACTAATTACTGTAAAATTGATCATGAATTGAGGAATTAAAGTATGGGTTTAGCCAATTTGAAGATTTGGATAGATGTTTGAGTTGATAATTTGAACAAGGAAGATGTGGTTCTGAAATTAAGGTTTGTGTGATATGATTGAGTTAGGGTTTGAACTAGTTTGAGGTGTAGATGCCACAGAAGCTGCTGAAGAGGTGGAAATGGATCTGAAATTGAAGGAGGGGGAAATCAGTTCAATTAATTGAAAAAAGGAAAGATCAGATGAATGGGGTTGATGTTAATGGCAGGGTGCTAATATCTAGTTCAGTGGTTAGAATGGAAGATTTCAAGTAGCCTCATCCAAGCAGCTGCAGTCAACCAAGATGACTTTTATGCTATTAATGGAGGAAATCGGTGAAGCAACGGTGGCTAATTTCTATTACAGAAACAACAGTTGAAATTGGGGATTTCTGGTTTTGGGTTTGGTCTAAAATGATGTTGATTGTGTTCAGTTCGATAGTTGGAGCTATTGGTAATGATATTGGAGGATTGAATGGTGGAAACAGTGGTTTCTTGATGCTGTTTGAGAAAGTGCAGACTTAGATGTATGTGAAGACGCTTGTGAAGATGCAGATGCAGCTGGAGCTCTTGATTTTTGTGTTGAATGAATCCCTGATTGAATTTTTTTGTTGAAATTGAATGGATCCTGGTTTTATTTTTGTGTTGAATTGAGATTGAAGATCAAAGCTTAAACTACAGGATGTGCCTAATTAACTTAATTAAGTTTTAATTTTAACATTAATTAAACAAGCCGGGTTAACCCGTGAACCCGCAAGCTTTACCCGTTACGGGTGCGGGTTGAAGAAATGATCACCCGTGAAGAATATCAACCCGCAGGTTTTGGACCGTGTTAACCCGAACCCGTAACAAGCCAGCCCCGGCCTGCCCGTTTGCCAGCTCTAGGTGAACTCATGTGCACCTCCTTGATCGTCTGAAACGCGATTTAAGCCGTCCAACTAGGCTGGCTAAGTTGGACGGATGTGATGATTTGCGACAATAATATACTGCCGCAACCCAAAATTTAGGGTTTTGAAATAGCGTGTTTGCCCTATTTCGGGCAAACGATTTAACGCCATATAGGCTTGCCGCAGGCAGGTCGATCGACCAAGGGAGATATTGGGCCGCCAATGGGCATGCTGGCGCCTCTTTGATCATTCCAAGGAAGATCTTAGCCGTCCAAATAGGCTGGCTAAGTTGGACGGTCATGATGTTTTTTGAGACCGTATTTGCCGGTCTTAGCTCGTTTGAGCTTATTTTCAAATAGAGCGATCACCCATGTTTGGGTTAACGTTTGAAGCATTTATGAGTGAACTAAATAGGACTCGATCGCCTAGGGCAATGGTGGACCGTTGGTGGTCACTACGGTGATTGCCTTGTTCCGCCAGGAGCAGTCTAGGCTTGTTGAATCGCACGGCCTAGTCGTGTGGCCGTGATCATTTTGAGACTGATATGAACAGTCCAAATTTTCCTTAAGGAATTTAAACATGTTCGATCGAGCCATCTTTTAATTAAAAGTGCGTCGATACGAAAATATCTTTGTCAGAGAACGATGCAGCATGTGTGAGTATTTTTGTGCAGATCTCAATACTGACACTTCGGGAGATTCATGCTACTCTGCTGAGAGTGAACATTAATCGTCATGTCATGTCAATATTGGGAGTTCGGCTACGGAACATAGCACAGGAGAATACTAGGCGCACAATGCATTAGTGAATAATGTTGGTGGAAAAATTCACAGAATATTTGGGATTTTTGCCACACGCACCATTCTGAGTGAATTTCATATATAAATTGAATTGCTCAATGAGCGAAGAGTTTTTTTTTGCACTCGTCACTTCTTAAATGGCTTTACCCCTTGCAGGGTGATAGCGCATTAAACACATGATTTTACGATTTTGACCCTGAACTAAAAACCACCATCAACAGTTAGTTAACTAGTATTTCTTGTCAAGGCATTCGATTAGACTTGAATAACCGAATCCTTTACTTTGATAAGTCTAACTAAGATCAGAATTAACTTAGTTTCTCTTATCTGGAATCGAATTGGACCAAAAAAATGATCCCGTATTTTGTTAAGCCATAAGCAATACATACAAACCAAATAAATTGACTTGCACAATTATTTATCTTAACCGGAAGCAATTGAAACAAACATAGACATTAAAGCACAACAATTGCACCGAAATTTCGTTAAGCCAAAAACAATTGATACCAAACAATAAAGAAAGATGTCAAACTAGTTTTTCTTAACCGAAAACAATTGAATCATACACACACACACATCCATACACACATAATGGGATAAACATCAATTGTACCGAATTTTGTTAAGCAAAAGCGAAATATACGCAATAAAATCAGGCTTTTCTTAAACAAGAAAACGATTAACTAACAAATTTGTTACCTCATATTCCGCATCCTCTTCTCCCCAGAAATATATAACATTAAGCGCAAGTTCAAGTTAGAACTCTCCCCCATTGTGTTGTCATCCTCTCGTAAGAACAAAAGAACAACAACAAAAGCAACCTTTACCAGATAAAGGTTGAATCGGTTTTAACTAATGTGTGCTAATAGCAAAAGTTGAAAACCCGAAACACATATGTTTATGTTAAACACAAATTGATTCAACACATTGTGAGTTTTTACATATGAGTCTCAATTGGAACACCTTATGATCCTTTGATAAAGCCTACCAACATGGGCTGGAACTTAATCCCGCTAAATCTAAAAGCCACACAAACAATAAGGGTTCACATCATATGAGATCGAATATCAAGGTTAAGAAAACCGAAATCAAACATCCCATAAACACATAAAAATAATATAAAGCATTCAAGCACAGGCTATGTAATCGGAAAAACTATTACACGAAAAATTATAAAATAATAATTTTATTCAATAATAATAGATAGTTTTATTCAGCAATAGACCTTATACAATAATTGAAATAATCAAAAACTAATGTCTATTTTCTTGGATTAAGCATTACAGCATATAACTTAATCTTTAGTGGTGATCTTATTGTTCACTGAAGTTTCTTCAGTGTTCAAACTCTTGAAGCATGTCTCCAGGGACTTGTCTGCAACCACTTCCTGTTTCTTCAATTCTATCCTTGAGCAAATCTTGATGACGAATCATCATTATGAGGTTAGTTCTTAGTTCTTCAAAGCCTTGGATATTCAATCATACTATCAGAACGTATCCATTTGGTCTTTGTTGGATCTTCAAGGTTGTAAGCAAACAGACATGACTCATCTTGAGATCCAGCAGAACTATCAGAATCATAATCAGACATGATTTTTGATATGTTTTTCTTCTTCCTTTTTGTATTGATTCCTTGACAATCCTTAACCTTTTGAGCTTCCTCCTTATTCACCTTTGTAATACTGCGAGTTATTGGAGGCATGCTAGGTATTTAAATAAGGATCTATCAGGGTTTCTTAATACAAACAAGAGATTTTTCTCTTTAGAAGAGACAATTTTCGGACCGAAAATACTTAGGAAATTCCGAAAATATACGCGGAATATATTTTGTTTCCTTTATCCGAACTTCTCATGCTGGAAGGTTTATTAAAATTCGAAAATTCAAATAAAACCTATTTTTGGAAGATCATCGTAAACATGAACAAATTTTTAGACAAAAATAGATCCGCAGTTATCCACAGATTGTCACATAATTTTCTGATACAAAACACAAATAAAAAAGTTGTGCTCTTGTTTTATGTGCTTCTCATCCCAAAAGTTATGAGCACGGACTCGGATGAGAGTGCACAATCTCCATACAACTAGGTTGCATCGGAGTAAGCCTTTTCTTGCTTACAACGAGTATCAGAAACATAGTTCATGTTTTCTTTGGAAATTTCTGCCCAAAGTATTTTCTCCCAAGCATATGATCCTTCCTTGATCTAAAGGTATGATCATGTGGAGAAATAGTACTAATGTGAGAATTTTTAGAGATAGATAAATCTCTCTTAATTCTGTCAATGAGATTTTCATAAGATTTTCTCATTCTAAGGATTACCTGATGATGTACATCAGTATGATTATTTGAAACAATTATCGGAAATTCGTGATTGTTTCCTTTGGCAGAGATTCTCTCTTCCCCTTTCTTCTGGAATCGTACTTCATGTGAGCCAGGACTGTTTCGACATGAATGAGGAAGAACCTTTTTCCAGAAGCGATTATCAACTCTTATTCCTGATTTTTTTGAGTTGACTGTGCCGGGTTGAGATATATTCTGTCTTTCTACCGAGGAATGATCTTTCAGTTTTTTAAGACAAGAAACTTTTTTCAATACTTTTACCACTGTATTTTGAAGAAGTATAAGTTTCCTATCAAGTGACTGAAGGTTGTATTCCTTAAGATCACTTTCATGAAATCTGTTCAAAGTTTCCTTTAATCATCAATAATAGATGTAGAAGATGGTTTCTCATTCTCTTCTAACTTGATGTAGTTAGGTAGGCTACCATCATCATGATCTATTTCAGATGTGATCAAACAGGTTTTGTTATCACAATCTCTAAAAGTCGAACAAGGACTTTTGGTTTCTTCATCAGAAGAAATTATAACAGAATCATTAGTCAGAGTCATAGGATGAGTCTCTTGATCTTGAGTAAGAGATTTACCAAGAGCTTCTAATTTGACAGTGAGATCCATATTCTCTTTGGCTAGAATATTTAGTTGAATGTTTTTTTCTCTGATCTCATGCTTAAGAAAATTAGATTTTGTCTTTAATATTAACATCCGTGTAGACAGAGATCTTATTGGCTTTAGGAGTTTTACCAACTCTTTATCAGAGTCTTCTTTTCCATCAGAGATAAACTCAGATGTTTTCGCAACTCCTGGATCATGAGTTAATGAAGTTGTAACATCTTCAACATTTGAGTATTCAGACTCTTGCATAACATTAACTGAATCATTCATATGATTCATTTCTTATAGGTTGGATCGCACCAAACACATATTGTTAGATCTTTTCGTGTTTTCCTGCTATGATACCAATTGAAAATATGAGGGTACCCAAATACACCACAATCTTTAAATTATCCACATATAAGTCCTCTTACCGAAAGTGATTGTCTATGGACAAAGTCGAGACAATACTACAAATCGGTATTCACACTTTGTGTGATCGTCTATGGATACGAGATCGAGAAAATACAATAATCAAATTATGATTACTTGATAATAGGTTCGGACTTAACCAAACTCTATAGAATCACTATCAAGTAATACGGAATTAACGTTTGTGTAATTAACTTTAAATAATAATAAAAACAATTATAATTGCGGAAAACAAAAGTAAATGACACAACAAGCTTTTGTTAACGAGGAAACCGCAAATGCAGAAAAACCCTGGGACCTAGTCCAGAATTGAATACTCTCAGAATTAAGCCGCTATACAAAATCTAGCAAACTTCGTATAATTGAGACCAAGCAACTAAACCTATAGTTCACCTAGTTTCTTCAGTATCCCTGCGCTTCCGAAATTCAATAAGTGCAAGCACTGGAACAATTCCTTTGGATCGTATTCCAAACAGTAAAGGAACGACAACAACTCTCTTGATTCTTTCAGATGAAGATATCTCAAGTCATAAGCAAAGGCTCTTCTGTTTAACCAATAAACTCTTTTGCCTAGTCAGATCAATCTATCCAACAACTACCGAAGTAGCAGAGTTTAGATTTGCAATCAATCAATATAGAGTCAACCAAGAAACTATATGGTGATTCCGATCTTACACAACTAATCAATCAAATAAATATGATTCTAGTAGGATCCCAGCCGATCAAGGTTTGTGCACACCCAAAGATATAAAAACCAAATCAGAAATCTTCTTTGTATTCAAATCTTCTTTAATCTTCAATAAACACCTGCACAACACCACTTGAATCTCTTGTGATCAATCACACACATAACAGAGTCTGTTAACAATGGATTATCAAAAGACGTCTTTAGATCTACAAACAGTTCTAAATATCCCGTCGAAACTTCAATCTTATATCAGAATAGAAGATTCTCAAGAACAAACAAACTAGGTGCAATCAAAGTTCAACAACCATTAGTCAATAAAATCAATCGAAAACTAAAATAAATTGCAATTATCCAGTTTCTTACCAACGGTACTCGTAGATGCTTCTTGATCCCACAGAAGTCTTTAAACGAGCGGTCGTAAGAGATTTCTCCTAATTAGGGTACTTTCCTCTCCGAATAGATGGCTCTACCAGAAACAACAAAAAGATGAAGTTTGCCTGGCTCTTAGGATAGTTTGCTCGAAATGAAAACTTGGGTATTTATAGACCAAGTATGTTTGGACACCAAGGAATTTCCAAAACCGAATTATCCTTAAGATATGCAATAAATGCCCAAATCGGTTTTCATAATTCCTGGAAATGCTTTGTCTAATATTTGCGAAATCTCACTAGAAAATCTCCAATTAGTAAATGCACATTAATAATTTTTATTTTCCAGAGATATGCATTTAATTGCTGGTAATTAAAAGCATATAAAATTAATAACCTTAATTAAAAGATTCTTAATTTATTTCGGTCCGGGATCTCCTTGAGTTATTAAGGAATATCTTTGAACAATAAAAGATAAGAGTTACTGAACATGTTCAAAGTATGTCGACATTTGTTTTCTTTGTAAATCCTTTTTCATATTTACAATCTTGGAATCGATTATACCACACTTCCAAACAAGTTTAGAATTGGTTCATATGTATTCCAAGAACAACTATGTGATTGACCAAATATCAAATCACTAATCATGGGTTTACGGTTCTACCAAACACAAGGATCGGTTCTACCTTAATATGGTTACTGTGACCGGTTACATCAGTTACCAGGATAGGTTACATCAATTACCAGGACCGGTTACCATATTCTCATGGTATTACTTGTGATCGATACACAAGTCACTAGGATCGGTTACACCAATTACCGGGACAGGTTATGCCAATTACAAGGATCAATTACACAACTCTTTTGTGATTGGTCATACCAATTACCAGGATCGGTTACACCAATTACAAATATCGATCATACCATCTTAGGTGATTACTTAGGATCGGTTACACTAATAAAAGTCATACCAATACATAAGTCAGGCACTGTGACTAGTTTTACCAAGATACATAAACAAGTTATGATCGGTTCTACTAACTCACACATATTGGTCATCCAAACATATGCAATGAATAACAATACCAATAAGCCTAGCGATTTCCCTTTCGATTCATAAAACAAGTTCATGAATGTACTTCCTTTAAACAAATGTAAAAATTGTTTCCTAGGCTGAAATCTTTACCTTTACCCATACACATAATCACAATAGAATTCATACGATTATGTCGATGTCTTATATACGAAGCTCAAAAGATAAGGTTATACTTCGTATTCTAATTCCTTAACACTATGATCATGTGATCATGTCTCACTACTAGAGTATAATCATTCATAGCTTCGCAGTTATGTTTTCAATATAACGCGACTTGAAAGATACGTTAGGAATGAAACAGTTCAAGTCAAAATATTACTAACCTCAAGAGGAAGGATGATGTCGTTGTTGTAGCTTGTTACTTCTTTACATTCTTAAAGTCTTCGAGTAATACTTGTATGTCTCATAATCCTAATCTTTCTAGCCTAACATATACGAAGTTGTCTCTAGTTACATAATCAAGCGACTCTTTAATTGAGTTTTGATTCACTAAAATATGACAACCAAACTTGACATACCAACGCTTGGTGGGTTCAACCGAGTTATGCTCTAACAAACTGAAACGACAATTTTTGACTTCTGCCTAACTTGCATTCATTAGAGAATATAGGCTTAATACAAGATAAATTAAGACTCTGACATATACGTTGAAGTGTTTGAAAGCTGGGATGGCCAAGTCTTTTGTGAAGAACATCATGAGAAGTGGATCCAATACTAAAGAGGGATGTTGGTGTTGTGTTGTTGGGAATAGAGGATATGTTATTGTTGAAGTGTGGTGGATATAAACCATTCTCATGAGGCCCTTAGAAAAGAGTCCTCCTCGAGATCTGATCCTTCACATAAAAACTATTGCAATCAAAAGTTAGTGTGCAATGATTGTCAGAGGTGAATTTGTGGACATACAATAAGTTATGGGATGAAGTAGGAGCCACTAGAACATTATTCAAACTAAAGGAATGATGACTACCAGTTATCAATGAAGAGGCAGAATGAGAAATTGGCATACGTTGACTGTTGGCAGTAGAAATTTACTCAAAACCATCATAAGGAGAGATTTAAGTAAGTGATGAGCTGATGAGGTGTCAAACTCAGAAAAGATATATTCCTTACTTTTCTTACACTAATAAGTAACACAATAATAAGCAGGTTCGTTCCTAAGGGAGAGTTGAGTCAAAGTTGTCTATTAAATTCCTGAAAGTATGAATAATGCAAAAAAACTACGAAACAAATATTAATGCAAACAATAAGGA
This sequence comes from Papaver armeniacum, assembly GCA_023531295.1. NCBI lineage: Eukaryota > Viridiplantae > Streptophyta > Magnoliopsida > Ranunculales > Papaveraceae > Papaver > Papaver armeniacum. Next base: position 223,941 of record JAJJWW010014942.1, on the reverse strand, counting down.
TGAGAAATAGGGAATTCCTATCAATCAATGAAATAGAGCTCATTCAATTTACCGGTATATTTCTCTCAATATCTTATTTATCAGCACCTTAGAATAATTATAAGCTCAATCATCCTAATCAATTCTACAATCACCTACTAGAATAAGTTCTCTGGAGGATACTATTCAACTCAACCACCTAAAATAAGCTCTCTAGATGTAATTGAATCGAACACATTAAGTTTATGAATTGGGGTAAGACTTAGTGTTGATGGGTGAAAACTACTCCTGCAGAATTTGGTAATTTGGGGTGTGGATGAGGAATGAATCTAAACCTTCAACAAATGCACTGCGCGGTGAGTGGTTGTAGATTCGAGAGATCAATCTGTGCAAGTCCGGCCTAAACCAAGAAATGGCCGTTCCAGACTTGTTTCGGTCACAAAGTGAAGGAGATGGGGTTGATCTTAGGGAGGGAAGCGAAGAAGGTGTTGAGATTGTGAAGGTGTTGGCTTGCTTATGACTTGTAATAGAAAGATGAGCAAGCTTACGGTTGATGCAAGCAGGCTCTGAGTGTTTGAATACGGTTTTTGTATTAACACTTGGTTTCTATCGTCTAAACTTGTGTTGTTCTGTTGTCCTGTTTGAAATAGGGCGGAGAACCTATTTATACAAGTCATTGAGCCTCATTCACGTTTCTCGTGGGAAGTGGAGGTAGTGGAATGATGGAGTAGTGGAGTTGTGTGTCGGTGATACACGACCAGTCTTGCCCACTTCTCCTGTTCATCTCTAACCGTCCATGACTTCCTGACACGTTCTTGTGATGGCGCGTTGTTGCGCCGCACACGCCTGTAAACCGCTGCACCGCAGGACCAATACCCCAAAGTATGTATCCCCGCTTTGTGACATGATTGATGTCTGGAATGTGGATCGTGGATCCACGAAAGATAGCATGTAATGCTGAATTGAATAACTGCGTTATTCAGGAAGTCGATACTTGTGAAGTATCGTGTGTATTTTATGCAGGTACTGCATTGTGGTGTGGTAAGGTGATGGGTAATGACTCCTCACTAACCAAATAACTCCTGACCAGGGTTGTATAACCAAGCTGGTGAAGTCGGACGGATGAGATGATGTTTGAGACATTCATCTGCGACCATTGATGAAATTAGGTTTTTTAAAGAGGTGCGCAAGCATCACTCTTCAGCTTGGTCGAAACCAAGCATGGGAAAGATTTTGAGAGGACCGACCATACATGCGTATTGACGGCATGATGGTGTAGGTGCCCGTATTCCGTTCCCTCATGAAAGCGCGATCCGGGCCACTCAATTTGACCCAAGAAAGAGGAGTGGTCGAGATTGATTTTGCGATAGAAGTTTGATACCGCAAGAAGCCGCGCGCCACACTCTTTTCCGGCGCGTTTTCCAAGACGACCTAACTTGGTCGGTCTTGGCCTACCTGGTTTGACGTGAAGATGGTAGGCTGATGTTCACGCCTATACCTGACTATCCCATGAAAACGTGATCTAAGCCACTCAATTCGTCCGGTGAAGTTGAGCGGTCGAGATCAATTTGCAATTTGGGAAGTGTAACCACGCATGTTTGGGAGGGCGTTTTGGATTAGCCGGGCATGATATGCCTTGGCCGATTGCATGAGGGGGTAGATGGGCCCACGGTGGTCATCTTTGGTATGACCGGACCTGCTCGATCTGATCTGTGACCCTCCATTCGTGCCGGAGAAGATGGACGCGCGTGATGGCTTAAACCCTAATTTTGGCTTTCAAAGCCGTGCGACCATGCTCTTTCAGGCGGACGAATTTGTTGTAACCAATCATGTTTGGTTTTGACCGATTGGTCAAGTGTGTAGGCGGTCACATGGTGATTGTGTCGACATGCTCCGGGCCCTTTGAGTCTACATCTACACCCTCCATCTATACCTGCGAAGATGGATGGTTGAGACCGTTTTGCGGCACATGTAATATGCCGCAAACCCTAATTTAGGGTTTTTCCGTCCATAATGCTTGGTATGGACGATTTCTTGGCAAGCGAAGGCCAATGGTCGACCATGCGGGGTCGGCTGTGTGTATTCCATACCTGCTTGGGGGTGATGGAATTGATCCGGGGTCATCCAATCATGCTTGTGGAGTTGGATGACTGCGATCAGATCATATCCGGACTGATATGGTCGGTCTTGGGATGCTCAATCGGGCTAGTATAACACACCGAGAGGGGCTCAATCGGGCTAGTATAACACACCGAGAGGGCTCGGGCTAGTATAACACATCGAGAATCAACTCCGTACGGGTATTTCGTACATGGTTTCATTATAGTGCTCGGAGGTTCGTGTTACTCACGAGTAACACTCAGTCGTCATGCCACACTGATAATGAGTACTGGAAATACAAGGTTGATATGAAATTTATAGGAAGGGATTGTTGCTACATGCTCCATCCTGGAGGAATTTCATGTATTCACAGAATGGGATTGTTGCTACATGCTCCATTCTTGGTGAATTAAGTGAGGGAGTATCCAACACTTTATAAATGGCTTTATCTTTTACAAGATGTCAATACATGAGTTTTCCGGTTATTTACAAATTTAACCTTAAACGAAAATCCACCATCAACATTAAGTCCCCCGCCTAGCACATAATGGTTACACTATTGTGTGGTAGGCATGAGATGGTGACATACGAAATGACCAAGCTAGAGTGAATACATATTTACTTGGATAATTTCACATTGTCAGCGTTTCCACTGGAACTGGTCGGTCTTGATTAAGGACGCGAAGGAAGCAGGACTTGATCCGGTGAGTCGCTTTGGTTCCTCTTGTACATGTATGAGGTCGGCCGCTCCTTCGGTGTACTTCCTTAGTTATACACGGCTTTCCTCGGGTATATTTGATAAGCCTCGTTGATTGTTATCCCGAATTAGTAGCCTTCATAGGTGGTAAGTAGAGACTTCTCTTCCTTCGGGATTCTCACGACTTGTGAGATTATAAAGAATCATCTCAACGTGGTCGTTTATTCTATATCCCGTATCTCGTGTCGCTCCGATTTTCTGATTAACTGATCAATTGACTTGATTTTTTTTTTTTTTTGTGTGCGTGTGCATGACCTCCTCTCCTTTGTAGTTTATCATGGAAGCAGTGGACGCTCATTCTGTTGCTTCCCCAGAAAGAAGTTTTGAAGTCGACAAGCCCGAAAACCATACGCACGAAGAAGTAATGGCTAGGATTGATCTTCCACTTCGCGAAGTCGGCCGTGCTATACAGGGGATGTCTATCTCCCACCTTCGTATTGTCAGAGGACGTATCTGTGCACTTTCAGCTGCAATTGACATGGAGGAGAGGCGGAGGCGCGAGGAAACGCTGCAGACACTAGTAAGCGCAAGGGAAGAGAGATTTGCAGCGCGGTTGAAGAGGCGGAGAGTTGAGCATGAACGACCTCCGAATGAAGGCAAGTGTGATTACCCGGTTCAGGACGGCGTGATAATTCTTGACTCCGACACAGAGGAACCTGAAAACCTGAAAGCAATTGGTACGGCTCCTAATGTTGATGCGCTTTTAAATGCTCCCGCCGATGATGTTGGAATGGAATGCGCTGCTGCTGCGGAGATGTCTGATGAAGCAGCTGAGGTAGATTCGAAGGGAGGAGCATCAACAGGTGACGGCGCTAAAGCAGAACCTGACAGTGGTGCAGGCGATGTCGATCCTCTTGACGGCTAAAACTTCTTTTATTCTTTCTTCTTATTTTGTACACTTGAACATCTTCCTTGTACTCGGTGGCGGCCGGGTTCAAGGTTTTTTTTTTTTTTTTTTTTTCCATTTGATTATTTGAATAAAGTTTTATAATCCTTTGTCAAGACTGCAACCGAACTTTCTCAGGCGCAAGGGTGCGCCTTCACACGTAACCCTTAGTGATAAAAGAAGTAATTATCATGACAGAACATTTACGGACCTGTGCTCTGATGCAAGATCTTCCTGGCTTTGTTGGGGCAGATGGCTCAAATCATTTTCCTTTAGTGCACACGTTCTATTTCCTTCTTTCCGTGAGATGTTTGCTTAGGGTTTCCTTTCTTGTTTCAGTAGGTTGATTTAGGCTGACTCAGGATTTTGTGTTTTTAGGAGTAAAGAGGTTCTCAGATGAAAATAATGCTTCAATTGGAAATTGAAAATTGAAACCCTAACTATGAATGCAAGTATTGCAATCATTTTCTGGAGGAATTATAAATATGACATGAAACTGTAAAAGGAAACACGCTGGAAAAATAGAGCACATCGTTTTAAGGTGTGGAGGATGCTGGAAAGTGGTAGCACAGTATCTTAAGTTCGGTAAGGTTTGAGCCATCGTGAGTGAACTGTTATGCCTTCTAGTTTATCAGCGTTGATGAGTTTGCAGTAGCCGCCTAGGATAACATCTGCTACCATGTATGGTTCATCTTCTCTCTCGGTGGGTGAGTCGGGTGGAGTGGTCATCTTCACCGTCATGCTCCCAACATTGAACGCAGTCATCTTCGTCACCAGGTCTCCAATTCCAAACGGGTTTGGTCGTGTAGATACTTGGACATTCTTCTCATCGCCTTTGACCAAGACAGCCTCTACACTCTTGATAAAACGTTTGAAAGGGCCGGCTTCCCATTCACATCTCTTAGTCGAGGTTGGTCCGTTGGTCGGAGTCAGTCCCCAGGACTTGTCAGAATGAAGGGCGGTAGGTTGTAAGGAGGGTTGCGTGACGAGACTTACTTGAGATCGGAACTTTTCAATGTATGCTGACAGGCTCTCTCCGGGAAGTTGTGTCACATTGGTAAGTTGTGGAAAAGCAAAATGCATAGTCATCAGGAGGTCCATAAGGCATGTTGGAGATTCTTTCAGGTATCGAAACCGGTAGAGGACAGACTCCTAGTATTGCTTTGTTGTCATGCATCCAAGGGCGTCCCAGGATCATGTTGTAGTTGGGATGATCTTTGACTATGTAGAACTTTGCTCGTGTCGAGGCATTACCCAATTTGACTTCCAGATCAATATATCCGTATGCATCTCTGGGCTCTCTCCGCTGAATCTTTAACCACAATCGGGTGGCAAGTAGCTTCCGCTTCAAATCTTTGCCGCTCTCGGGTCTTTGACAAGAATGATGTTAAATTCGGAAGCCGTATCAATCAACACGCTATCGAATTCAACGTTTCTCAAACGAGTGACGGTTAGGAGTCCCCGGTTTCCATTGCTCATGTGTTTCGGAAAGATCGGGTTCCCTGGACCGCTATCGGATACAAACGCCTTCCCCGAAACAACGTGGTTGAGGGCCGCAAATATGTCTTGACGCTGTCCTTTGGAGAAGTACAAGATTTCACATATGTGCTCCATCATAGATTGTACGGTCTTGCGAATAGAATCCCCCAGAAATCATGCAGTTCCTGATAGGTAAAGGGTCTCTATGAACACCCTCGTTTCCAAGCTGAAGTTCCCCTGTCTCTACATTTTCCCTGAATATTTGTTTCAACCTGTTGCAATCTTTGGTTGGATGATGGACGAACCTGTGGTAGCAACAATATCTGGGATCTTCCATTTCTTCCTCGGTCGGAGGACGTCTGATAGGGGGTAGCTTTACGACGCGTCCTCTTGGACCCACGCTTCCAAGAGCTCTATCACTTCATTCATGGGAAAAGGAAAACTGTGTCTTTAGTGTTTTGTGCAGGAGTTTTGTCTGTTCCTTTTCGAGACGAAGTCTTGTGTGCTGGGAATGTTCGCTTTGTTTGTGGCTCGCCACCGGCTTTCCTTTTCTCTCCTCCGCCCACCACGCTTACAGAAGGACCGGTGTTGTATTGCTTGTTCGTGAGACGCCTGCTTCCTCGACTTTCACGGGAATCTTCGCTCCGAACAACTCGGAGTTCTTTCTAGCAGGCAGTGCGATTGTTGCCGAGCGTTTTGCAGCCTCGTGGAGTTCGTAGAACGTTTGAAAGCCCGATTCTCTAACGAGAGCGCGGTATATGGGTATCATCCCATTGATGCATGATTCCACCAATTGCCGTTCGGTGACATTTGGGTCGTGACAATCCAGTGCTTGGGTCCTGAATCTTTTAACGAAGTCGTTGGGATGCTCATTGTTCCGCTGAGAATTCTTCCCAGTCCGAAACGTGATTTGTTCGGATACGAAGAAATACTTCTGTAGAAAGCACCGACCATCTCGCTCCAATTGGGTATGCTTTGTTAGGCGCAATGTTATTGTACCAGTGTATGCCCTCCCGTAAGTGATTTTGAGAATTCTTTTAGGCGTAAAACATGATTGTATTCATGTTCCCCAAGGCTTCCAAGAATCGAGAAATGTGTTCACGAGCATTACCGGTTCCGTCGTAGAGGGAGAACTGGGAGAGGTGTAACCTCTTGGAAGAGGGATTCGCCGCATATCTTGAGGGTATGGCGGTTGGTGTTGGTGCGCATCGCCGATTTCCTTTGCTTCGGCTCTGGAGGAGTCGCTCCAGATCCTCACGTGTGATGAAGTTGGGTGGCTGGTCCCTTTCTCTCGAGCATTCAGGAGCAGCACGAACTCCCTCACTCATGTGGGTCCGAGTGGAAACGCTTGCTCCGGGTGAATTGAAGGCATCTCTTGTTGTCTCCAAAGATCGGCATGAATCCTGCGGTAATCGTTCAGTCAAGGTCTTGAGGAAAGTGAGTACCTCTTTCTGGGTTGCGGCCATGTCTGTTTGAGTCCTGGCAAGAACTTCCTGTTTCTCCATCAAGTCTGAAATGGTAATAGACGGTGGCCCTCCTCTTGCGCCTCCGGCTCCTCGTCCTGATGGGGAAGTGAAAGTTGCTGCTCTGGTGACTACTGGGGGCGTTACACTTGAGGAGATGCCGGGATTTGCGGCTGCTCTGGCTCTGGTGATGGGAGGAGTTATTCCTACTGGAATATCTGCTGCTACGCTAGTGCTGGTGGTGGAAGTGACGGCTCCACGAGATGTGTTGACCACGGTAGCTCCACTGACAGGTACTTCAACACCAGGATTGTTATCCACACCGGCTCCATCAGAATTGATTGTCGACCCCGGACCTTAATTCCACCATAATGAATTTTTGATTGAATTGATTCTAAGATCTACCCTTTTGAACTGACGAAATTAAATTTCGGAGAAATTGACTTTACGGACCGAGAGATTAATCTCCCACTGTGGTCGCCAATTGTTGATGGGTGAAAACTACTCCTGCAGAATTTGGTAATTTGGGGTGTGGATGAGGAATGAATCTAAACCTTCAACAAATGCACTGCGCGGTGAGTGCTTGTAGATTCGAGAGATCAATCTGTGCAAGTCCGGCCTAAACCAAGAAATGGCCGTTCCAGACTTGTTTCGGTCACAAAGTGAAGGAGATGGGGTTGATCTTAGGGAGGGAAGCGAAGAAGGTGTTGAGATTGTGAAGGTGTTGGCTTGCTTATGACTTGTAATGTAAAGATGAGCAAGCTTACGGTTGATGCAAGCAGGCTCGAGTGTTTGAATACGGTTTTTATATTAACACTTGGTTTGTCGTCTAAACTTGTGTTGTTCGTTGTCCCGTTTGAAATAGGGCTGAGAACCTATTTATACAAGTCATTGAGCCTCATTCAAGTTTCTCGTGGGAAGTGGAGGTAGTGGAATGATGGAGTAGTGGAGTTGTGTGTCGGTGATACACGACCAGTCTTGCCCACTTCTCCCGTTCATCTCTAACCGTCCATGACTTCCCGACACGTTCTTGTGATGGCGCGTTGCACGCCGCACGCCGTAAACCGCCGCCAGACCAATACCCCAAAGTATGTATCCCCCGCTTGTGACATGATTGATGTCCTGAATGTGGATCGTGGATCCACGAAAGATAGCATGTAATGTCAATTGAATAATGCGTTATTCAGAAGTCGATACTTGTGAAGTATCGTGTGTATTTTATGCAAACGCATTGTAGGTGTGGTAAGGTGATGGGTAATGACTCCTCACTAACCAAATAACTCCCGACCGTGGTTGTATAACCAAGTCGGTGAAGTCGGACGGATGAGATGATGTTTGAGACATTCATCTGCGACCATTGATGAAATTAGGTTTTTTAAGAGGTGCGCAAGCATCACTCTTCAGCTTGGTCGAAACCAAGCATGGGAAAGATTTTGAGAGGACCGACCATACATGCGTATTGACGGCATGATGGTGTAGGTGCCTCGTATTCCGTTCCCTCATGAAAGCGCGATCTGGGCCACTCAATTTGACCTAAAAGAGGAGTGGTCGAGATTGATTTTGCGATAGAAGTTTGATACCGCAAGAAGCCGCGTGCCACACTCTTTTCCTCGCGCGCGTTTCCAAGACGACCTAACTTGGTCGGTCTTGGCCTACTGGTTTGACGTGAAGATGGTAGGATGATGTTCAAGCCTATACCTGACTATCCCATGAAAACGTGATATAAGCCACTCAATTCGTCCGGTGAAGTTGAGCGGTCGAGATCAATTTGCAATTTGGGAAGTGTAACCACGCATGTTTGGGCGGGCGTTTTGGATTAGCCGGGCATGATATGCCTTGGCCGATTGCATGAGGGGGTAGATGGGCCCACGGTGGTCATGCCGGTATGACCGACTCCTCGCTCGATCCGATCCAGGACCCTCTATTCGTGCCGGAGAAGATGGACGCGCGTGATGGCTTAAACCCTAATTTTGGCTTTCAAAGCCGTGCGACCATGCTCTTTCAAAGCGGACGAATTTGTTGTAACCAATCATGTTTGGTTTTGACCGATTGGTCAAGTGTGTAGGCGGTCACATGGTGATTGTGTCGACATGTTCCGGCCCTTTGAGTCTACATCTACACCCTCCATCTATACCTGCGAAGATGGATGGTTGAGACCGTTTTGCGGCACATGTAATATGCCGCAAACCCTAATTTAGGGTTTTTCCGTCCATAATGCTTGGTATGGACGATTTCTTGGCAAGCGAAGGCCAATGGTCGACCATGCGGGGTCTGCCGTGTGTATTCCATACCCGCTTGGGGTGATGGAATTGATCTGGGTCATCCAATCATGCTTGTGGAGTTGGATGACCGCAATCGAATCATATCCGGACTGATATGGTCAGCGTCTGGATGCTCAATCGGGCTAGTATAACACACCGAGAGGGGCTCAATCGGGCTAGTATAACACACCGAGAGGGCTCGGGCTAGTATAACACACCGAGAATCAACCCCGTACGGGTATTTCGTACATGGTTTCATTATAGTGCTCGGAGGTTCGTGTTACTCGTAAGAGTAACACTCAGTCGTCATGCCACACTGATAATGAGTACTGGAAATACAAGGTTGATATGAAATTCATAGGAAGGGATTGTTGCTACATGCTCCATCCTCGGAGGAATTTCATGTATTCACGTAATGGGATTGTTGCTACATGCTCCATTCTTGGTGAATTAAGTGAGGGAGTATCCAACACTTTATAAATGGCTTTATCTTTTACAAGATGTCAGCGCATGAGTTTTCCGGTTATTTACAAATTTAACCTTAAACGAAAATCCACCATCAACACTTAGCTACGCACTCATAAGCTCGGATTGTTAGCTAAGGTAATTTTCTACTTTTCAATTATTTAACAACATCCCGCTGTCAACAACCAAAACTTACTACTTCTTGCTTTGAACTCTAGAAAAATTAAGGGTCGACGAATTCCCAAACTAGCAATAAAACCATCAATGAGCCACTGGAAAGGAGAATGATCATGAGTTGATCTAGTAGCACCGTCATTATCAATATTTTCCAAGGGTTCATCATCCTCGGAATCCTCTTCCTCGGGCTCCTCTTTATTATCCACACGGCGGCTAACCTCCAAGCATATGGCCCTAGAAATTGCTTGTAGAGTCTCTTATGTTGCTCCTTCTTCTTCCAACTGCTTATATTGTTTAAAGAGTTTGTTTATGTTAACATGTTTCCCGCTACTAATCACAGTAGGTTCTCTAGACCACGTCTCTTCCCATTGAATGGGTGAAATATCATAAGCATGATTCTGAATAGGTCTAGATACACTATCAAAAGTTCACTTGGTACTAAACTCTCTATGTTGGGTGTTGAGTTAATTTGGTTCCATGTACGTTGTAAATCCTTAAATTCATCAAACATCTGCATGAAGCTAGATTGGATCATATGAGAAGTATAACTATCCCCCATCCTTGTGATTGTTCACTTACATAACCACCGTAAGGTTGCTGATTATAGGCAAAAGATTGATTTTGATTATATTCCAAGTATGGTTGGAAGTCATAAGAATAAGGTTGAGAGTTAAATTGATCACCATAATATGCATGGTTTTGTGAACCATATGTATTATTGTCAAAAGGATTCATCTTAAAAAATACTTATGCACACAACTAGTTTAGAGACTTACCTCTTGTTACCAATTATGCACACACAAAAATATTGATCAATGGTACCTGAAAATAAGATTCTAAGCAAGCAAATTAATAAATCTTAGAGTGAAAACTAAATGCGAAAACAGAAAATTAAAAACAACTCAAACTTCCGACTGTTCCTTGGCAGCGGAGCCAATTTTGATGAGGTGTCAAACTCACAAAAGATATATTCCTTACATTTCTTACACTAATAAGTAGCACAATAATAAGCAGGTTCGTCCCCAAGGGAGAGTGAGTCAAAGTTGTCTATTAAATTCCTGAAAGTACAAATAATACAAAAAAAAAAAAAAAAAAAATACGAAACAAATATTAATGCAAACAATAAGGATGAGAATGATTAGGGAATTCCTATCGATCAATGAAATTCAACTCATTCAATTTACCAGTATATTTATCAGAGCTTAATTGCGGGCCTTAGATTTTAATTAGGGGCCTCACCCATTTTATTTGCACCCCAAAATTTTCAGGGGCGTATCAATAGTAAAGTGAAAATAATATTTTACCCCTTATTTTTTTAAAATCAAAATTTTGAAATCAAAATCAAAACTTTAACATCAAAATTTTAAAATCAAAACCAAAACTTTAAAATCAAAATTTTTTAGAGTTTTTTTTTTTTTTTTTTTTGCAATTTTGTTTTCTGCTCAAATTTGTATGAAAAGCCGTCATGAAATTTTTTAAAAAAATAACGACCCACAAGAGTCGTCATTGTTTCAGTGATGACTCTTGTGGGTCGTTATTGTTTCAAAAACGACCCTCAAGAGTCGTCATTGTTTCAGTGACGATTCTGAACAGTCGTTATTGCTTATAAAAGAGTCGTTATCTACTTTGAGGGTCGTCACTGAAACAATGACGACTCTTGAGGGTCGTTTTTTAAACAATAACGACTGTTTAGAATCGTCACTGAAACACTTAAATACCATGAGACTTTTCATACATATTTGTGCAGAAAAAAAAAGAAAAAAGAGAAAAATTTTTTGAAAACGTTAAATTTGAAAAATAATAATTAAACTCTAATTAAGTAAGATTAATACTAATTAAGTGAGATTACCACTAATTAGATAAGGGGTGGATTAGTCATTACAAAAATATTTGGATAAAGGGTGACTCAAATTATGTTTGGGTGACCTTTTTTGTCCTCTAGTGGGAGGCCCCCAATTGATTTCTGATATTTATCTCAATATCTTATTTATCACCACCCTAGAATAATTATAAGCTCAATTATCCTAATTAATTCCACAATTACCTACTCGAATAAGTTCTCTAGAGGATACTATTCAACTCAACCACCTCAATAAGCTCTCTAGATGTAATTGAATCAAACACACTAAGTTTTATGAATTGGGATAAGACTTAGCTACGCAATCATAAGATCGTATTGTTAGCTAAGGTAATTTTCTACTTTCCAATTGTTTAACAACATCCCGCTGTCAACAACCAAAATTACTACTTTTCGCTTTGAACTCTAGACAATTACGGGTCGGCGAATTCCCAAACTAACAATAAAACCATCAACGAGCCACTGGATTGCGCACTCGGGCAGCTAGGAAACAGTTCATAAAACACTCGAGCACGGTAGAAAATTAACAACTAATAAAGATAGAAATTGAAAATATACTTTATGCAGACCAATCAATTACTCATATTCATGAAATCAAGTTCAACCCTAATCACACAAGAAAATTAGCTACAATTTAACACAGAGAATTAAAGAGTTCAAAGTGTCAGAAAAGCAAGACAAAACCCAATCGTGGCTGGTGGTAGTATAGCAGTAGCTCCTCAAGATGCAGCTGATAGTCGCAAGGTGCTGGTGATGCGGAATGGCAAACTAACGATGTACTGATAGTGCGTGTACTGCAGGTACAAGAGATGGTTGTGACAAGAAGCTGCTGTAGAAGTGCTTGCTGCTATGCCGGGATGTCAGGAACCTCCCTGCTGTATGTATGGTGATGACAGTGAACTGTTGATGGATATATGCGGGACTGGTGGAGATGCAGGTGGTACACAGTCTGGCGATGATGAAGATGGCTGTGGTGGTTGTTCAATGAGCAATGGTAAGGGGGTATGCGATTTCTGTAGCTTTTTCTTTCTTTTATAGCTTCACCGTCTCTTGTTCTCCAATCTTGCAGATAGAGACCTATTTCATCCCTGTTGGAAATTGTAAGTTGTAATCTAGAGTTGTCTAGATTAGTTTAGAAGTGTGTAGAGAATTCTACACAGTCAAATGGTCAAAGTTGTAAAGGGTACATAAGAATAATCTAGAACAAGCTAGAGTGTACGGTCAGTTAGTAAGGTCAGTCAAATTGATATGCTAAGAACGTCCTAGAAGGGCGATAATGTATTGGTTTAAATGTTTTCTAGAGTATTCTAGTAGGGTCCTAGTCAGTTTGGTGTAGCCTATAAATAGGCGGTGATACATTCATTTGTAGTTGTAACGAAGCAAGAAAGTTAATAAGAAGTTGCGTTTTGAGATAGATAGTCTTGCTTCCTAGGAGCTCTGTACGAGCAACATAACTATGCTCGTATATCTCCGGAGTCCCTTTCCAATTTCCAATAATCCCGACTTTTAAATTACCTTCCCATCTCCTCCGTTCATATTGAATCGATGGCAACACAATATCCCAGTAACAATATATGTGCACTGAATTTATGCTTTAGAACTCTTTCCAAATTTCAATCCACCGATAACTCATCTTCTAGTTCATCTCAAACTCGTCAGAACATGTATTAGAAACTTTAGAAACACCGATTTACTTCACCAAAAACCTTCTCATAACTCGCCATACTCTCTGTTGATTATGCTTTCTTTGCCATTTCTCTTGTAAATTGGTATATATTATGCCTTCGTTTGCATCTTATAGGTATTTTGGGGTCATGTTACGCGAAAGAAGAGAAAAGAAGCTCAATTCATTGTTTGAGAGCCTGAGATGTTAGTAGACTCAACATGGAAAGATATAAACTTTATATGTGATGACGATTTAATTTATATGGCAGGGGGAAGACAAGCAGGGCGCCTAAATAGTATTCTTATCTAAACTAGGTCGAGCCCGGTACTGTACCATTCACTTTTGTTTAATCTCTATACTGAACCAAGAAGAAGCTGCTACCAAGTTCATTCACATTGGCAAGCTAGTCTGATGGTTGATTGCCAACGGATTATGAGAGTTTGAGACAATTTTTGAGTCATGTTTTAAGAGTGAAAGAATGGGTTAGTTTCTGATTCGAATTGGCAGCTATGTAGATGGGCTTTGAAGGGTTTTGAATTCTTGGCAACAAGTCAGGGAAGAATATGAGTTGCTGCCATTGAAATTGATAATGAATGAAATGAGATTAAGAAGTTTTAGAGATTGTGAATGATGAGTAATGTTTGGGTTGTGTGTTTGAACATCGATTTACAGGGAAGGAGTTTGTGCAATCTCCAATATACGACAAGTACATAGCCTTCATCAGTTGCTAGACGCACACAAGGTGTTTGTCAAAAGCCCTGGGTGACCTTATGGCCGGTCTTTGGATCATATCTTCGTGATTGCTATATCAAAATCATGAGAAAGTTGTAATGGTGTAGCTCAAATGTAAGTCACATATACTAATGTTTGTTTATGCTCTATAAACTAAATATTTGGCATACATATGAGTAATGTAGATATATGAGATAAATGTTGGTTTTCATTAACTTTATGCTTCGGTCTCATATTGCATATCCCTTATGGTTTGTGTGACTTTTTGATTTAGCGGGTTTAAGTTCTAGCCGTTTTAGGTAGGCTTTATCAAAGGATCATAACGAGATATGATTAAAACTCATATGTGAAAGTCACAATGATGTTGATATCAATTTATGTTTACATAAGTTGTGTTTAGCATAACATATGAGTTTTGGGTTTAAACTTTTGCTATTGGCACGCAATAGTTAAAACTGAATCAACCTTTCTCTGGTAAAGGTTGTTTTGTCTTTGTTGTTGTTCTTTTGTTCTTGCGAGAGGATGACAACAAACAGGGGGAGAGTTCTTATTAAACTGGTGCTTAAATGATATATCTTTATGGGGAGAAGAGGTTGCGGAAACCAAGGTAACGATTTATTTTGTTAGTTATTCATTTTTCCTGTTTAAGAAAAGCTTGATTTTATTGCATATTTTTCTTTTTATTAACAAAATTTTGGTACAATTTATATTTTCCATTATGATGTATGGATTGATTATTGTAATTCAATTGTTTCCGGTTAAAAAAAAATGTGTTAATTCTATTAACTTATATTGATTTGGTATTTTCTTTGTTGTTTAGTATCAATTGTTTTTGCTTAACGAAATACATGATCATTTGTTTTAGTCTCTTTGATTCCGGATAAGAAAAACTAAGATAAATCTGTTCTTAGTTTACAGAGGGTTAGTCAAATGAGATTTCAAATGACTTTCAGAGAGTTCTCAAATCCACTGTTAGTCCATTGAGACTTTTGATGAGTCTCCTAATGTCTCTTGTTATTGGTTAGAGACTTTTTTCAAGTCATTTAAATTTTCTGAAACTCCATGTTATTGGATTAGGATTTCATAAGAGTCACTACAACATCCCTGTTATTCGAATGAGAATTGAAAGTCATCGATTTATTGTTTTCAGAGATTTGGAGAGACTTTTTTAGGAAAATAGGCATGGTAGAAATCTCTCCTCAAGAGGTGATATTTCTGGAGACTTGGAAACTTGGGGAATATTTGTTTTTGAGAGTAGGACCAATTTTTTTTGTTTGAGATGATGACCAAGTAAAAGGCCATTTGCAGAGTAAATCAGTGGCGAGATCGCATATAAATAAAATGAATGTGGGACGAGTGAAATAAAAAAAAAATGAAAACATAGGCATAATAAGGCAACAACGAGATTATTTAAATTATAATGAACATAATAAAGTAAAATTATTTTAGCAACGAACACGTATTTTACCAGGTATTCACGGCACTTTTATTTAGATTATAATGTGCATAATAAAGTAACCGTTAAATGTTTCGAATTTTTGATTAGATATTGTACATTTTTTTGTCTCTACAAATCACAGAGACTCTTACGAATATCAATTTTTTGTCTCTACAAGTCACAAAGACTCTCTAATATACTCTCAGAGAATCACTAGAAATCTCTATATTTTTAGAGAATCATCAGGAGTCACTGAAATATAAATCTATGAAAGTCTATATAAATCTCAATTGACTACCTCCCTGTTAGGCTTATCAAATGAATGATTCGATTATTCAAGTCTAATCGAAGTCCTTGACCAGAAAACTAGTTAGCTAACCAAGTCTTTGTCTTGTCTAAAGTAAGGTCTAAGTTATTTTATGAATAATTAAAACCCGATAAGAGAAATTGAGTTAATTCTGATCTCTATTTGTGTCTTATTGAAATAAGCGATTGTACATACATAATAGGTTCGGTTTAATAACTAAGTTATCTTAGGCTGGGTTGGTAATGCTTTTATTTTTCCCAAAGCACTTTTAAAACCTATATATGTCAATAATTTTTGAAATTGGTGTTTGGTAAAAAAAAATCAAAGTGCTTTTTACTCAAAGCACTTCCCAACTTCCTCAATTTTCAAAAGCTCGGGAGGAGGAGCTTTTAAAAGCTATAAAAGCATAAGCTTTGGTCCCACTTAAATTTAATGTATGATTTATCATTTTTGTCCCTATTTTATTTTAAAAATGACAAAAGTTACCCTTAAATTATATACAATCAATTTTTTTATTTCTCATATTTTAGTCTTTAAATATTATTATTTTTTATTTTCAAACTATTTCATTTATCAATAATAAAAATATAGACAAATATTAAATAACTACTTAATTAATTTTAGTTTGATTTTTTGTTTGAAAATTATATATATATATATATATTAAAAAGTGGTTATGTAAAATAATTTTTTTTAACAATCATAATAATAGTAACAATTAGTAAATTTAATATTATATATATTTATATTGAATAGTAAAAAAAATAATTATTTTTAAAGCCAATAAAATCGAATAAAACTATTTTCAAAGATATGTCTGTTTTTGTCATTTGCTACAACAACAATGGTTGAATTTGATATTTTACCAAACACACTTTGACTGTTTTTTTAATCAGCTTTAATTTTAGTTAATATTTTACCAAACATCAAACTGCTTTTTTCTCACAGCACAACACAACAACACACAGCAGAAAAGTGCTTCTCCAAAAGCTGCAGCAATACCAAACTAAGCCTTAGTTGATTTATCGGACTAAGATAAAATTACTTCGGGCAATTATTTCATTGATAACATACTAAAAGATTACTTTTGTAGTTTCGGTTTTAGTGTTGGTTATCTAAAATGGTATGTGAAAACTTCGTGCTTAACTCTCATAGGTTGTACAAGTCTTATGGATTTGTCAGATCCTTTCGGTTTGCTCTTTTGTTTATTCGTTTCTTTGTCATTTTTGTGACAAAAAGGGGGAGAAATATATGGAGTAAACAAGTGATTTATGATCACTAGGAAATGATATATGTTCTTTGTTTTGGGGTAAAAACTGATTCTACTGGAAATGGTAAATTTGGGTGTGCCGCCGAGAAACGAATCTAAACCCTAAACAAATGCACTGCACGGGAGTACTTTAGATTCGAGAGATCAATATGTACGATTCTAGCCTAAACCAAGAAATGGCCGTTCCAAACTTGCTTCGGTCACAAAGTGAAGGAAAGGGGTTGATCTTAGGGAGGGAAGCGAAGAATGTGTTGAGATCAAAATATTGAATTTTGAAGGTGTGGCTGTTTTATGACTTGTATTAGAATATGGAATTGGCTTGCGAAATGTAAGCTATCAGTTCTTGGTGTTTTCTGGATACTCGTGTTGATAACACTTGTCCTTTTCGAAATAGGTCGAAAACCTATTTATACAAGTCATGATTGAGCACACCTGATCTCGTAGGAAGTGGAGACAGTTAAGTAGTGGAGAAGTGGAGTCGTGTAAAAAAAGTGGTGACCATCATGTTCCATCACGAGGGAAGACTGGTCAGCCTTACACCCACTACTCACTTACTACTTATTAACCGTCCGCCCTTTCCTGACACTTTTCTCGTAATGGGCGTGTTGCACACCGCATGCTGTAAACCGCCAGACCAATACCCCAGTGAGCATCCCCCAGTTTGTGACATATTTGATGTCTCGAGTATTTTTGTGGAAAAATATGCAGAAGATTGCCGAGTGGGTCTTGTGTGCAAGACCTAATTATTCTGACCAATCCCTCACAAACTAGGCGGCGGGTAATCATGTGTGGCGAGCTAAGTCATGAGACTTTCCGTAAGAAATAGCGTGTGAAACTATTAAGTTAGTCTTGGTTAGTCGCCTAAGATTTAATCTAGGCCGGTCAATTCGGCTGGCGAAGTTGGACGGCCGAGATTGTAATTTATGGAAGAGGGTAGCCGTTGATTATGGCCACATCTCGTTGGCGCCTACCAGTGGCATAGTGGCGCCTGCCCGTGGCATAGTGGCGTAATGGCGCCTTCCCGTGGCATAGCGGCGTAATGGCGCCCTCCAGGCGTAGCCGCGGACACTATATCTTGGCATGTTGGTGTTAGATTCAAATATGACCCAACAATATTGGCTCTAGTTGACGTATCAAACTTAATGCCTTAGGTGGCATTGTTTGGCTTGGGACGACATATCGGTCTTAACCAAACTAGGGTTTGGCATGTCAAAGCCCTAATTAGTGCGTGCGGCTATGTGGCCGCGATATGGTGGCATTTGGGCAAATACTTCCGTGGCCACGTTGAATAAAGAAATTATGGCAAGGCCATAATGTGGGAACGACCATGAACGCGAGGATAGCCATGGGTCGAAATAATATGGCGCGGGCGCCACTTTTAGGGTCTTCTGAATCCCACATGGCTTGTGACATGTTGTGGGTCCGAAGTGGCATAATTTAGGCCATGACTAGGAGTTAGGGTTTCCTCTTGATTCGACCAATGCCATTAAAACAAGAGTTCTATTCTGATCAGAACCATAGTTAGAGTTTGTTATAGCGTTGGCCACAAATGAAAAGTGAGATAGCACGCGGCTGCCCTGTTATGGACGTTGGCATATTGCTGCTGCGGAATAGCATGGCCTGCCAATTAGCATGCCGGCGCGATTTGGCCGGTTAATTAGCTAATTGGCGTGGCGACCATGTTGACGCGACAGCCCTAGGTGTTGGCGCAGTTTGGCTTTATTTAATGTGTGTGTCGGTTTTAAAGCGATTTGATTGGTCAATAGGAAAGAGGGCCGGCGAGCAGCATGGGCCCGGCCACATTCCAAGTGTGTGTGGCGCATTTAGCGCGACCTGATTAATCGATGGGAGAGGGGTCCGGCAAGCAGCATGGGCCCGGCCACATTCTAAGTGCATGTGGTGCATTTAGAGCGACCTGATTGGTCGATGGAAAAAAGGGGAGCCGACAGGGGTAACATGGAGCGTGGCCATTCGGATATGGGCGGCGCATGCTAGGGCGCGGCCATGCCTCCTCTTGTTGTTACTCCTATTTCCCGCAGCTCCTCTTTTATTTCTTGTTTTTTTTTCTTCTGATTTTTGGTAGGACTTCGCTCCTACTAGTCCATGGAGGATTAATGCCCTAGCTTACCTAGGTTTGGCCTCGACCAATAGGGTTCGAGATATTGCGCAGGGCGCAAAGAATATAATTTTTGCAAATTAATTAGGCCAAAATTTGAATTTTGTGAGCTATCACAAAATTGAACAAATTTGATAAATTCTGTGTGTATGTCACAATATTCTTTAACTTTATCCTCAGAGAGCAGTTAGCGCGTCTTCTGACTGAGTACCATCATGCATACCTTAATCTTGATACTTCGGGAAATTCATGCTACTCAGCTGCGAGTGAACACTAATTGTCATGTCATACCAATATTAAGGGTTCAGCGGGGGAACATAGCATAGGAAAAATACTCAATCAAGCCATACATTAATGAACAATGCAGGTGGGAGTTTACAGAATGTTTGGGATTGTTGTTACATGCACCATTCTGAATAAATATACTGAATTACTCAATACATGTGTAAGTATAGTGGCCAGGGCACTCATTACTTTTAAATGGCTCAGTCTCTTTGTAGAGCAAAGTCGCATTAAATACAGGGTTTTACAATTTTAGCCATGAACTAAAAACCACCATCAATATTAAGTCCCCTGCTTAGTACGTAACAGCGAAATTCTTGCGGGGTAAGCACTAGATGGTGACAAATAAAGGTAAAACTTACAAAGCAAAGTAGACAGATGTTACCAGGATAGAGGCCGACTCGGTTTTTGAGCAAGGCACGTTTAATGAAGCATCAAAGCACGCAATCCTCCAAGTACACGTCAATTGTCTTCATGTAGATAAGTTAATATCCCACATCTAAGGCCTTTATGCACGGCAGGTGAAGAGTCATTTCTTTTCCCGAATCTTATCAATTCGTGGAATATAAAAGGGGGAACTTAGGCCTTTATTTTCATACCGATCACCACAGACTTGCACTCATCTTCTTTCCAGGTATGGCTCCATATCCCCTGGTAGTTTTATTTTATTCTTGCCACGTAGGTTGTTGATATAAACATAATGCTTCTCTGCAGTATATGATGGGAACTCCTGGCGATGATTATTCTTCTAATTCTCCGGAGAAGAGCTTTGAAGTTGACAGACCCAGGGTTTCTGCGTTCGAGGAAGTATTAGATAAAATTGATCCTCTGTTTCGTGAAGCTGGTCGGGCCATACAAGTGTTTATGGGTAAAAATCGTTTCTGCCGATTTCGGTAAATTCGGTAGGTGAGTGAGAAACTGGTTCAAACCCTAAACAAATGTGCTGCACGTGAGCACTTTATAGATTCGAGAGATCAATCAGTACAAGTCCTACCTAAACCAAGAAATGGCCGTTCCAGACTTGCTTCGGTCACAAAGTGGAGGAGAAGGGTTGATTTGGGGAGGGAAGCAAAGAAAGGTGTTGAGGAGAGTAGTATCTCGACTTGTATCAGAAAGTGAAAGCTTAGGAAGCTTGCAAGAGATGAAAGCTTTTTGGGAGAGCTTGCAAAGTTGCCTTTCTGAGAGTGTAGTATTTTTCTCCTGAACGAGACTTGTTGTCTGGTGGAAATAGGTAAGACCTATTTATACAAGTCGAGATTGAAACGTACCCTTGGCCTCATGAAGGAAGAGAGTAAAGGGTGAAATAATGGGAGGAGGTGGTAACCGCATGGTTTAATGGGTGAAAACGCTTTTCACCATTATTTCCTCTTTTATTTGACCGCTTTATTCCTTTTCACGCTTTCTTAATGTGAGCGTAGTGTACGCTGCATGCTGTGACCGCCAAACCAAAACCCTAAAGAAGCATCCCCGCTTGTGTTGATGTCTCGAGTGTTGGTTGCATCTTGAGTGCAAGTGGCGCTGCTAGTGGCGCGTGTGGCATGTGCCAATGGCATGTGCGGAATGCCTTGGTGGTAGGTTGCACGGTTTGCAAGTTAGGTTACCAGCGTGTGGGTTTGGCATATGCCAATGGCATGTGCGGAATGCCTTGGTCGTAGGTTGCACGGTTTGCAAGTTAGGCTACCAGCGTGTGTGTTTGGCATGTGCCAATGGCATGTGCGGAATGCCTTGGTGGTAGGTTGCACGGTTTGCAAGTTAGGCTACCAGCGTGTATGTTTGGCATGTGCCAATGGCATGTGCGGAATGCCTTGGTGGTAGGTTGCACGGTTTGCAAGTTAGGCTACCAGCGTGTGTGTTTGGCATGTGCGGAATGCCTTGGTGGTAGGTTGCACGGTTTGCAAGTTAGGTTACCAGCGTGTGGGTTTGGCATATGCCAATGGCATGTGCGGAATGCCTTGGTGGTAGGTTGCACGGTTTGCAAGTTAGGCTACCAGCGTGTGTGTTTGGCATGTGCCAATGGCATGTGCGGAATGCCTTGGTGGTAGGTTGCACGGTTTTCAAGTTAGGCTACCAGCGTGTATGTTTGGCATGTGCCAATGGCATGTGCGGAATGCCTTGGTGGTAGGTTGCACGGTTTGTGATGCGTGTCGTAGGTGCAATCAAATTAATCAATATTTCCACTCAATTAAAAATAATATAATGGAAGTCAAGTTCGTTCCCACGAGGAGCAAGAGATTCTAGTTGTAAAAATTGTCACGAAAGGGGGGTGTAAAAAGCAAAAGAAAATAAACAAAGTAATTAAAATCGAAAGTTGAAAGCAATAAGAGAGACAAGACCAAGGAATCCTTCTTCGTTACGAAACAATGAATCAAGTTATGTTCTTTTCTACTTGTTATTAGTCACAGATTATCATCAACCGTAGGTAAAGCAGCTAGATCAGCGCTAAACCCCTAAATCCCTTCTATCACCGGACACGGAAGTTCTCGACTACCGGATTCTATTTACCAAACCACCTAGTAGTAGATCACTCTAGATGTAATTTAAAATAAACGCATTAAGATTTATGAATTTATTAGGTTGATATCAGTAGTTAGACTCTTAGATCAAGGTCTACTTGCTAACGTTGTTTTCACACACAATTGCTCCACGGAATCCCTCCGCAAGGTCTCGTGTTTGCTACTTATGTAAAAAGTCAAGAAACGATTACTTATCCCCTAACTTTCACTAGCTTTAGATCAAATTAACAAATCAATTTAGTGTGCACTCTAAACAATCTATCAATCAATCATGAATGTCATTAAGATCATTCCTATTAGTAAAAACAAACGATAATTATGTGAAAAACTTCAAGATAGAATTGAAAACAAAAACTCAAAACATAAATTAAGAACTAGGAATTCATCCTCAATCAATAAAATTAGCTACTCATGTTAAAGAGTTCACACAAAGAATAAGAAAAGAAAAGTGTTGTGTGTATAGAGATGTGTGTAGAGAGGGGTGTAGAGGTGTGTCAAAACTTCTCTATTTATAGGCTTCAATATTCTCCAAATCTTCCAAGGAATAGAATCCTTTTCCTTTAGCAATTCAATTTCCAAATCCAAGCTTTTCTCAACTCTTCCACCTTCTCTTTCCAAATTTGAGTCCAATTCTCCATCCAACTCCTAGTCCAAGTCTTCACACCCATGAGAGAAGTCCACAGAAAATTCTGGAATTTTTGGCTCGCCGGAAAACTGGTATTATGGCCGGAATTTGACCGAATCCGTCACCGCGGCCACCCGAAAATTTCTCCGTCGGGGGAATATTCGACGAATATTCCGTCGATCCATCAATTAGGACTAACGGTCAAAGGTCAAACCGTCACCAAAGTCAAAGGAGGACGAGTTAGCTTAGTAAGCTTCTTAGTCGCCTTCCGAGTTGGGCGATTCATTGGTCGGATCGGCTCTTCGAACTCGTTCTGGATCGGTCATCGCCGGTACTGAGTCAACTCGCCAGAACCAGGGGTTCAAATGATTTTTATTTTCTAGAATAAATTTGCTCGAGGACTAGCAAATAATAAGTTTGGGGGTATTTGATAGACACATTTTTGTGTCTGAATTGTCCTCATTGTCTCTATTGTTGGTCTCGATTTTTGTGCTAATTTTGGTATTTTTATGTGTGTAGGTGTTCTTGGAGAAATACACTTGTGTGGAAAAAGTTGCTCAAAAAGTGTTATTTGGACCCCCGGGAGAAAAGTGATAAAGGCACCCTCAATTTGGATAAGGGCACCCTGTGCACCCCCAAAATGATAAAGGCGCCCCTGTTTTGGATCGGGGCACTTCATCCTCTTCATTTCAAAAATCAGTTTTGGCGGGAAAATATTTGCTCTTCACTGGCAGATTTTCTCGATTGCATTTGGACGTGATTTTGTGCGATTCAATCGCTGAAACTTTTTGTAAAGATGTAATATATCATAAAAGAGCTGGTATGGGTGATTGTTTCGACTGAATTTGGCTGGATAATCACGTGGAAGAAATCAGGGCAACACGGGTTTGAAAATGATATTCACGGATTTTCAAAGCAAGTTTGATGTGTCTTGCTCGTGTTTAGATGACACTTAGTCATTGAAGATGCGTGTAGAAGCTAAATAAGGGAGTATCGAAGTCTGTTTACGCGTGGAGAATGATTTCAGGGAAGAAAATATTCGTAAAATATTTTCTTTTAACACCGAGTAATGGAGGATCATGGAGAGTTAATGAGCGTGATTTCTTGTCGCTTTTGGGTATAAATAGGTTCCCTGGGTGTCCTAGAAGGGACGGAGAGATTAGGGAAGGTTTGGAGCACCACAGAGTCGAGAGAATCAAGTTCCTGGGAAACACCATTGCTTCTCGCCGCTACACTGAAGAACACGAAGAACAGACGGCCGAAACCGTCATTCTTCAACGTGTGTAAACGACTCGCGTTTGTGGGTCGTAGTTGGAGGCAGACTTTAAATGAATAGTAACAATGACAGAAAGGTGTTATCGCTCTCAGAACAATTAGGTTTGTAACACTTATATCTCATTAAAACCCGGTTTTTATTTGATATCTCTCCTTTTCATCATTTGTAAGCACCTTTGAGCAATAAAATCATATTTTGAGCGTGTTTCCAACATGATGAGCTAAACCCCATTCTTTGGGACGACGGAGGAAGACGAATTTCAAACATGGGTAAAATTATTTAATTCTTTTTTAAGACTTTTGCATTAATTTTAATTGAAATATGATTTGAATTAATTGGTTGTCATTTAATTTGATGATGTATGCTTAGCTTAAATGTTTTGATACATCATGCTTAGGATTTACAACCAATCTTTTGAGAATCTATCTTGGCAAAAATAAGAGTCAATGTTTTTATTTGTTGTGCGATAATTGTTAAAAGAATTAATATTTGAACCTTTTTGTTATGAGTTTGGCTGAATCCTGAGTCCCAGCACATCTCTTCATCCTGTGACAATATTTGTATATATTTTTTTAGTATTTTCTTCTAGTAATTCTTAAAATCAAACCCATCAAGTCCGAGTGAACGACAACCCTTTTATTACTACAACATCATTGAAAATAACCATCAAGCAGCGACACACAAATTTCATCTTTTGCTCGATTTCAACAACACCAGCTGGAATTTCTCCTCTGAGAATCTCACCATCAGTTCATCTTGCTCAGACGAACCCTAATTATCAGCTACCTCCATCTCCTTTGAATCAGCACCATCGTCACACTTCTTTCTCGATCTCTCTGAGTTCGATCTCTCTCTGATAAATTTCAGAGATGTACTGAATGAATATGAGAGACAAGTTTCTTTTGATTTAGGGTTGGGCCAATAAGGATAGGTACACCCCACAGACCTGATAAATACACTCACTAATAGATTATAAGGGATACCCTGATGTCAACACCCCTTAACCTTGACTGGGCCTGGCTTTAATATTCCTCCAAAAGAGCTGCCCCTTAACCATTACTCGGGCTCCGGATACTGTTCACCCTGGAATTGACAAAATTGCCCTTTTTGCTCAAATTGAGTGATTTCTTCTTCTTTTCCTCCGTGCGACTCCAAAGTAGCTATAAAACTCAAAACAAGCGTAAAATACATAATTTACAAGAAAAATAACAAAGAAAGCATAAACAATAGATAGTAAATAGGATGTATTCTACACCCTATCAAATTCCCCCACACTTAGACTTTGCTAGTCCTCGAGCAAATCAAACTAAAAACTCACAACTTCAAAGCGTTCAAGCGTCCCAAGCATCCAAAGAGTTATGAGGACATAGAGTTTCGCATTCTAGTAATAAGAAGTTAGAAATAC
Source organism: Papaver armeniacum (assembly GCA_023531295.1). NCBI lineage: Eukaryota > Viridiplantae > Streptophyta > Magnoliopsida > Ranunculales > Papaveraceae > Papaver > Papaver armeniacum. Next base: position 198,886 of record JAJJWW010014942.1, on the reverse strand, counting down.
TAAAGAACATATTCTCATTCTTAAATGTTGAGTGAGAAATAACCACACCATAATGAGAGAACGCGTGTTTGAGAAACGATCAATAAGCATTTCGCCTCAACTTCTGCCTCACCAAAAAAAAAGATTTTATGATAATTGCACTCAAAAAGACGGCTTTTTTATGGTTCTCACATGTGTGCAGGTAGGAATGAAGAGAGAATTCCCGCAACACGTTGAATGGTGGGAAGGACAACTTCCGAAATATTTTTAAAAACCCACATCTTTTAATATTTTGAAAAACCATTTTTCTGACGATCTCTAAGAAAGGAAATCAACCATTATTATTGAGGATGAGATTACTTACTCACCTTCACATCCGATCGCCAATTATGATAACACCACTCTCACGGCATCCAATAGAAACGTCTTCCGCTCCTCGTCTTGATCTTCTTGGTCTTCGTCTTCGGTTTCAACTATTGATGATAAACCCTTGAATTTCATAAATCCTTAACAATTTGTAACTCTTTTACCTTAAAAATCCTTGTCGCTTGAAACTTCCTTATAGATTTTCCTTTCCCACGGCTTATTAAATAAAAACAAATATTTCTCTTGTCTCTTTTTTGTTTTTTTTTTTTTTTTTTTTTTTGAAACAGAACAAGAGAAATTAAATACAAAATAAACCATGGCCGTGGGAGAAGTATTTTACCGCTTGATTCTTCACAACTTGTATCGCCTCAAAATCATAAACTTCAATAATTCTCACCTTTTGATTTTCTTCGCTCTTGTGAATAAGTCTTTATACTTGGATATAAAATTACCTCATTATATTGTAAGTCCTCAACATATATGTAAAAATTTGCTCTTTGTATGTTGCTTTACTTGAGTTTGAAATTTGCTCTTTTTCTCATTCTGTTGCTTGTAAACCTTGAACTTTTCCAACTTTCCTTGTAGATTTTGATGTCGCTCCTAGTTGATGATGGTGGTGTTTCTATGGATCCGTTGTTGTCGAGAGAGAGAATGGTGCTAACTGCAAATCGAACTACAAGAAGGAAGCTTTCGTCTATAGACGTCACCCTCATGATTGATAAAATTAGCACTCAAGATATCAAAGAGTAGTGCTTCTATTGGTGGGAGGTTGGGTAGCTCACCATTCTACCCGGAATTAACGTACGGTGACACACACTCAAAAGAAGCTCTTTAGTAGATGGAAGAATTTCTGGTCGGTGCCTCACATGATATGAATACGGGTAGTCTCCACTAATGATTGATCAGCAACTCTAATAATGCACTTCTCCCTGCACCAAATTCGCATCACCGGCATGATTAAATCCATTATTTAACACTCTAACAAGCAAGAAATCCGAATGTAGTTCTCTAACACTTCCAAGTTCAATTATGTCGGTCAAAATCTCTATGTAAACATACCTAGAAGTATGCTAGTGACTCTAAAATCTCTAAAAGTTGAAGGTTTTATGTAAAACTTTTTTTTTTTTTTTTTTTAAATTTTTAAATTTTTTTGTAATTTTTTTTTTTAAATACATGTTTAACCACTCCCCCACACTTAAACCTTACATTGTCCTCAATGTAATTGAATCCTCCTAGTAAAGTCAAGGTGGGAAATTTTAACATGATAAGGAACAAGAAAAAGAAATAACAAAAAGCAAAAAGATAAGAAATACAAAACCGATGGGTTGCCTCCCATTAAGCGCTTGTTTTAAAGTCGACGGCCTGACTTAGCTCTTGTAAGATTCATTCCCCATATACTAACAATCTGAAAATTTGAGGATCCACCCATAATACCTGTTTTGCAAACAATAACTCCATACAAATATTAGCACAAGAAAACAATAGTGAAATTATCGCTCGATAGAAATTTCCCCCACACTTATTCTCGTCCACACTCGGAAGTGTATAAAGAACATAGAATTTGGGAATTTCCATGTGTTCCTCTTGGCAAACCTGCATGGTGTTAGAATCAAGTGTTTCCAATGGTGGATATCTAGAAACAAAATCATCCAAAAATACTTTTGAAGCACATACATTCAAACCAATAAGAGGTAAAGGAGAAGAATCAATATGCAAAGGGTTAGACAAACCTTGCACAATCTCTTGTATTATAGAATCCTCTTCATCCTTAAAAAATTCAAGTGAATTACTTACCTCTTGTATATCGTGGTCCTCTATTAAACCTTGCAACCATTCTTCGTCGTTTTCTACCTTAACCAAAGTCTTGGCATCATTAAAATCATTGGCAAGTTCAATTGGGTCTTCCACAAAATCAATAAATGTGGTTTCATCCTCTAGCATCATCTCTTCAACATTCTCATCATCGGAATCGGGCCATTCTTCTCTCATATAATCTTCCTCGGTATAAATTGTAAGATCTTCTTGTGAGGGTGTTACTTCGTTTACAACAATAGGCAAGTGATATCCAAACTCCTCCTTTTGAATAGGTGAAGGATCTTTATTATGATCCGGAGTTGGAATAACTTCCTCATTGTTGCAACGTTCATACACTTCCGCGGACTCATATCTTTCCCTAAGAAATTTTTTCCAAGCAATAAATGCATCTTCCTCAAGCTCTTCCTTTTGAATAGGTGATTGATCATTATTAAGATCAAGGCTCGAGTAATCTACACTAGCGTCATCAAAAGTCTCCAAAGGTTGGTTAATTTGTTCGTATAATTTCTCCGAATTCCTTTGAATTTCTCGATGTGATTCTTGAAACTTTTGTTGAAGATCCCCAATCATGGCGGACATCTTATCTCGCAAAACTAGAGAATTTCTCGATCATAAACAAAACTATCCTCCCATCCTTGTGATTGTCCACTTACATACCCGTCATAAGGTTGTTGATATGTATGAGAATATCCATAATGTTCGTAGGAATTTGATCATAGCCAAAAGATTGGTTTTGATTGTATCCTAAGGATGGTTGGAAGTTGTCATAATGTTGAGGTTGAAAACCGTATTGATTGTTGTAATATGCTTGCTCTCGTCCACCATACATGGAAAACTGGCACCTGAAATAAGATTCAAAAACCAAGTTAGATACGGAATAGAATCCAACAAAGCAAGAATAAAGCAAAAAGAAAAATAAAAAAAACTAAAATCATCCGCTGCTCCCCGGCAGCGGCGCCAAAATTTGATGCGTGTCGTAGGTGCAATCAAATTAATCAATATTTCCACTCAATTAAAAATAATATAATGGAAGTGAAGTTCGTTCCCACGAGGAGCAAGAGATTCTAGTTGTAAAAATTGTCACGAAAGGGGGGTGTAAAAAGCAAAAGAAAATAAACAAAGCAATTAAAATCGAAAGTTGAAAGCAATAAGAGAGACAAGACCAAGGAATCCTTCTTCGTTACGAAACAATGAATCAAGTTATGTTCTTTTCTACTTGTTATTAGTCACAGATTATCATCAACAGTAGGTAAAGCAGCTAGATCAGTGCTAAACCCCTAAATCCCTTCTATCACCGGACACGGAAGTTCTCGACTACCGGATTCTATTTACCAAACCACCTAGTAGTAGATCACTCTAGATGTAATTTAAAATAAACGCATTAAGATTTATGAATTTATTAGGTTGATATCAGTAGTTAGACTCTTAGATCAAGGTCTACTTGCTAACGTTGTTTTCACACACAATTGCTCCACGGAATCCCTCCGCAAGGTCTCGTGTTTGCTACTTATGTAAAAAGTCAAGAAACGATTACTTATCCCCTAACTTTCACTAGCTTTAGATCAAATTAACAAATCAATTTAGTGTGCACTCTAAACAATCTATCAATCAATCATGAATGTCATTAAGATCATTCCTATTAGTAAAAACAAACGATAATTATGTGAAAAACTTCAAGATAGAATTGAAAACAAAAACTTAAAACATAAATTAAGAACTAGGAATTCATCCTCAATCAATAAAATTAGCTACTCATGTTAAAGAGTTCACACAAAGAATAAGAAAAGAAAAGTGTTGTGTGTATAGAGATGTGTGTAGAGAGGGGTGTAGAGGTGTGTCAAAACTTCTCTATTTATAGGCTTCAATATTCTCCAAATCTTCCAAGGAATAGAATCCTTTTCCTTTAGCAATTCAATTTCCAAATCCAAGCTTTTCTCAACTCTTCCACCTTCTCTTTCCAAATTTGAGTCCAATTCTCCATCCAACTCCTAGTCCAAGTCTTCACACCCATGAGAGAAGTCCATAGAAAATTCTGAATTTTTGGCTCACGGAAAACTCGGTATTATGGCCGGAATTTGACCGGAATCCAGTGAATCACGCCACCTTAAAATTTATCCGTCGGGGAATATTCGACGGAATATTCCGTCGGTCCACTGTTAGGACTAACGGTCAAAGGTCAAACCGTCAGTCAAAGTCAAAGGAGGACGAGTTAGCTTAGTCAGCTTCTGAGTTGGCTGATTCGCTGGGTCGGATCGGCTCTTCGAACTCGTTCTGGATCGGTCATCGCCGGTACTGAGTCAACTCGCCAGAACCAGAGTCCGGCCGAGTTTCGGCTATTTACAGGGCTTCCCAGGCCACATTCAGGCCTCATTTTTCTTCAATTCCTGCACACCTAACATACATCTAATTCATTCATTCCAGCGTTCCCTGTACAGCAGCAGTGTCTTCAAATTTAGGCTAACACATATCGAACCCTTCTGCACTCTTCTCAATTCGGATCACCACCGAGAGACCTCTCATTACTCGAATCCCCACCAGCATCATCAACTTGCAGAGATCGAAACATCATAACCCCAATCCTTCCTGTTAATCGATAGCAGCAGCAAATCTGTCTAATTCATTGCCATCTCTGATATCAATCGAAACCCATTTACCGATTCCACATCAACGGCCATCTCCATCTCAGTTCTTCATCTGTTGTAAATCAGATACAAACCCATCTTCTTTACCGTCTCAAAAACCCATTCCACCAGCACATACCCATTATTGATCTTACTGCGATTTCATTCGATCAAATCAGAACTCGTCTCGTAATCCAATGGAATCGGAAGCAACAATTCCTTCTTGATCTCGGTCTCTGAAGTCTCAAATCGAATCCATCTAACAACAACGCCACTTCTTCTCTCCATCTCTGAGGTCTCTATCTCTTCTAATCTCGATCTGTTGAGCAGCGACACACAAATTTCATCTTCTGCTCGATTTCAACAACACCAGCTGGAATTTCTCCTCTGAGAATCTCACCATCAGTTCATCTTGCTCAGACGAACCCTAATCATCAGCTACCTCCATCTCCTTTGAATCAGCACCATCGTCACACTTCTTTCTCGATCTCTCTGAGTTCGATCTCTCTCTGATAAATTTCAGAGATGTACTGAATGAATATGAGAGACAAGTTTCTTTTGATTTAGGGTTGGGCCGATAAGGATAGGTACACCCCACAGACCTGATAAATACACCCACTAATAGATTATAAGGGATACCCTGATGTCAACACCCCTTAACCTTGACTGGGCCTGGCTTTAATATTCCTCCAAAAGAGCTGCCCCTTAACCATTACTCGGGCTCCGGATAGTGTTCACCCTGGAATTGACAAAATTGCCCTTTTTGCTCAAATTGAGTGATTTCTTCTTCTTTTCCTCCGTGCGACTCCAAAGTAGCTATAAAACTCAAAACAAGCGTAAAATACATAATTTACAAGAAAAATAACAAAGAAAGCATAAACAATAGATAGTAAATAGGATGTATTCTACACCCTATCAGTTTGCAAGTTAGGCTACCATCGTGTGTGTTTAGCATGTGCCAATGGCATGTGCGGAATGCCTTGGTGGTAGGTTGCACGGTTTGCAAGTTAGGCTACAAGCGTGTATGTTTGGCATGTGCGGAATGCCTTGGTGGTAGGTTGCACGGTTTGCAAGTTAGGCTACCAGCGTGTATGTTTGGCATGTGCCAATGGCATGTGCGGGATGCCTTGTTGACCTAGTTGCAAGTCTTGCAAGCCTAGGGCGCTATGTTTGGCGTGGGCCAAAGGCATATCGGCTTGGAAATATGGCTTGCGACACGTGTTGGCATGTGCCAATGGCACGTGCGGCCATGTTGACCTAGTTGCAAGTCTTGCAAGCCTAGGGCGCTATGTTTGGCGTGGGCCAAAGGCATAGCGGCTTGGAAATATGGCTTGCGACACGTGTTGGCATGTGCCAATGGCACGTGCGGCCATGTTGACCTAGTTGCAAGTCTTACAAGCCTAGGGCGCTATGTTTGGCATGGGCCAAAGGCATAGCGGCTTGGAAATATGGCTTGCGACACGTGTTGGCATGTGCCAATGGCACGTGCAGCCATGTTGACCTATTTGCAAGTCTTGCAAGCCTAGGGCGCTATGTTTGGCGTGGGCCAAAGGCATAGCGGCTTGGAAATATGGCTTGCGACACGTGTTGGCATGTTCCAATGGCACGTGCGGCCATGTTGACCTAGTTGCAAGTCTTGCAAACCTAGGGCGCTATGTTGGGCGTGGGCCAAAGGCATAGCGGCTTAGAAATATGGCTTGCGGCACGTGTTGGCATGTGCGGCCATGTTGACCTAGTTGCAAGTCTTGCAAACCTAGGGCGCTATGTTGGGCGTGGGCCAAAGGCATAGCGGCTTAGAAATATGGCTTGCGTCACGTGTTGGCATGTGCCAATGGCACGTGCGGCCATGTTGACCTAGTTGCAAGTCTTGCAAACCTAGGGCGCTATGTTGGGCGTGGGCCAAAGGCATAGCGGCTTAGAAATATAGCTTGCGGCACGTGCGGCCATGTTGACCTAGTTGCAAGTCTTGCAAACCTAGGGCGCTATGTTGGGCGTGTGCCAATGGCATAGCGGCTTGATTTGGCATTGTTGCCATGGTGCGCAGTATGCGGCTTGTTTTGGCATTGTTGCCATGGTGCGCAGCATGCGGCTTGGTTTGGCATTGTTGCCATGGTGCGCAAAGATGCGGCTTGGTGTGGCATTGTTGCCATGGTGCGCAGCATGCGGCTTGGTTTGGCATTGTTGCCATGGTGCGCAGCATGCGGTTTGGTTTGGCATTGTTGCCATGGTGCGCGAAAGATGCGGCTTGGTTTGGCATTGTTGCCATGGTGCGCAAAGATGCGGCTTGGTTTGGCATTGTTGCCATGGTGCGCGACATGCGGCTTGGTTTGGCATTGTTGCCATGGTGCGCAAAGATGCGGCTTGGTTTGGCATTGTTGCCATGGTGCGCAGATATCACGGCTTGGTTTGGCATTGTTGCCATGGTGCGCAGATGCGGCTTGGTTTGGCATTGTTGCCATGGTGCGCAGGGCGCGGCTTGGTTTGGCATTGTTGCCATGGTGCGCGAGGTGCGGCTTGATTTGGCATTGTTGCCATGGTGCGTAGTATGCGTCTTGGTTTGGCATTGTTGCCATGGTGCGCAGTATGCGGCTTGGTTTGGCATTGTTGCCATGGTGCGCAGTATACGGCTTGGTTTGGCATTGTTGCCATGGTGCGCAGGGTGCGGCTTGGTTTGGCATTGTTGCCATGGTGCGCAGGGTGCGGCTTGGTTTGGCATTGTTGCCATGGTGCGCAGTATGCGGCTTGGTTTGGCATTGTTGCCATGGTGCGCAGTATGCGGCTTGGTTTGGCATTGTTGCCATGGTGCGCGGTGTGCGGCTTGGTTTTGGAATTAGGGTTCTGTGTCGAAAACCTAATGCTGGTATTTTGAAAAAATACCCCTATTAATTATTTACACCTGAGTTAAATGCTCTTAGTTAATGTGTTACGGGTAACACTAGGTCATGGGGTTTTACGATTTTACCCTTGTTTAAAAACCACCATCAACATTAAGTCCCCCCGCTTAGCTCGGACAGGGGCTTTGTTGCGAGGTAAGCATAAGATGGTGACAAACTATCAATAGCAAACCGTAAAGAGAATTGAGGAGGCTTGTCTGACCTTTTATAAATAGGATTTGGAATCCTTGCCTCTGGTAGTTTTGCACAAATCGGGAGGCTGGCATAATTGGTGGGGCCGGTGCAGCTTGGGCGACGTTGGGAAGCTGGCGTGAGTTGGGAAACTGAGTGTGCTAGCTTTTGGGACCGGCGCAAAGTGTAGAATCCGTGTGTGCTTGCAGGTCGGCGCAATTGGTGGGGCCGGTGCAGCTTGGGCGACGTTGGGAAGCTGGCGTGAGTTGGGAAACTGAGTGTGCTAGCTGGTGGGACCGGCGCAAAGTGTAGAAGCCGTGTGTGCTTGCAGGCGTGACTTGGGCGGCCATTGGGAGGTCGGCGCAATTGGTGGGGCCGGTACAACTTGGAAGCCGTGCTTGCAGGCGTGACTTATGTAAATAAAGAGGGAGTAGACGTTTCTTCAGACAGCAAAGTTTCCTTATTTTGCTTTCCTTCACGTGCGGCTTCCATTAGATCATCGTTCATGCCAAAAAATCTGGGAGCGTTATGTCCCTCATTGCTTCCTTTCCTTTTTAAAGGTTCTCAGATTCAAACCCAACGCAACCGCATCATCTCCCTCGTTTGAGAAAGGTTCTTCTTGTTGAATTTCTCTCTTTGTCATGTCACGCAGATTCGAATCATCTTCTAACCAGTCAGGTTCTCCAGATGAAGGCGCGAGGTCTGACTCTTGCATGAGCATCCCAGCAAAGGTTATTCGGGTTAAGAAAATCATACCGGTATGTTTTATTCTTCTTTGGCGGACTGTCGTACACTTTACCGCCGCTTGTTGTATAAATGGAAAATTCCCTTTTGTGCAGAGATATCCTGTTGGAGCATGCGTCAGTGTTATCGACGAGGATGACCTAGTCGTTCCCCTTCCTTTGAATCCGTCCTTGTTGACTGCTGCAGACTTGGAGGACGCTGATTTAGGGATCTATCTTACGAAATGGGATGCAGTGAGAAGTCCCGGTCATACTTCGGTTTGATATGATGGAATGTATGAACACGTGAATGTAACCTTCTGGCGTGCTTTTGGAGTTTTAGGTGCACATCTACGGATTCATGTTGAGAAATTCCCGTGGCTCGTAAAACCTCGATAGTGATGATGTTGAAATCAGTAATAACCTGGTTGAGGGGAGTGAAAGCATCTTACGCTGGTAGTCTCCATGCATGACCTACTTTCATTATATCGCCTTGAATCCCCCTCCACGGGATTTGATATAAGCCTATCGTACTCTTCTGGATGTGACACTGGGATGCTCAGAAATTACATGATGACATATTCTGGATAGTGCAGGCTCGGGATCCTCCGCAGCCTCTTAAAGTGTTGAAGGCGTCTTCTATACAGAGAGGTGATGATGTTCTTGCGCTGCACCCTTGAAGAGTAGAGGACCTTGTTGTGGGTACGGATTTTTGGTGGACTGTTCTTCGTAGCTTTGACAGTGAAGGGATCCCATGTATATCTTCCGTCCTTAAGTATGGTTTACGTGTTTCCATCCTTGTAGTAATTGCTACTGCGCGGTGGAGCTCGGCCGGGGAGTGTGGCGGCATGACCCTTTGCGGAAGGAGTGGCGTTGAAGCGAACGTTGATGCGAAGCGGCTGAGAACGTTGATGTGTAGCTACTGAGAGAACGTTGATGTGTAGCTACTTCTGAGAGAACGTTGAAACAACGTCTTGCAACTCTCGAGCCTTGACGGTTACCATTTTGAAGTCGGAGACCGCGTCACGTTCGTCAAACTCGACATCCCTCAAGAGAGCGAGAGGTTAGAGTCCCCGGTTCCATCTATCGATCGTGCTTCCTATGAGAGGTTGGGGTTTGGGAACGGCTTCCCGGATGGAAACGCCTCGCTTTCCGATGTAGTGCAGTTGAGGGGTGCAAATATGTCTTGACGCTAAGCCTTGGAGAAACATAGAATCTCACACAACTATTTCATCATAGACTGTACGACTTTGTGGGAGAAGTTCCCGTCGTGCGGGTCCTGACGGAAGAAGGGTCTCCGTGAACTCAGGAGAGTTGTTGATTTCCTTTGCTTTCGATCTTGGAGAAGTCTTTCCCGATCTTTACGTGTGACGAAATTGGATTGCTTATCCCCTTCTACTGGGCGTTTAAGAGCAACGCGAGCCTCTTCATCTATAAACGCACGTCCTGCTGAAGTATCTTTTGTATTTTCATCAAATCAACAGTGCTAAAAGGAGGTCGGCTTCTTCCGGATCTTCCAGTATCTTTCCCTGATGGTGGAGTAGCGTCTCTGGTGACAGTTGGAGCTTCCATGCTTGAAGAACCGTTGGGGTGGCGGAAGCGGCTCTGGTTCTAGTGATCGTAAGTGTATCGTGCGAGAGATGACACGGTTTTGATCACGAAGTTCGGAGTCATGGCGCTGTTTCGAAGGGAGAGGATGGTCTTTGGAAGGGCGCAAGATGTTAGCGCTGAAGGATGCAAACCGTTAGCACAGAGTGTGGTATCATGCGGCTAGCATGCGCGTGCGGCATGTGCGTCTGGTAAGCGTTTCTGGTAAGCGCGTCTGGCAAGCACGTCTGGCAAGCGCTTCTGGCATGCACGTCTGGTAGGAGCTTCTGGCATGCGCGTCTGGTAGGCGCTGGATCGTCTTAGAATGGGCGCTGGCTTGGACTTTTTCTTGCGGGCCCAGTTGCCTCTATCCATACGTAGCTCAAACAGTAAATCCTTTCCTTATTCAAATTCCAAAAAGTGTTATGCTTATGAAATGGGTTGGCTCCCCTTTTTACCTCGTATGTTTGTTATCACGTCACGGTGTTAGCGGTAGCGCGGTAGTGATAAAGTGGGCGAGCATATTCCAGCTATGTACTCCAGCGTTTCTCTTTCAATTTGTTTTATTGTTTTCTTGTCTTTGGTGCAAACCATAGCCATAGGTATGCCTTTCATAAACTTGTGGAAATACTTCATCATAAATAATTCTTCGAATGTCACCGTAGTAACATCTTCCAATAGTGACGTGTAATTATTTTTGTGCAAAGTAGGCACGTACGGGTAGGTGGCTTTTTTTTTTTTGAAAGGCAAACAAAGCGCCGGTTTATGGTTTTTGTCTTCCTGGATTTCTTGGGTTGATAGATAAATGTTAGCTTTTGAGGATATTGGATTATTTCTGGGATGAATGGTTTTGATAAAATGACTCTGATTATGTTTTGGGAAAGGAATATTGCTTTTATGAAAGTGTGCGCTAGCAATAGGCACGATACTCAGTAGTATGACGATTTTACTAAGAGCCTAAGAACAGATCATATGTCTTGCGCAGTCTAAATTTACTCACTTCATAGGTTTTTGTGAACACGCCCCTCTCCATGTAAAAGGCGGCTTTGCTGGTAGCATCGTCAGCAAGTCCCCAATCGTTGATAGCATCTTCGGCGAGCCCCTAGTTTTCTCGTGTAGTTTTTGCAACTGGTAACCGGGTCTTCTGGTAGTTGAGTCGGATCGAGTGGTAGCATCTTCGGCAAGTCCCCAGTTTTTTGTGTAGTTTTTATAACTAGTAACCGGGTCGTCTGGTAGTTGACTCGGACTGAGTCGCAAGTCCCCAATCGCTGGTGGCATCTTCAACGAGTCCCCAGTTTTCTCGTGTAGTTTTTGCAACTGGTAACCGGGTCGTCTGGTAGTTTAGTCGGATCGAGTCTCCTTCCCCTACCATCTCGACATCCGGGTTCAAGAACGAGATCGACAGTCGACATTGTAGCCGATAGATCAATCCTCCCGTCTGTGGTCGCCAATTGTTTATGGGTAAAAATCGTTTCGCCGATTTCGGTAAATTCGGTAGGTGAGTGAGAAACTGGTTCAAACCCTAAACAAATGTGCTGCACGTGAGCACTTTATAGATTCGAGAGATCAATCAGTACAAGTCCGGCCTAAACCAAGAAATGGCCGTTCCGGACTTGCTTCGGTCACAAAGTGGAGGAGAAGGGTTGATTTGGGGAGGGAAGCAAAGAAAGGTGTTGAGGAGAGTAGTATCTCGACTTGTATCGAAAGTGAAAGCTTAGGAAGCTTGCAAGAGATGAAAGCTTTTGGGAGAGCTTGCAAAGTTGCCTTTACGAGAGTGTAGTATTTTTCTCCCGAACGAGACTTGTTGTCCGGTGGAAATAGGTAAGACCTATTTATACAAGTCGAGATTGAAACGTACCCTTGGCCTCATGAAGGAAGAGAGTAAAGGGTGAAATAATGGGAGGAGGTGGTAACCGCATGGTTTAATGGGTGAAAACGCTTTTCACCATTATTTCCTCTTTTATTTGACCGCTTTATTCCTTTTCACGCTTTCTTAATGTGAGCGTAGTGTACGCCGCATCTTTGTGACCGCCAAACCAAAACCCTAAAGAAGCATCCCCGGTTTGTGTTGATGTCTCGAGTGTTGGTTGCATCTTGAGTGCAAGTGGCGCTGCTAGTGGCGCGTGTGGCATGTGCCAATGGCATGTGCGGAATGCCTTGGTGGTAGGTTGCACGGTTTGCAAGTTAGGTTACCGGCGTGTGGGTTTGGCATATGCGGAATGCCTTGGTGGTAGGTTGCACGATTTGCAAGTTAGGCTACCAGCGTGTGTGTTTGGCATGTGCCAATGGCATGTGCGGAATGCCTTGGTGGTAGGTTGCACGGTTTGCAAGTTAGGCTACCAGCGTGTATGTTTGGCATGTGCCAATGGCATGTGCGGAATGCCTTGGTGGTAGGTTGCACGGTTTGCAAGTTAGGCTACCGAGCGTGTGTGTTTGGCATGTGCCAATGGCATGTGCGGAATGCCTTGGTGGTAGGTTGCACGGTTTGCAAGTTAGGTTACCAGCGTGTGGGATTGGCATATGCCAATGGCATGTGCGGAATGCCTTGGTGGTAGGTTGCACGGTTTGCAAGTTAGGCTACCAGCGTGTGTGTTTGGCATGTGCCAATGGCATGTGCGGAATGCCTTGGTGGTAGGTTGCACGGTTTGCAAGTTAGGCTACCAGCGTGTATGTTTGGCATGTGCCAATGGCATGTGCGGAATGCCTTGGTGGTAGGTTGCACGGTTTGCAAGTTAGGCTACCAGCGTGTGTGTTTGGCATGTGCCAATGGCATGTGCGGAATGCCTTGGTGGTAGGTTGTACGGTTTGCAAGTTAGGCTACCGGGCGTGTATGTTTGGCATGTGCCAATGGCATGTGCGGAATGCCTTGGTGGTAGGTTGCACGGTTTGCAAGTTAGGCTACCAGCGTGTATGTTTGGCATGTGCCAATGGCATGTGCGGGATGCCTTGTTGACCTAGTTGCAAGTCTTGCAAGCCTAGGGCGCTATGTTTGGCGTGGGCCAAAGGCATAGCGGCTTGGAAATATGGCTTGCGACACGTGTTGGCATGTGCCAATGGCACGTGCGGCCATGTTGACCTAGTTGCAAGTCTTGCAAGCCTAGGGCGCTATGTTTGGCGTGGGCCAAAGGCATAGCGGCTTGGAAATATGGCTTGCGACACGTGTTGGCATGTGCCAATGGCACGTGCGGCCATGTTGACCTAGTTGCAAGTCTTGCAAGCCTAGGGCGCTATGTTTGGCGTGGGCCAAAGGCATAGCGGCTTGGAAATATGGCTTGCGACACGTGTTGGCATGTTCCAATGGAACGTGCGGCCATGTTGACCTAGTTGCAAGTCTTGCAAGCCTAGGGCGCTATGTTTGGCGTGGGCCAAAGGAATAGCGGCTTGGAAATATGGCTTGCGACACGTGTTGGCATGTGCCAATGGCACGTGCGGCCATGTTGACCTAGTTGCAAGTCTTGCAAACCTAGGGCGCTATGTTGGGCGTGGGCCAAAGGCATAGCGGCTTAGAAATATGGCTTGCGGCACGTGTTGGCATGTGCCAATGGCACGTGCGGCCATGTTGACCTAGTTGCAAGTCTTGCAAACCTAGGGCGCTATGTTGGGCATGGGCCAAAGGCATAGCGGCTTAGAAATATGGCTTGCGGCACGTGTTGGCATGTGCCAATGGCACGTGCGGCCATGTTGACCTAGTTGCAAGTCTTGCAAACCTAGGGCGCTATGTTGGGCGTGGGCCAAAGGCATAGCGGCTTAGAAATATGGTTTGCGGCACGTGTTGGCATGTGCCAATGGCACGTGCGGCCATGTTGACCTAGTTGCAAGTCTTGCAAACCTAGGGCGCTATGTTGGGCGTGTGCCAATGGCATAGCGGCTTGATTTGGCATTGTTGCCATGGTGCGCGCAGATGCGGCTTGGTTTGGCATTGTTGCCATGGTGCGCGATATGCGGCTTGGTTTGGCATTGTTGCCATGGTGCGCGAGGTGCGGCTTGGTTTGGCATTGTTGCCATGGTGCGCGGTGCGGCTTGATTTGGCATTGTTGCCATGGTGCGTAGTATGCGTCTTGGTTTGGCATTGTTGCCATGGTGCGCGATATGCGGCTTGGTTTGGCATTGTTGCCATGGTGCGCGATGATGCGGCTTGGTTTGGCATTGTTGCCATGGTGCGCGCGGTGCGGCTTGGTTTGGCATTGTTGCCATGGTGCGCGATATGCGGCTTGGTTTGGCATTGTTGCCATGGTGCGCAGACATGCGGCTTGGTTTGGCATTGTTGCCATGGTGCGCAGGTGCGACTTGATTTGGCATTGTTGCCATGGTGCGCGAGGTGCTTGGTTTGGCATTGTTGCCATGGTGCGCGATATGCGGCTTGGTTTGGCATTGTTGCCATGGTGCGCAAATATGCGGCTTGGTTTGGCATTGTTGCCATGGTGCGCAGGGTGCGGCTTGGTTTGGCATTGTTGCCATGGTGCGCAGGTGCGGCTTGATTTGGCATTGTTGCCATGGTGCGCGATATGCGGCTTGGTTTGGCATTGTTGCCATGGTGCGCAGATATGCGGCTTGGTTTGGCATTGTTGCCATGGTGCGCGGTGCGGCTTGGTTTGGCATTGTTGCCATGGTGCGCGAGGTGCGGCTTGGTTTGGCATTGTTGCCAGTGCGCATCTGCGGCTTGGTTTGGCATTGTTGCCATGGTGCGCATATGCGGCTTGGTTTGGCATTGTTGCCATGGTGCGCGGTGTGCGGCTTGGTTTTGGAATTAGGGTTACGTAGTCGAAAACCCTAATCTGGTATTTTGAAAAAATACCCCTATTAATTATTTACACCTGAGTTAAATGCTCTTAGTTAATGTGTTACGGGTAACACTAGGTCATGGGGTTTTACGATTTTACCCCTTGTTTAAAAACCACCATCAACAACAGGGTATGCCTCTCACATATTTATGCATCTTTCGAGGGCGTGTTCAATCTTTCCTTGCTTCGGTTGATATGGAAGAGAAGTGGAGGCGTGATGAAGCGTCTCAACCAACGAGTGCAAGGGCTGAAAGATTCGCGGCTCGACTGAAGCAATGAAGGGTTGAGCATAAGCAACCTCCAGGCGGGAATAAGCATGATTACCCTATTCATAACGGTATCATAATTCTCGACTCTGATGTGGACAAACCGGCACATCCTCAAGAGGCTGTTCAGGCAGTTTCTGAAAAGGATGTCGGTGCAGCTTCCGAGGAGGAGGTCGAAATAGCTTCTGGAGAGGATACTGAAGTGGCTGCTGGAGAGAATGCTGAAGCAGCTGCTGGAGAGAATGCTGAAGCGGCTGCTGGGAGGGCATTGCAGCGGCTGTTGGATAGGACTCCAGCGAAGGCGCCATTAACCTTGGCGTTGACGCTAATAACTAGCTTTCCCACTTTGTTGTTTCTTTTCATAGAAGAATATATTTTCGTAGCTTATAGATACTTTTATATTTTAGTGGTTTTTGTTTCTGTGACTGGAGCCAGGGCTTCATCAAAGAATATTCTTTCACTCATGATGTTTTGATAATTTTATGTTTCCAATCGGATGAATGAATGAAACCCTAAACCTTGAAATCTGAATCTTCAGAAAAAATCTCGTAATACTTTGGAATTTTAGACGCCACGATAGAGCTTCATATTCATTCCTCAAATGCCACGGTTAGTACCTCAATTGTAAAAAAAAACGAGTTCTTCACATTCTTCTAAAATAGTACGATATGGTAGGTGAGAAGACGACGCACAAATAGTGCTCGGCAAGCCATGTTTTCTCCCTATGGGAAAAGATGCCGCTTCCACAATAGTATCTCAACAACGCATGCAATGGAAACTCGAAATAGGGGAAATAACAATAATGGATAAGGATTCGACCAACCTTCCGTCTGATTTTCCCTTACAAATTACACGCTTCCTGAGGATTTGTGGCGCCAGCTAGGTATGTATGAGCATGGATGCCGTTTCTGAAGATGTAGTTGTGCGTTGCTTCCCGATTTTGTGAAAGGATTCCAAAAAGGGAATACGTCTCAGGGTTTGAATTTGAAGCAAGCTGCTCTTCGAGGTGTGAAGGATGCTTGCTCCGGAAAGAGTGTACCGCTGCTTGATGATCTTGTATTTTCTTTTCTGGTTTCGAATCAATGGGTAATGATTTTTTGAGGGTTTGGGTTTACTCGAGACTTTTGAGATGATTCAGGAGTAAAATTTTATTTTTAGAGGAAATGATGCTTTTGATTAACTGATAAGTTGAAACCCTAATTATGAATGCAAGAATTGCAATCATTTTGGAGGAATTACAAATATTGCATGAAAAGGGAAATTGCTGAAGGAAACACTAAAAGGAATTTTGGAGGAAAGGGAGGCACAACATCCTAGGTATTGAAGGATTTGAGCCACCGGGCGTGTATTACTACGCCTTCTAGCTTGTCAGCATTGATGAGCTTGCAGTAACCTCCCAAAATAATTTCTACCACTAGGTACGGCTCGTCCTTCCCTTCAGCGGACGCTGACAGAGCAGGAACAACTCTCACTACCATATCTCCAACTTGATATGGGTTTAGGCGTTGCGCCATTACTATCCTAGATTCCTCATCTTTAACTGTGACAGCCTCTAAGCTCTTGATAAAATAGTTGAAAGGACCAGCATCCCATTCACATCTCCTAGTGACGGCTGGGTTGATAATCGGATCGAGTCCCCAAGATTTGGCAGAAGGGGGAGTGACTTGTTGCAAAAAGGGTTGTTCAATAAGACTTACTTGTGTCCGGAATCTGCGAACAAATGCTGATACGCTCTCTTTAGGCAGTTGCGTCACATTCGTGAGTTGTTGATACCGCAACAAATAGTCTTCAGGATTGGACGGCTTGTTGGAGACCCTTTCAGGTATAAACAATGGCAAAGGGTATACTCCTAGCTTTTCCTTGTTGTTGTGTATCCACGAGCGCCCCAGGACCATATCATAACTTGGGTATTCTTTAACTATATGAAATTTAGCGTGTGTTAGAGCATATCCCACCTTGATTTCAAGATTGATGTACCCGTAAGCATCTATGGGTTCTCCTTCTGAGTTTTTGATTATGGTTGGGCAGTGCGCAACTTCCTGTTTTGAAATCTTTGCATCTCTCAGCGTCTTTATGGTGACAATATTGAAATCAGAGGCCGCATCAATGAATGTGCTGTCAAACTCGACATCCTTCAAGTGAGCGGTGGTTAGGAGTCCCCAGTTGCATCTATCGGTCACGCTTTCCAGTAAAGATTGGGGTTTAGGAGCGGCTCTCCTGACTGGAAACAGACGCTTGCCTGATACAATACGGCTGAGGGATGCAAATATGTCTTGACGCTGCACTTTGGAGAAATACATAATTTCACATAAATGCTCCATCATAGACTGTACGGTTTTATGGACAGAGTCCCCAGAAATCATGCAGGTCCTGACAGGAAGGGGATCTCTGTGAACTCCTTCAGTTCCTAATTGAAGTTCTCCTGCATCCATCTTCTCTTTGAAGATGTGTTTCAATTTATTGCACTCATTGGTTAGGTGATTGACGAATCTGTGGTAACGACAATATTTGGGATTTTCCATTTCTTCCTCAGTTGGCGGGCGTCTGATGGGAGTTAGTTTGATGGAATCACCTTGAATCCACGTTTCCAGGAGCTCAATTACTTCTTCAGTTGGGAATAGGAAATTTGGAGCAGCATCTCCAGTTTCTTGTTGTTGTGCAGGAGTCTTAGCCGCAGCCTTCCGGAGTGGAGCCGTCTGATGCGCTTGTCACACGTTTAGGTTGTTGTTCCGCTACTGGAGGTTTCCTCTTTCCTCCTTCACCCACTACGCTTACAGAGGGACCAGTATTATACTGCTTGTTGATGAGACGCATGTTTCCTCGAGTTTCACATGCATCTTCATTCCTTGTTGGTATAGTTCTTTCCAACACTGCTGGTGCCGTTGTAGGCGACCGCTCAACAGCTTCATGGAGTCTAGAGAATGTCCGGAAGCGCAGGTTCTCTAGTAAAGCACGATAGATGGGAACCATACCGTTATTACATGACTCCACCAACTGTTCACACATTTGGATCGTGACAATCCAAAGGCTCCGAATTCTCGTATCTCTTGACATAATCATTTGGATGCTCATTGTTTCGTTGAAACATTCTTCCTGTGTCCGAAAAGGTGATTTGCTCTGACACAAAGAAATATTTCTTGTAGAAAGCGGTCACCATCTCTCACCAGTTGGATATGCTGTTTGGTGCGATGTTATTGTACCCGTGTATGCTCTTCCGATAAGTGACTTTAAAAATTCTTTGAGGCGGAGGACATGATTGTATTCGTGTTCTCCTAAGGATTCCAGAAAACAAGAGATGTGTTCATGAACGTTACCAGTACCATCATAAATGGAAAATTGAGGAGAAGAGTATCCTCTCGGGAGAGGAAATCTTTGCACATCAGGAGGATAAGGAGGTTGATGCTGGTGCAGGTCTACCGGGTTTTCTTTGCTTTGATTTTGAAGAAGTCGCTCCAGATCTTCACGCGTGATGAAATTGGATGGCTGGTTCCTTTCCAATGGGCGTTAAGGAGTAAAATGAGCCTATTCATCTATAAAGGCGCGCCCTGCTGAGGTTCCTGCGCCGGGAGTATTAAAAGTACTCCTTAGTGGCTCCATTTTGGGTTGACGTGGTTCTTGAGGTAGCCGCTCCGTCAGTGTCTTGAGGAAAGTGAGTACTCTTTCTGAGTTGTGACCATGTTTGTCTAAGCTTTAGCGAGAACTTCTTGTCTCTCCATCAAATCAACAATGTTAATAAGGGGTTGGTTTCCTCTGGCTCCCCCGGTCTCTCGTCCTGATGGAGGGGTGGCAGTGGCTCTGGCTCTGGTGATAGGAGGTGTCACGCCAGAGGGAATTTTTCCTGCGCCGCTGGAGTTGGCGATAGAGGGTGTAGTGCCGCGTGTGTTGATCATGCTGGTAGGCGGTAAATTGGTGTCACCGGTAGGGATGTTGATGCCAGGGGTGTTGTTGTCGCCAGTAGCATCGGGATTTGTTGTTGATCCATACCTAAGATCCACTATCTTGAAATTGGGAAAATTAAAATGAAATTGAAAATTGATCTTGCAACCGAGAGATTAATCTCCCATTGTGGTCGCAAGTTGTTTTGGGGTAAAAACTGATTCTACTGGAAATGGTAAATTTGGGTGTGTCGCCGAGAAACGAATCTAAAACCTAAACAAATGCACCGCACGGGAATACATTAGATTCGAGAGATCAATCTGTATAATTATGGCCTAAACCAAGAAATGGTCGTTCCAGACTTGCTTTGGTCACAAAGTGAAGGAAAAAGGGTTGATCTTAGGGAGGGAAGCGAAGAAGGTGTTGAGATCAAAATATTGAATTTTGTAGGTGTGGCTGTTTTATGACTTGTATCAGAACATGGAACTGGCTTGCGAAATGTAAGCTATCGGTTCTTGGTGTTTTCTGGATACTTGTGTTGATAACACTTGTCCTTTACGAAATAGGTCGAAAACCTATTTATACAAGTCATGATTGAGCACACCTGATCTCGTAGGAAGTGGAGACAATTAAGTAGTGGAGAAGTGGAGTCGTGTAAAAAAAAGGGGTGACCATCATGTTTCCATCGCGAGGGAAGACTGGTCAGCCATATACCCACTACTCACTTACTGCTTATTAACCGTCCGCCCTTTCCTGACACTTTTCTCGTAATGGGCGTGTTGTACGCCGCACGCTCTAAACCGCCAGACCAATACCCCCAGTGAGCATCCCCAAGATTGTGACATGTTTGATGTCTCGAGTATTTTCGTGGAGAAATATGCAGCAGATTGTTGAGTGGGTCTTGTGTGCAAGACCTAATTATTCTGACCAATTGCGCGCAAACTAGGCGGCGGGTAATCATGTGTGGCGAACTAAGTCATGAGACTTGCCGTAAGAAATAGCGTGTGACACTATTAATTTAGTCTTGGTTGGTCGCCTAAGATTTAATCTAGGCCGGTCAATTCGGCTGGCGAAGTTGGACGACCGAGATTGTAATTTATGGAAGAGGGTGGCCGTTGATTATGGCCACATCTTGTTGGCGCCTGCCAGTGGTATAGTGGCGTAATGGCTCCTGCCCGTGGCATAACGGCGTAATGGCTCCCGCCAGGCATAGCTGCGACCACTATATCTTGGCATATTGGTGTTAGATTCAAATATGACCCAACAATATTGGCTCTAGTTGCCGTATGAAACTCAATGCCTTAGATGGCATTGTTTGGCATGGGACGACATAACGGTCTTAACCAAATTAGGGTTTGGCATGTCAAAGCCCTAATTAGCGCGTGCAGCTATGTGTCCGCGATATGGTGGCATTTGGGCAAATACTGCCGTGGCCACGTTGAATAAAGAAATTATGGCAAGGCCATAATGTGGGAACGACAATGAACGCGAGGATAGCCATGGGTAGATATAATATGGCACGGGCGCCACTTTTAGGGTCTTCTGAATCCCACATGGCTTGTGACATGTTGTGGGTCCGAAGTGGCATAATTTAGTCCATGACTAGGAATTAGGGTTTCTTCTTGATTCGACCAATGCCATTAAAACAAGAGTTCTATTCTGATCAGAATACCCTAGTTAGAGTTTGTGATGGCGTTGGCCACAAACGAAAAGTGAGATAGCACGCGGCTGCGCTGTTATGGCACGTTGGCATATTGTTGCTGCGGAATAGCATGGCCTGCCAATTAGCATGCCGGCGCGATTTTCCAGGTTAATTAGCTAATTGGCGTGGCGACCATGTTGACGCAACGACCACTAGGTGTTGGCGCAGTTTGGCTTTATTTAATGCGTGTAGCCGGTTTAAAGCTATTTGATTGGTCGATAGGAAAGAGTGCCGGCGAGCAGCATGGGCTCGGCCATATTCCAAGTGCGTGTAGCGCATTTAGCGCGACCTGATTGGTCGATGGGAAAGGGGCCGGCAAGTAGCATGGGCCCGGCCACATTCTAAGTGCATGTGGCGCATTTAGAGCGACCTGATTGGTCGATGGATAAAGGGGGAGCCGACAGGGGTAACATGGAGCGTGGCCATTCGGATACGAGTGGCGCATGCTAGGGCGCGGCCACGCCTCTTCTTGTTGCTGCTCCCATTTTCCGCAGCTCCTCTTTTATTTCCTGTTTTTTTTTCTGATTTTTGGTAGGACTTCGCTCCTACTAGTCCATGGCGGATTAATTCCCAAGCTTACCTAGGTTTGGCCTCGACCAATAGGGTTCGAGATATTGCGCAGGGCGCAAAGAATCTAATTTTTGCAAATTAATTAGGCCAAAATTTGAATTTTGTGAGCTATCACAAAATTGAACAAATTGTATAAATTCTGTGTGTTTGTCACAAAATTCTTTAACTTTATCCTCAGAGAGCAGTTAGCGCGTCTTCTGACTGAGTACCATCATGCAGACCTTAATCTTGATACTTAGGGAAATTCATGGTACTCATCTGCGAGTGAACACTAATTGTCATGTCATACCAATATTAAGGGTTCAGCTGGGGAACATAGCATAGGGAAAATACTGAATTAAGCCATACATTAATGAACAATGCAGGCGGGAGTTTACAGAATGTTTAGAATTGTTGCTACATGCACCATTCTGAATAAATATACTGAATTGCTCAATACATGTGTAAGTAGAGAGGCCCGGGCACTTATTACTTTTAAATGGATCAGTCTCTTTGCAGAGCGACGACGCATTAAATACAGGGTTTTTCAATTTTAGCGTTGAACTAAAAACCACCATCAACATTCTTAAACGTTATATCTAATGAAAGAGTAAAGCATAGGCTAAGAGGGAGAAACATATCATCATGATGTGTAGTATTTCATACTACAAAAGGGGAATAACAAATATGTTCGTTTATCTCCATCTCCATATGTAATAGAGTTTTTTCACTAAAATTGACAAAGGGGGAGATTGTTAGAGCATTGCTCGCTTGAAACCACCAAGCGTTGGTATGTCAAGTTTGGTTGTCATATTTTAGTAACAAAAATCATCTAGAGTCGTTTGATTAATTACTAGAGTAAACTTCGTTTAGGTTAGACTAGAAAGACTAGGAATGTTGATGACTTACAAGTATTACTCTGAAGACCTGAATAATGTGATGAAGTAACGACTACAACAAATACATCATCCTTCCACTTGAGGTTAGTAATACTGAATTGACTTTTTTCCATTCCTAACGTATCTTTCAAGTCGCTTTATACTAAAAACATAACATGCGAAGCTATATTTATAACACTCTAGTGATTAGACTTGGTCATAGCATTATGATAAATGTATCAAGGAATTATATTGAATCACGAAGTATAACGCTTATCTAAACTTCGTAAATACGACACCAACATAATCTATGTATATATTTATTTGATTATGTGTGGGATATAGGTGTGATTTCATTCTAGAAAACAATGTATTATTACATTGGTTTAAGGAAGTAGATGTACGAACTTGTTTCCCAATCGAAAGGGAAATCAATAAGTGTGTTGGTCCGGTTTTTCATTGAAGAATATTTGGATGAACAATGCAAGGTGACAAGGTATAACCGCTTCTAACTAGTATTGGGAAGAAAGGTATAACCGGTCATAACTTATATTGGGAGTCATAGCACCAGTTCCTACTTAATTATTGTTATAAGGTATAACCAATCCAAACTATTTCTGGAAGTAAAGTAGAACCGATCCCTACTTATCTATCTTTATAAGGTAGAACTGATTCCCTTAAGCAAAACCAATTTCCATAGTCACGTACACCTTAGGGTTTATGTGATCTGGAAATTGGGTTTGCATAATAGGAAAGTTATGGATGTCGACATTATTTGAACATGTGCATAACTCTTATCATTAATTGTTCAAAGATATTCCTTGATGCTCAAGGTGATCCCAAAACGATATATTGAAAAACATTTAATTATGATTTTCGATTTTATATGTTTTAATTACTAGCAATTAAAGCATATACTCTAGAAAAGGATTATTAGTTAATGTGCTAAACTAATAATAGAAATTTTCTAAGAGAGATTTCGGAAAAATTGTTTGACATTTATTGGAAATAGATAACCGAAATTAGGTACTTTATTGCATAGCTTGAAAATATTTTCGGTTTTGGAATTTCCTTGTTGTCCAAACAACCTTGGTCTATAAATACTAGAGTTTGCATTTCTTGCAAACTATCCTAAGAGCCAGACAAACTTCATTCGTGTTGTTTCTGGTGGAGCCGTCTACCAGGAGAGCAAAGTAACCTAATTAGGCGAAATCTCTTGCGACCACTCGTTTAAAGACTTCTGTGGGATCAAGAATCTCTACGAGTACCGTTGGTGGGAAACTAGATAATTGCATTGTTATTTTAGTTTTCGATTATTAATTTGATTGACTAACGGTTGTTGAAACTTTGATTGCACCTAGTTTGACTTGAGAGCCATCTCTTCTGACATAAGGGTCACTCAAACTAGATCAAAGTATCGACGAGATATTTAGAACTGTTGTTAAATCTAAAGACATCTTGTGATAATCCGTTGATAACAGACTCCGTTATGTGCATGATTGATCACAAGAGGATTCAAGTTTTTGTGTGCAGGTACTTTAAAGATTAATCGAAGATTTAAAGATGAAGAAGATATATCTAATTAGTTTTTGTATCTTGTGCATTTTTTGCACACATCTTGATCATCTGGGATCCAACAAAATCTTGTTTATCTTTGATAGACTTGTGATTATCTAGTTGTTAAGATCGGCATCACTTTATAGTTACTCTTTGAGTTCTACATTGTGTGATTACAAATCCGGAAATTGATTATTTCGGTAATTAAGTTTTGGATTGTTCACCAGACAAAGGAGTTTATTAGATTATACATAAGAGCCATTGTCAACGACTCAAATATTTCTTTTACCAAAGATTGAATAGAGTGCTTACCAAATAGATTTATTCCTTTACTGTTTGGAATACAATCAAAAAGAGTAAAGCAACTTAAGATAGTGATTTATGTCTTGAGATTCACGTGCGTGACCAAAAGGTCGAAGACGCATGGATACTGAGGAAAATAAGTAACTAGGGGTAGTTTACTTGATCTCATCTATACAGAGTTGGCTTATGTTCTTTGTATAATGGTTTAATTCTGAGAGTATTCAAAACTGGACTAGGTCCCGGGGTTTTTCTGCATTTGCGGTTTCCTCGTTAACAAAATCTTGTGTGTGTCATTTACTTTTACATTCTGCAATTATAATTGTTTTTATAAGTAAAAGTAAATTACACTTGTACGTTAATCCTAATCACTTGATATCGATCCTATAGTATACCGGTTTCGGACCGTAACTATTATCAAGTGAATATCTTGAAGTTGTATTGTCTCTCGACTTTGTCCATAAACGATCACTTAAGATATCGGACTTATAGGTTGAAATTAAAAAAATGTGGTGTATTTGGGTACCCTCGTATTTTCAAAGATACTGATCGACCAAGGATCGACATGTGACATATTCTATCTTCGGGCAGCTGAAAGAATGTATCTTACCAAGGAAGAAGCTTTAAGAGCTAATATCTCAACAATTATTGGTTTTAACAGATCCAAAACTTACCCAATGGGTGAAGTATCTCTCACTGCTGAAGATAGTCCGATAAAGACTAATGTGGCTTTATTAGTCCTCCTTACCAGATCACCTTACATGCAATACAGGCTGTACCATCAACTTATGTTATGAAGCTTTAGTTTATTATGAGCTCGGGAGAATATGTATTTCGAGGTAACCAAGATGTTTCAAAGGAGTTGAAGTATTAGCTCTATCTCAGCAAGAAGATACATATAGAAGTCAATGCCGGTAGCAATTAAAGTTGCCATGCAGAAGGGCTAAACTAGAGAAGCAATTAGATGAACTACACAACTTGGCAGCGAATCCAAAACAAGTTTTGTCCATAAATCCTGAAATTGAAAAAGAACTCCCAAGAGTTCCAGGACGAGAATTCAAAGAGGAGGTCGTGGAACTCTTTGATGAGATTAATCTTGGAATTGATGATAAAAAGAAGATTATCTTTATTGATAAATATCTGCCACAAGCTGAGAAGCAAGAAATGCTCGAGCTGTTGAAACAAAAAATAGATATCTTTGCATGGAAAATGCATGAAATGCCAAGTACCGATCCATCTATAGCCTCTCACTCTTTAAATATCGATCCATCCTTTAAGCCTGTCGAGCATAAGAAAAGGAAAATTGCAGATAAGATGCACAGTGCAATTAATGCTGATATCGATCGCATGTAGAGAACACTTCCTTCATAACTGATAGAGGACTGTATTATTCCAATGCCATGCCATTTGGTATAATGAATGCTGGCTCGACCTATCAAAGATTGGTCAAAATATTTTCAAAGATCTCATTTTGGAAACAATGCATTGTTACGTGGATGGAATGGTGGTCAAGAGCTTAAAATAATTTAATCACCACTGCGATCTCCTGAAAACTTTCTCTATTCTATGACACTATATAATGAAAGTGAATCCATTTAAATGTGATGTTGGAGTTCAAAGTGGAAACTTCCTGGATTTATGGTAACAAGAAATAACATTGAGGCCGATCGGTTAAAGATCCGAGCCACACTTAAAATACCACCTCCAGCCTGCAAAAATGATATCCAGCAGTTGACTGGAAAACTAGCAGTTTTAAATCATTTTATCGCCAGATTATCTGATAAATGCAGACCATTATTTTATCTACTTCAGAAGAGCAATATTTTGAGTGGGATATCGAGTGTCAAACACCTTTTGACCAGATTAAAGCTTATCTCTCATCTGCTCCAATTCTCTCCCCACCATTACCAAATGAAGAACTTTATTTCTATATAGGTCATACTTCATCAGTTGTGAGCGTAGTACTACTACAGGTTGAAGAAAATAAAGAAAAGCTAATATACTTCATCATCCAGTCACTAACACCGCATGAATCCAGGTATTCTTAGCTAGAAAAAGTGATATTTTCAATCTATGTCTCTTCAATCAAGCTCGGACCATACTTTTCAAGCTGGAAAGTCAATCTAGTCTCAGAATACCCATTCGAGAACGTACTGTGGGAAGAGAATAAAACTGCAAAATTATCTAGGGAGTCCATCTGAATCAATTTAGGATGAACCATATACATTGAAAGGCAATCAAAGGCCAAGTTGTAGCAGATTTCTTGGTAGATTTCCCAGTTGAAGATCCAACTTTCGATCTCAAGTTTTGTGAAGAACAACTGGAAATACTACCTGAACCTGAGCCAGAAGCGAAAGATAACTGTGATGATTCATCTCTAAATATCCTCAGAGTATAACAAATATTCGTAAATGGATCTTCAAATGATCAAGGACGTGGAGTTGGAGTTGTGATAATCATACCAGAAAACAACTTCATCGAATATTCTTATATCTTGGCTTTTATCCCAACCAATAATAATGCTGAGTAGGAAGCATTACTGTAAGGACTTTTAGCTTCCAAAAGTGTAAAACTGAAAGAGTTCATTCTCTATACCAACTCTCAGCTAATTTCAAAATAGTTGTGAAGTCAGTTCGAAGCTAGAGATACAATTATCATGAAATACAAAAATCTGGTCAACAAACTGCTTGAGAGCTTCGAAAAAGTAAGCATCAGACAAGTAGAAAGAAACAAAGTTAGACATGCATATGTATTAGCACTCCCTGGATCTGCAATACTAGGAACTTGCAGAAGAACGATCAATATTAGAATCTTAGAGACACCAACAATCTCTGAAATGGAAAGTGTTGAAACATAGATTCAGAACTCGAATCAAACTCAAGCTGATATAAATGAGTTATGTATGAGTGATATTTACACCTATCTGAGTTATAAGTTGTTTCTAACTCATAAACAAGAAGCAAGAAAAGTGGTCACAAAATCAACGAGATACCAGCTGATAGGTGATGACTTGTACATAAACTATTATCTGCAACATCTGTCGAGATGTATAACAGAGCAACAAGGCAAACTGATAATGGATAAAATCCATTCAGGAGACGGTGGAAATCACGAGGGAAAGCAATCGTTGACATATAAAACAAGGTCTCAGGGATACTTCTGGCCGAACATGGATGATACGCCAAAGTTGATTAAGCAGACTTGTGACAAGTGCTAGAGGTTATCGCTAACTTAATCTTTATCTGAAAAAAGTATTCATAACTCCTATCTAAAATGAAAACGAGATAATATGTGTAAATGGGGAAAAACGATTTGCTGGTTTTTTAGGGAATGGAGAGACGACCGTGTGGACGGAGGCTCCTCAACCGAGCAAACTGCCTAACCTCAAACAGATGCACTACACGGGAGTGCTTTGAGTTCGAGAGATCAATCTGTAGGACTCCGGCCTAAACCAAGACAATGGCCGTTCCAGGGTCAATTTGGTCACAAAGAGGGAAGAGGGTTGATCTGTAGGAGGGAAGCTGAGAAGTGTGTGAGATCAATGATGATCAAGGATTGTGAATGTGTTTAAGGTTTCTGCCAGTTTTCTGTGAACTGTTGAGTTCGAATATGTTCTGGTCGATTGATTGAATTCTTTTGTTGTTCAATCATTGATTCAGAGACTTATTTATATTGCCAGAATAGTAGACACATTGATCTCCAGTAAGTGTAACGGTTGCTCGAGTGAAGGAGTGGGAAAGTGGAAAATCGTGGTTTAACCAATTCCAGGTCGTGCATAGACTTGGTTGATTGTCCACCCACTACTTTGCTAACTTCCTCATCTGCTTGCACGACTAAATCACATTCTCATCGTGGATGAACACACGTGCCGTAGGCCGCCAGACCAAAACCCTAATTAATATCCCCCATGTGACGTGATTGATGATGTCTCATGAATGTGGAGTCTGCAAAATAGACGCGTATTTGATCAGTCAGTCGTTGACTTGATTATACGATGAGTCTAAGTATTGTTTAGTCGAGTATGATTGTTGAATGCTCTAGGATTCACGAATTGAACATGTCTGCTGGGACGTATAGTTCTTGAATGAATGATGTTGATAGTTGAATCAACATAATGAATATTGATATTCTGAGAAAATATTGCTCGTATGATTAATTATTGAATATTGATAGTTGGATCAATATTCAAGCATCTGAGCAAGTATTGCTCATTCGGTAAATTACTGAATATTGATAGTTGAATCAATATTCGAGCATCTGAGCAAGTATTGCTTATTCGAAAAATTACTGAATATTGATAGTTGAACCAATATTCGAGCATCTGAGCAAATATTGTTCATTCGATAAATTATTGGTAGCATGACCAAATAAAATATTAATTAAAATATTGGTAGCTGGACTGAATATTGTATAATTAATCCATATGTTGATTGCAGGATCAACATAAAATTATTGGTGTTTGAACTTGCTCTGAATTATGATTTGCAGAGCATTTGTTCGAAACCCTAATTTTTGATCAATTGATCAATTGATGATTTACTGAAAAAATAAGTCACTGAGTGAAGGAGGGACCGGATATATGGGATGATGGCCGACCATGTAGCGCCCAAGTGCTCGAGTGATCATGCACCAAAGTCCTTTGTTGACCAGTTGGTGAACGAATGATCAAATGCTGGTTTAATCATTTATTAAATAGTGCCCGTGCGAGCGTTAGGTAGTAAAACCTAGTTATGGAGAGATGAGGGACCAACCAAGGGATCATGGGACCTGCCCTTGGTGGTCATGGGACCAGCTGATGGTCGATTGAGAAAACCCCAAGTTGTTTGGAGAGAGTTTGGACCCAATGTGAATAGTTGAGAGATAATTAAGTCAAAATTATGAAAGAGTGTGGGACCAGATCCTTGCAAGCCTTAGGGCCGACCTTGGTCGGTCAAGGTGGCATGACCGTGTCACCATACTGCTCGTGTCTTAGTCCTGAGAGTTTTGGTATTTTCTGGTGCGCGTTTGAGAAATATTTTGGATTTTCAGAAGAGTTTGATCTTGACTGAAACTCTCAATTTTGCTCGAATGAGCAAGTAGAACATTGCTCATGCGACTGATATTTTGAGAATATTAAAATAATAATATTTTAATTTTTGACGTGAGAAGCCTAGCCGGTCATGTGACCATTTTACTTTTTGGCTTTTTCATGGTTTGAGCAATATTTGAGAAAATATTGAAAAACTAGGGTTTCGCTCAAACGATGGAGTTCCATGAGATGAAGGAAATAATAATATGAGAAAATAAGGAATTTCAAGGTGTGGGACCGGTCACGGCTAGGGCATGGCTGATGCGTGTCGTAACCACAACAAATTAATCAATATTTTTCCACCTAATTAACAAGTAATATAGTGTAGTCAAGTTCGTTCCCACGAGTAGCAAGAGGTTTTAGTTGTCTTATAATGTCACAAAAGGGATTTTTGGGTTTAGATTTTAAAAGCAAAAGAAAGTAAATAAAGCAATTAAAAGTATAAGTTAAAATCAATAAGAGAGATTAGATCAAGGAATCCTTCTTCGTTGCAAAACAATAAATCAAGTTATGTTCTTTTCCACTTTTTATTAGTCACAGATTATCACCAACCGTAGGTATAACAGCTAGATCAGTGCTAACCCCTAAATCCCTTGTATCACCGGATACAGAAGTTCTCGACTACCGGATTCTATTTACCAAACCACCTAGTAGTAGATCACTCAAGATGTAATTTAGTTAAACGCATTAAGATTTATGAATTTATTAGGTTGATATTAGTATTTAGACCTTTAATCAAGGTCTACTTGCTAACGTTGTTTTCACACACAATTGCTTCACGGAATCCCTCCGCAAGGTCTCGTGTTTTTTACTTGTGTAAAGAGTCAAGAAATGATTACTTATCCCATAACTTTCACTAGCTTAAGATCAATTAACAAATCAATTTAGTTGGCCACCTAAACAATCTACCAATCAGGCATAAACATTCTTATTATCAAAAACAAACGATAATCATGTGAAAACTTCAAGATAGAATTAAAGCAAAACTCAAATCACGTCAAAAACTAGGAATTCATCCTCAATCAATAAGAAAATTAGCTACTCATGGTTTGGAGTTCACAAAGAATAAAAAAAAGAGAAACCAAACAAAAACCAATGAGTAGTGTGTGTAAAGGTGTAGAAGTGTATATAGAAAAGAAGAGAACTTCTCTATTTATAGGCTTCAATTTGCTTGCAATCCTCTTAGGATTAGGATCCTTTTCCCATTCAATCTCCAAGTCCTTGTCTTTGTAAAATTCCTCCACTTCTCTTCCAAATTCATTCAAGCCAAATTCCACATCCAATCCGAAATCTAAGTCTTCACACCCCATGAGAGAAACTCACACAAAAATCTGTTATTTTGGTCGCCGGAATTAATCACTGGTCCCACCGGAAATCGGCCAGAAAGTTGTCTGAATTTTGCCTGACATTCACTGATATATTCTCCGACGAAGGAATGTTCCGTCACCGCGCCGTTAAAGCTTACTGTCAAACTAACGGTATCTGTTAGTCAGGAAGGTCAAGTCAGGAGGGAGTCAGCCGAGTCTGAGTTGTCTAAGTAGTCTTACTGGGTCTGGATCACTGAGCTGGTTGTTTATGGGTGAAAATTATTCCTGCCGGATTTGGTAATTTGGGGTGTGTGGATAAGGAATGAATCTAAACCCTAAACAAATGCACTGCGCGGTGAGTGCTTGTAGATTTGGAAATCAATGCAGTGCAAGTCCGGCCTAAACCAAGAAATGGCCGTTCCAGACTTGTTTCGGTCACAAAGTGAAGGAGATGGGGTTGATCTTAGGGAGGGAAGCGAAGAAGGTGTTGAGATTGTGAAGGTGTTGGCTTGCTTATGACTTGTAACAGAAAGGTGAGCAGGCTTACGATTGATGCAAGCAGGCTCTGGGTGTTTGAATACGTTTTGTATTAACACTTGGTTTCTGTCTCGTCTGGACTTGTGTTATTTTTTCTCCTTGTGTTGAAAATAGGGAGGAGAACCTATTTATACAAGTCATTTGAGCCTTATTCACATCTCTCGTGGGAAGTGAAGGAAGTGGAGTGATGGAGTAGTGGAGGTGTGTGTTGGTGTTACACGACCAGTCTTGCCCACTTCTCCTGTCATCTCTAACAGTCCATGACTTCCTGACACGTTCTTGTGATGGCGCGTTGCACGCTGCACGCTGTAAACCTCCATACCAATACCCCAGTATGTATCCCCCAGTTTGTGACATGATTGATGTCTGGAATGTGTGGATCGTGGGACCCACAAAAGGTAGCATGTGATGCTAAATTGAATAGCTGCGTTATTCAGGAAACTGATACTTGTGAGGTATCGTATGTATTCTTATGAAGGTACTGCATCATGGTGTGGTAAAGCGACGGGTGGTGATCACCATGACGCATCATTGACCAATTAACTCCTGACCAGGGTTGTATAACCAAGACGGTGAAGTTGGACGGACGAGATGATCTTTGAGACACTCATCTGTGACCGTTGATGGAATCAGGGTTTTGAAGAGGTGCGCAGGCATCACTCTTCAGCTTGGTCGAAACCAAGTATGGGAAGGGTTTTGGAAAGGACAGACCGGGCGTGCGTGTAAACAGCATGCCAGTGTACACGTCCGTACCTCTCTGTCCCATAAAGGCGCGATCTAGGCCACTCGATTTGACCGGCAAAGAGGGGTGGTTGAGATCGGTTTGCGGCAGAAATCCATTGCCGCAAAGGAATTGGAAACCGTGTGACATGCCTAGTTTGGACGCGCGTTCCAAGACGACCAATCTTGGTCGGTCTTGGTCGATCAGTCTGGCGTGTAGGTGGTAAGCTGGTGTTCACGCCTATACCTGACTATCCCATGAAAACGTGATCTAAGCCACTCAAATCGTCCGGTGAAGTTGAGTGGTCGAGATCAGTTTGCAATTTGGGAAGTGTAACCACGCAAGTTTGGACGCGCGTTTTGGGATGGCCAGGCATGATATGCCTTGGCCGATCAAGTGAGGGGATAGACGGGCCCACGGTGGTCATGCTGGTATGACCGGACCTGCTTAATCTAATCTGGGACCCTCCATTCGTTCCGGAGAAGATGGACGCTCGTGATGCTCGAAACCCTAATTTTGGCTTTCACGGCCGTGTAACCATGCTCCATTTGGGCGCACGAATTGGGACGACCAACCATGGTTGGTCCTGACCGATTGGTCAAGTATGTATGCGGGCCCATGGTGATTGTGTTGACATGCTCTGGGCCCTTTGAATCTACATCTACACCCTCCATCTATACCTGCGAAGATGGATGGTTAAGACTGTTTTGCGACACATGTAATATGTGCAAACCCTAATTTAGGGTTTTCCGCCCATACCGCTCTGGTTTGGACGTTTTGGCAAGCTATGCCAATATTTTGGGAGGCCGACCATGCGGGGTCCGCGTTGGTTCGGCGGTGAATATTCCATACCTGCTTGGGGGTTATGGAATTGATCTGGGCCATCCAATCACGCTGGTGAGTTTGGATGAACGAGATCATATCCAGACTGATACGGACAGTCCGGATGCTCAATCGGGCTAGTATAACACACCAAGAGTTCTCAATCGGGCTAGTATAACACACCGAGAGTTGCAACCTGTACGGGTATTTCGTACATGCTTTCATTATAATGCTTGGAGGTTCGTGTTGCTCTGCTGAGAGCAACACTCGATCGTCATGCCGCACTGATAATGAGTACAGGAAATACAAGGCTGCTCACGCATTAATTAATAATGCTATAAATTCACAGGGTATATGGGATTGTTGCTACATGCTCCAACCTGGATGAATTTCATGTATTCACAAAATGGGATTGTTGCCACATGCTCCATTCTAGGTGAATTAGTAAAGTGAAGGAGTATCCAACACTTATTAATGGCTTTATCTTTTACAAGATGTCAGCGCATGATTTTCTGGTTTTTACAATTTTAACCTTAAATGAAAATCCACCATCAACATTAAGTCCCCTGCCTAGCACATAATGGTTAAACTATTGTGGGGTAGGCATGAGATGGTGACATATACAAACGTAAGAAGACAAGATAAGGGAAGTCTACCTGGAGGGATTCTGACCAATCGTGGGCAATCCTCCATACGCGCGTGACCATGGGTCTTGATGGACCGGCTTCCTCCCTTAGGTGCTCGAGTTGGGGATAAGTTTCTTCTTCTATTGGGATTCTGGGCGTGGGTGCTTACACACTACAGGCTAAATCGCTCGTTTATCCAGATGCTCTTTTGATTCTTGATTAGGGCTCAAAAGAAAGCCTGACTTGGTCGGTGTCGTATCCCCATATATCGGGCGCCGTAATCGTTTTAGGGTTTCCTTAGCATATATGCAGGTGTAGAGATTCTGAACCACTTTTACGATTTTACAATAGGGCTTTCTCGCAGAAACTCCGTTTCCTTATCATGTCGAACACCAGTGGATCGTCTTCTTCATACCGTCAAGGATCTTCCATTAAACGTGAACGACCTGCGTCTGAGCTTCATGATGGATCCCCTTCTCGTGTTCTCCGAGTCAAGAAGATAATACCGGTTCGTCTCTCCTTTTTTTTTTTTTTTTTTTTTTTCTGAACAATTGCTTGTTCTTCATAATGATCAGGTGAATAATCTTCTCATTCTTGCAGAGATGCCCTACCGGAACATGTGTGACGGTTATCGATGATGATGACTTAAACAGTCATCTTCCTTCAAAATCGAACACGCCTACCCCTGTCGACCTCGAAGATGCTGATCTGGGTGTCTCATCTTATGAATACCCCAATGCAGGTCTTTCATTCGATGTTCGCATGAAATGTTTATCCTCCAGCTACCGAGACGTCGGTGGA
The DNA here is from genome assembly GCA_023531295.1 of Papaver armeniacum. Taxonomy (NCBI): domain Eukaryota; kingdom Viridiplantae; phylum Streptophyta; class Magnoliopsida; order Ranunculales; family Papaveraceae; genus Papaver; species Papaver armeniacum. The sequence continues at coordinate 164,940 of JAJJWW010014942.1, read as the reverse complement.
TTCTTAGTGCGGAAGGAGTTCGTGCCTCTATACACGAAGTTATGGAGAAAGTATGGTCATATCGCAACCAGGAATGTGGTCCGGCACTGTTCATCTGCTCTGGTCACCACGGTAAACTGTCTTCTTCCCATGATTGCTGAGATGGAGAACATTTCTATCCGGAACGTTGCCGAATCAAACCTTGAAAAGTGGGAGAATATGATATCTACCTGCGAATCCATGGAGTTCAACGTGGGCTGGCTGCGGCAGCGTCTTGATATCATCAAGGTTGATCGAGCTGGTATCCTCGTAAACGTTGTTCCTGCTGCGAAAGCTATCTTGGAAGAGTAAAAGGATCTGGCTGCGAAATCACTGAAGGTAGAGCAGGCGAGACGGGGATTGAGGAAAAGGACAGAGAGATATCAGGCTAGATTTGGAGATGATGCTCTCAAGGAACTATAATCTACTAGATGGCCTCCTCTAAGTCGCATTCAGCTGCATTTGTTTATGACAAAAGTTTTTGAACATCTTTGTGGAATAAATTGTATTGGTTTTTGATTGGTGAAACGGGTTTTTTCATTGATGCATCTCTGAATATAATTGGTGATTCAAACATGTAATGAAAATAAATGCATGTATTGTTAACAGAGCAGATAGTGGTCAGGCATGATATGCCTTGAGCCACTTTCCATTGATGACTGCTTCCAATTTGCCTCTGTCCACCTTAATGATCTTGTAGTAGCCAGTATTGTAAGCCTTGGTGACTGTGTAAGGACCTTCCCATTTCGGTGAGAACTTTGGTGTGGACATGTCTTGTTGGATGTGTTTGGCCGTTTTCAAAACCAAATCTCCCACTTTGAAAACACGTGATTTCACAGTTTTGTTGTATGCCCTGGAAATTCTATTCCTGTACACCTGAGTGCGTTCTTCTACTTTGCTTCTTCTGAAATCCATAGTGTCTAACTCCGCTACTCTAGAGTTAGAGGTTATAACTTCGTTCCAATAGATCCCGGTTGCCGCTGCAATCCTGGCTGATGGGATTTTGATCTCTGCTGGCAGAATTACATCCGCTCCGTAAACAAGTGAGCACGGGGAAACTCCAATGGAGCTTCTGGGTGATGTCCGGTATGCCCATAGCGCCATTGGTAACTGGTCATGCCATTCCCTAGGGTTATCATGTATTGTTCGACTGATGATCCGGATCAATGTCTTGTTGGTACTTTCAGCTTGTCTGTTCCCTTGAGGGTAGTAGATGGTGGAGAAGACCTGTTTAATGCCATACTCTTCAAGTAACTCTCGTACCTGTTTATTGGCGAAGGGAGTGCCATTATCAGTGATGATATGCTTAGGCACACCAAAACAACAACTGATATGTTCTTTAATGAAATCCACAATCATTGCTCCTGTAGTCCCTCGCAGGGGAATGGCTTCTACCCATTTGGTGAAGTACTCTGTCGCAGTTATGATGTACTCGTGTTTCTTTGATGACGGAGGGTTGATTTTCCCGATAATGTCCAGTCCCTAGCTGTAAAATGGCCATGGACTGCTTATCGAGTGTAGAGGGGTGGAAGGCGCATGAACAAGGTTCCCATGGATTTGGCATTTGTGACAGCTTTGAACGAAAGCGGCTGCGTCATCCTCCATGGTCGGCCAATAGTATTTCTCGTGTATCTGGAGAAACAGTTTCCTCTTCCTTTGATGTTCTCCTTCGTGTGTCTCCTTCAGCATGACTGGGACTTCTTCCCCAGCCAGGCATCGTAGTAGATCACCTCCAAAGCTCTTGCGATACAGGATCCCTTCGTGCAATACGAACCGCTTGGCCTTCTGTTTTATCTTGATAGCATCCTTTTGATTGGTAGGAGTCGTTCCGTCACGGAGATAACTAATGTATGGCTCTCTCCAGTCCCCAGTGTGATTCACGTTAAAAATTTCCAATTGATGTGGCGGTGCTTGGAAATTTGAGCAGGACTTCTGAAGTAGTTTGGATTGAGTCTCCATCCCTGGCCAGTAATAGCCCAGACGTTGGAGTCGTCGGTAAAGCGTTACCACCAGTGATTGTCCACAAATTTCGTTGTGAACATGATTCAGCTGTAGTTGTGCTTCGTCATCCCCAAGACATCTTGACAGGGAACCATCCGGGTTCCGATAATACAACATACCATGAAGCATGAAGAAGTTCTGCAGGGTTTTAAGACTGACCTTTCCTTGGGAGAGTGAGCTGTTGAGCTCTTTAATGATCGGAGTTCGCCAATCATCGGTCTTGGTGTCTTTGTATTGTGATAACCATGTTGATTCTATGGTTCTCCTCTTTACTTTCAGGGTTTCTTCCAAACCTTCGAACTTCAATTTGGAAGCCAGTGTTGCTAGACAATCGGCGTGTTTGTTGTTGCTGCGACTGACATGGGTTATGGTTGCATCAGTAAAATAATTCAGTAACCTCTGTGCTTCTGATCGATATGGAGCTAGCGTTACTTCCTTTAGTGCGTATACCCCATTCATCTGATTCACCAGTAACTTGGAGTCACCTCTTATCTCCAGGCACGTTACTCCCACTTGCTTGGCTATTGACAGCCCTATGAGGAAAGCTTCATACTCTGCTGAGTTGTTGGTGCATTCAAAGTCCAGCTTGAAGGAGTGTGAGAATACTTCCCCAGTTGGAGATACTAATACCACGCCCGCTCCTCCAGTATTATTGCTAGGGGTAGCAGAGCCATCAAAATACAAGAGCCACACTTCTTCTTCCAAAACAGAGACGTCTGGAAATTCTCCAGGGAGATCTTTGTGTAGCCCTGTAGTGCCTTCTCCAGGAAATGCTGCCAGTAAGTCTGAAACTGCTTGAACCTTGATAGCTCTAGGTGACACACACGTTATGTCCAGCTCTGACATTTGGATAAGCCACTTGCCTGTCCTTCCAGTCAGGACCGGCTTTGAAAGTAAAAACTTTGCAAGATCAGATTTAGACACGAGTATCACCCTATTGGACAGTAGGTAATGCCTGAACTTTTGAATGGAATGGATCAAGGCTAAACATGCTTTTTCCGCTCTGGGGTATCTGAGTTCAGCGTCTCTCAATATTCGGGGTGAAAGTAGTATATGGGACGTTCGATTCCCTCGTCGTCTTCCTAAGCGAGTAGAGCTCCTACTGCGGTGTCACTGAAGGCAGTGTAGAGATGTAGCGGCTTTCCTTGTGCAGGAAACTTTATAATGGCTGGAGATGACAGTATTCGTTGAATCTTTCGAAAATCCTCCTGCTGGGTTGTGGTCCAAATGAAGCTAGCTCCTTTCTTTAGCAAGGGAGTGAATGAGGCGGCAAGTTGGGCTAGACCCGGTATAAAACGTCGGATGTAGTTTACCTTTCCCATGAAACTTTGGAGTTCCTTCACAGTTCGTGGAGGTGGCATTATGAGGATAGCTTGAGTCTTGGACGGGTCTACCTTGATCCCTTCCGCGGTTACTTGGAATCCTAGAAATTTGCCTGAAGAGACACCGAAAGCGCATTTCAAAGGATTCATCTTCAACTTGTATTCTCGACACCTCTCGAACACTTGTCGTAAGACGTTGGTGTGATCTGCTCGAGCCCTTGACTTGACCACAATATCATCTACGTAGTCTTCTACTTGTTTATGCATCATGTCATGGAAGATTTCCGTCATAGCACGTTGATACGTTGCGCCGGAGTTCTTTAAACCGAATGGCATAACAGTATAGTAAAAATTTCCAAGAGGGGTTCGGAAGGTTGTCTTACTTGCATCGTGCTCATACATCCTTATCTGATTGTAGCCGTTGTAACCATCCATGAAGGAAAACATGCCGCGTCCGCTAGTGGCGTCTACTAACATGTCGATGTTAGGCAGAGGAAAGTCGTCCTTGGGGCAGCACTTGTTCAAGTCTCTGAAATCCACGCAACACCGAATCTGTCCATTTTTCTTCTTTACTGGGACCACATTAGCTAACCAGGTCGGATGATGAATAGGTCTGATGAAGCCAACAGCTAGTAACTTCTGAATTTCGTTCTTGATTTGTTCTTCTACCTCATGTCTGAATTTCCTCGGAGATTGCTTGATTGGCTTGGATCCAGGTATGACATGTAAGTGATGGGTGACCAATTTTTCATCCAGACCAGGCATTTCCTCGTATGTCCAGGGGAAGACATCTTGGTACTCCTTGAGTAGTTGAACAAGACTCGTACGTTAAATCTGTGGATATAGTCGAACTGATAGAGACCGGCCTGGGAGATTCTTCATTCCCGATGTTAACAGTCTCGAGCTCGTCAGTCGTGGAATTGGTTCCATCTTGTAGTTGTCGCGGGGCGTCCAATACCTCCTCTTGTACTCCGTCGTTCTTGCAGCATTCAATTGGGCGGAGAAACTGGGTGCCAGTCTCTCCTGCTAATTGCTAACAGCGGCGCCGGTATATTGTCTTCCCTTTTTGGTCACGTTTCGTTTCAAAAGTGCGTTCCCTTTTAGTGTGAACGTGGGTTGAAGCTTCACTGGATAAAGATGGACGCCTCGTCAGAGACGGCATGTCGTGGTGCTTGGCCCTCAGTGATGCAAGTCGATCTTCTTCCTAGATTGAAGCCCACGTGGGTAGTGGGGTGCACAGGACTTTGTCTGATTTTCCCTGCGAAGTATCTTTTGGCTCGAACAGCTTCACTCCACATATTGGTGCGTACGGAGACAATGATGCAGGAATACGGATGACTTTCTCATTTAGCATGGTCTTCAGGCACTGGTGATATGTTGAAGGAATGACCTTGTTGTGGTGAAGCCACAGTCTCCCCAGTATCATATGGTATTCCGGCTCCTTTTCTATGACTTCAAACTTTGCTCTTGACTGAACGGGTCCTACTGATAAATTCAGATTGACATACCCGTATGTGCTGGTCTGATTTCCTTCAAAGTCTGTCATCGTGGTGGGCTGTCGTACAATCTTGCATGGGCTAACCTTGGTTGTCTTGAGAGTCTTGAGAGTAATTACATTCGAAGATGCTCCTGTGTCGACGAGGGCCCTCCTGAACTCTGAACCCTTGATGTGAGCGGTAACATGTAGGGCCCGGTTGTGACCTTCCTCTGCCATCATGTCATCCTCTGTGAATGTAACATTATTTACAGATGTTTCCGATGCATTTAAGACTTCTGGACGAGAAGGAGTCAGATGTACGTCCAGAGCTATTTTATTAACTGCAGCAAACGTCTCTGACCGTTGATTCTTCGAGAGGTGCAAGAGTTCACACAAGCTTTCCACTAGAGATGCCACTTCCTGATCCACTAGCCTCTAGTTCGTAGTAAAGCTGTTGATCTGAGGGGGACTAGTCCCCGGTATAGAGGTCTCCGGAACGCTCATCTCTGATGTCATCTTGATGAGGAGATCAAGTATGTCGTTTACCGCTTCTTTGATTAGCTCCATGTTCTTCGTGTGAATCTCCTGTACCCATGCTAGTTCGTTTAATGTTGGGAATCTCCTGATCATGCCGTCAGATACGCCATTAGGAGGAGGGGTATCTCCGTTGGAGGAACCATCAGGATTTGAGACCGTCGAGGTGGTCCTAAGACCAACCATCCCGAAATTGAATGAATAGTATTGAAGAAATTGACTTTACAACCAAGAGATTAACCTCCCGCTGTGGTCGCCAATTGTTTATGGGTGAAAACTATTCCTGCCGGATTTGGTAATTTGGGGTGTGTGGATGAGGAATGAATCTAAACCCTAAACAAATGCACTGCGGTGAGTGCTTGTAGATTCGGAAATCAATCTGTGCAAGTCCGGCCTAAACCAAGAAATGACCGTTCCAGACTTGTTTCGGTCACAAAGCGAAAGAGCTGGGGTTGATCTTATGGAGGGAAGCGAAGAAGGTGTTGCGATTGTGAAGGTGTTGGCTTGCTTATGACTTGTAACAGAAAGGTGAGCAGGCTTACGATTGATGCAAGCAGGCTCTGGGTGTTTGAATACGTTTTGTATTAACACTTGGTTTCTGTCTCGTCTGGACTTGTGTTGTTTTTTCTCCTTGTGTTGAAAATAGGGAGGAGAACCTATTTATACAAGTCATTTGAGCCTTATTCACGTCTCTCGTGGGAAGTGGAGGAAGTGGAGTGATGGAGTAGTGGAGGTGTGTGTTGGTGTTACACGACCAGTCTTGCCCACTTCTCCTGTCATCTCTAACCGTCCATGACTTCCTCGACACGTTCTTGTGATGACACGTTGCACGCCGCACACCGTGTGTATTCTTATGTAAACCTCCCATGAGACCAATACCCCGTATGTATCCCCAGTTTGTGACATGATTGATATCTGGAATGTGTGGATCGTGGGACCCACAAAAGGTAGCATGTGATGCTAAATTAAATAATCACAAGTTATTTAGAAACTGATACTTGTGAAGTATCGTGTGTATTCTTATGCATTAGTCTTGCATCATGGTGTGGTAAAGCGACGGGTGGTGATCACCATGACGCCTCATTGACCAATTAACTCCCACCGGGGTTGTATAACCAAGCCGGTGAAGCTGGACAAACATCTTCGATGGAGACGAGATGATCTTTGAGACACTCATCTGCGACCGTTGATGGAATCGTGATTTTGAAGAGGTGCGCATGCATCACTCTTGACTTGGTCGAAACCAAGCATGGGAAGGGTTTTGGAAAGGACCGACCGGGCATGCGAGTAAACAGATTGATCAAGATGCCGGGAGAAGAAAAAAAGGCCAGACATGTGTGTTAGCGACGTCATGCCTCTCTGCTCAGTCCCATAAAGGCGCGATCTAGGCCACTCGATTTGACCTAGGCAAGAGGGGTTGTTGAGATCGGTTTGTGGCAGAAATCCATTGCCGCAAAGGAATTGGAAACCGTGTGACATGCCTAGTTTGACGCGCGTTCCAAGACGACCAATCTTGGTCGGTCTTGGTCGATCGATCCTCGCGTGTAGGTGGTAAGCTGGTGTTCACGCCTATACCTGACTATCCCATAAAAACGTGATCTAAGCCACTCAAATCGTCCGGTGAAGTTGAGTGGTCGAGATCAGTTTGCAATTTGGGAAGTGTAACCACGCAAGTTTGGACGCGCGTTTTGGGATGGCCAGGCATGATATTCCTTGGCCGATCAAGTGAGGGGATAGACGGGCCCACGGTGGTCATGCTGGTATGACCGAACCTGCTTAATCTAATTTGGGACCCTCCATTCGTGCCGGAGATGATGGACGCTCGTGATGCTCGAAACCCTAATTTTGGCTTTCACGGCCGTGTAACCATGCTCCATTTGGGCGCACGAATTGGGACGACCAACCATGGTTGGTCCTGACCGATTGGTCAAGTATGTAGGCGGGCCCACGGTGATTGTGTTGACATACTCTGGGCCCTTTGAATCTTCATCTACACCCTCCATCTATACCTACGAAGATGGATGGTTAAGACTGTTTTGCGACACATTTAATATGCCGCAAACCCTAATTTAGGGTTTTCCGCCCATACCGCTCTGGTTTGGACGTTTTGGCAAGCTATGCCAATATTTTGGGAGGCCGACCATGCGGGTCCGCGTTGGTTCGGCGGTGAATATTCCATACCGCTTGGGGTTATGGAATTGATCTGGGCCATCCAATCACGCCTGGTGAGGTTGGATGAACGAGATCATATCCGAGAATGATACGGACAGTCCGGATGCTCAATCGGGCTAGTATAACACACCGAGAGTTCTCAATTGGCTAGTATAACACACCGAGAGTTGCAACTCCGTACGGGTATTTCGTACATGCTTTCATTATAATGCTTGGAGGTTCGTGTTGCTCTGTTGAGAGCAACACTCGATCGTCATGCCGCACCGATAATGAGTACAGAAATACAATGCTTGCTCACGCATTAATTAATAATGCTATAAATTCACGGGTATATGGGATTGTTGCTACATGCTCCAACCTCGGATGAATTTAATGTATTCACGAGAATGGGATTGTTGCCACATGCTCCATTCTAGGTGAATTAGTAAAGTGAAGGAGTATCCAACACTTATTAATGGCTTTATCTTTTACAAGATGTCAGCGCATGATTTTCTGGTTTTTACAATTTTAACCTTAAATGAAAATCCACCATCAACACTGTTATATCGAGTCGCTGAGTTGACTCATCTGAATAAAAATCCATCCGAGTTTTGTGTATTTACAGGACTTTCTCAGGCCAAGTTCAGGCCTTTCTTTCTTCACCTGTTAAGAAATCCTAGCATACATCTAGTTTAGAAATTCACTCTGGCGACATCACCACCCCCTGTCTTGACCTCCATCATCCATTTGTGCAACTCTGCTTCAACTCAGTCCATCTCATTCATTGCTCCCACCAGTTCCATTCATTCCATCTACTGCAACCTCTTCAACATCCCATCAGAGACCACTATAACCCATACAACTTCAACTAATCAACCCGTTTCTGAATTTCATCTCAACTCCATCACAAACCCATCTTCTCGACTTCACAGTAGCCATCAACACCACCTCCTCCATCAATTACAGACCCATTCATTCATTATATCAGAACCGGAAGCAAAACCTATCTTCCAATTTCGACTCAATATTAACATTTCTAGCTTCAAACACAACTGCAGATGTCGCTTCCAGTCCATCTTATTCCATCTCTGAAACTGGCAACAACGATAACTCTAAATCAACAGCAACAGTCGATTAACAGCTGCAACCAGATTTGACACAACCCATCTCTGCTATCAGCCCCTGAATTCTCAACTCAGCCGCACAGAATTCTCACTTATAGATCTGTTGATGGTGGTTTTTAGCTTAGGGCGAAAACTGTAAAAGTCTGTCTACTTGACACGGCATCAGAAGTAGTACACCTTGATATATCTATATTCCGCAGGGAATTTGGAGAATATATAAAAGTCTGATGAGTGCCTATGCCTCTCTTCATATTATATCGAAACTCAAGCCCCTAGATGAATTGTTCACTAGTATAGAGCCTAATGAGTATTTAAGCTCCTAGCTGCCTGCCTAGTGTTTTCCTATGCTATGTTCTCAGCTGAACTCTCAATATTGGCATGACATGAAGATTAATATTCACTCCCAGCGAAGTAGCATAAATCTCCTGAAATGTCAGTATTGAGACCTGCATGAAAACACTCATATAGGCTACGCCACCCTCTGACAAAGAGATCAGTGTGTTTACACACCTTTTAATTAAAAGTTAGCGTGATCGAACGCGTTTAAATTCCTTAAGGAAAATCTAGACTGTCCATATCAGTCTTAAGAAACGATCACGGCCACATTATTTGGCCACATAATTTAATAGGCCTAGCCTATTCCTAACGGGACTAGGCGACCATCATGATAAACACCGGCGGACCCACTAGCATCCCTACCGGTCGAAATTCCTTTAGCTCGTCTGCTACCTCCTTGAACGTTCACCAAAACATGGGTGATCGCGATGTCTAAAAATAGCTCAAACGAGCTAAGACCAGTAAAAACGGTCTCAAAACCCATCGCATCCGTCCAACTTAGCAGTCCTAGTTGGACGACTTAGGTCGCATCTTGAGCGATCAAAGAAGCGCTGGCGTGTTCACCGGTGACTCAGCTACACCCATGGTTGATCGACTTGCTCACGGCAAGCCAAGATCGTATAGAATCGTTCACCCAAAGAAGGGTGAACGCGCTGCTTTAGAAACCCAAAGTTGCATTTGCAGCAACAAGGAACTGTCGCAAATCGATCACGATCGTCCATATTTGCCAGCCAAAGTAAGTGGCTTAGACTCAATTCCAGGCGGACCAAAAGAGGTCAGCGCGCTCAGTGGCGCCCCGCCTTTACATAGGGCCGATCGGCCTGCTCAAATCAACGCCCAGTGCTTTCAATCGATCATCCAAAATAGGGTTGGCCGCACTGCCCCTAAACCCTAAAATTACATTAATGGCAATAAACAACTGCCGCAAATCATCTCGTCCATCCAACTTCGCTAGCCTAGTTGGATGGTGTAGATTTATTTTCAGAAAACCAACAAGGTATCATTGTGACCACCGACCATCACTCCTCCACAGGGAGCGATCGACCAAGTGATAGCTCACCCATAAGGTCCTCAAACGATCACCCAAAGGTGGCCGGTCGTGCTACTGTTTTTAAGACGCTCAATTCGTGACTGATTCAATCGAGCTCTAAAAACTACGATGCATCTAGCACATCGATTATTTTTCAGCCGCTTATTTGAAAGTTGTGCTTTATAAACATCGACTATAAGCGATGATGTGCAAATATTTATTTCACAAATAACTTATTATTTAACCCAAAAGCACTATGTGCTGATTTTAGTGGCGAGTCTCATGACTTGACCCATTTACTCGAGACATCAAACATGTCACAAACTGGGGGATGCTTACTGGGGTATTGGTATGGCGGTTTACAGCGTGCGGCGTGCAACGCGCCCATTACGAGAAAGTGTCAGGAAAGACGGACGGTTAACAATAATGAGAGTAGTGGGTGAAAGCATGATCAGTTTTCCTTCATAACGGAAACACGATGATCACCACCTTCCGCACAATTTCCACTTCTTCATTACTTAACTTCCTCCACTTCCCATGAGATCAGGGTGCGCTCAATGACTTATATAAATAGGTTTTTAACCTATTTCAAAAAGGACAAGTGTTTTAAACACAAGTAGCCAGAAACCATTTTCTGATACAACTCATAAAACAGCCACACCTTCATAATTCAACATTCTGATCTCAAACACCTTCTTCGCTTCCCTCCCTAAGATCAGCCCTTCTCCTTCACCTTGTGACCGAATTGAATATGGAATGACCATTTCTTGGTTTAGGCCAGAGTCTTACAGATTGATCTCTCGAATCTAAAAGTACTCCCGCGCAGTGCATTTGTTTAGGGTTGAATTCGTTTCTCATCAATACACCCAAATTTACCAAAAACAGCAGAATTCGTTTTTACCCCAAAACAACTGGCGACCACAGTGGAAGATTAATCTCTCGGTTGCAAGATCAATTTTTAATTTCATTTCAATTTTCTCAAATTCAAGATGGTGGATCTTAGATCTGGATCAGCGACAAATCCTGATGTTACTGGCGCTGATAACACCCCTGGTATCAACATTCCTGCTGATAAAACCAATGTACCGCCTACTAGCACGATCAACATATCTCGTGGTACTACATCCTCAACCACCAACACCAGCGGCGCAGGAAACATTCCCTTGGCGTGACACCTCCAATCACCAGATCTAGAGCTGCTGCCGCTGCCCCCAATGTTTCTTCAAGCGTAACGCCCCCGGTTGTTACTAGAGCTACTGCCACAACACCATCAGGACGAGAGATTGGATGGGCCAGAGGAGGCCAAACCCCTATTACCATTGTCGATTTAATGGAAAGATAAGAAGTTCTCGCTAAGGCTCAGACGGACATGGCTACGACGTAGAAAGAGGTACTTACTTTCCTCAAGACGATAGCAGAACGACTACCACAAGAGCCGCGTCATCCCATGGAACCAATAAGGAGTACTTTCAATACTCTTTGCGCAAGCACTTCAACAGGACACACCTTATAGATGAAGAAGCTCGCGTTGTTCCTGAATGCCCATTGGAAAGGAATCAGCAATCCAATTTCATCACATGTGAGGATGTGGAACGACTTCTCCAAAATTGAGGCAAAGAAAACTCGTCGAACATCCGCCAGCATCAACCTCCTTATCCTCCTGATGTGCAAAGAATTCTACTTCCAAGATGATATTATTCTCCCCAGTTCTCCCTTTATGACGATACTTGGCATACACATGGTACAACAACATTGCACCAAACTGTATAGCCAATTGGATTCAAGCACTATGATCCAAATGTGACTGAACATCAATTATTGGAGTTGTGCATTAATAACATGGTACCTGTTTATCGCGCTTTATTAGAGAGCCTGCGCTTCCAGACATTCTATGAACTTCATGAAGCTGCTAAGCGGTTGGCTACAACAGCACCAGCCTTGCTGAAACGAATCAGGCCCACCAGGAATGAAGATACACGTGAGACTCGAGAAAACAGACGTCTCATCAACAAACAATACAACACTCAACACTCTGTAAGCGTGGTGAGTGTAGGAGGAAAGAAAAGCTCCAGTTGTAGAACAACAACCCAAACGTGCGGCACCAGCGCAACAGACAGCTCGAAAATCCGTGACTAAGACTCCTGTTCGACAACAAAGACATGAGAGGCTCTCCAAACTTGAGTGACTGCAACAAATTCCAAAGAGAAGGTGGATGCAGGAGAATTTAAATTATGTACTGAAAGAGTGCACAGAGATCCTCTTTCGGTCAGGAGTTGCATAGTTTCTGGGTACTCCGTCCCCAAAACTGTATAGACTATGATGGAGCATTTATGCAAACAACAATAGGCGAGTTTCCTCACACAGGGAATCAGGGAGGAGATGCTTCACCAAAAATAAAGAAGGTAGGGTAAACTCACATACGTGATGGATCAAAGCCTGTCAATTCTCATGGCCGTGGTCGTCAAAGTACTCGCAGCTGCTGCTCCTTCCTTCCAAGATCCATGGCCGTAGCCACCACTCGTCACTGCCAAGATTTGTGCATATAGTCATCACTCATCCCTGTCAAGGATCGTGATCGTAGCCATCCAAGCTCCAGCCAACCTACTTTGTCTCCACGAAAACATAGTCTCTTTTGATCTCAGTTGCTGCCAAGAACCATTGTTACTCGTTTGTTGATACCCGCAAGAGCTTCACCATGACAACGATAACTACGTACAAAGGTTATCCAAACTTATGCATGTTTTATTTACCCATGGAGAAGTAATAGGATCACCAGTACGGATGCAAGATGGCGATACCTTTATTACGGTAAACCCATCGAGCATACAAGAGAGATTCTCGTAAACCACACTTGGGGACTAAGGCTCAACATGAAATTCCTTCGCCGTTAGTCAATGACCTCTTTAACACAAGAGAGATGGTTAATCAAGAAGCATGTAATTTGCAAGGGAAAATCAAACTGAAGAAGCCGCTTCAACGTCCTCTCCAGAAGCCACTTCAACGTCCTCTCCAGGAGCCGCTTCAACGCTCTCTCCAGGGGCCGCTTCAACGCTCACTCCAGAAGCCGCTTCAACTCTCTCTCCAGGAGCCGCTTCAACGTTCTCTCTAGAAGCCGCTTCAACGTTTCCCCAGAAGCCGCTTCAATGTCCTTTCCAGAAGCCGAAGCCGCTTCAACACGTCAACAAGTCACACAGACCAACCGCATCAGATCTGCCACATCACCTACTCAGAATTCAGCATCACCCACAAAGGCCTGCACGAAGCTGCGCATCAACAACCACATCGCTGACAAAGTCAGATTCGTTGTTTATTTCCAATTTCCTATGGAAGGGGTGCATGGGCTGCCAGAAGTTGGATACAATATAGATCTATCAAGTGTGACTCCCTCTCATTGATCAACAAATGATGAATCCAAAAGATTGCCGCTTTCATCAATTCGTCAACCCCCTTACCAGCAAATGCAATGGAAGTACGTCTTTCAAGAGAAAATAGGCTCAGGATAATTACACCTGGGGACTGCCAGCACGGGATGCCTTCATGTCCCACAACTAGGTTAGCTCTGATATAACATAATCACTGTCAAAGCTTTACAAGGCGCAGGAAGTTCTCAACATGAAACCGTACAATGCATCAAAGACTCCAAAGTACGCTGTAGAGATATTTGCACGTATCCGGCCACGCCATCGGATCTAGTACACATCTACACCTCCTTACAAGACCGTATTGTATTCCCAAGCCGACTTAAAAAATATAGCTCTAGTGACCAGACAGAAGTGTACCTGGGGACTTCTCATCGCATCCCATTCCATACAACAATCCAAGATTCGGAAGATGATTCAAAGGGTGCCGCTTGGAACGAATTCCTTGAAGACTTGATAGCATCACGTTGGCGACGGAACGCCTTTCAGCTCGTCTACTTCACTCAACGGCTCCGGAAGATCTTGCCCAGACAAGCTTTCCAAGCATGTCATCATCACAATCAGAAAGGAAATAATATGTCTATGAGCTAAAGAGTCGGAATAAATACAATTTTGTGCCAGTCAATGCTCAAGAGTTTAAAGAACATTTCAATTGCAACTCATCAATCCAGACACTAAGCAACTTAAAGTCAAGACTTCTTGCAATTGAGCGCAATGGAGTTTGGTAAATTTCGAAACCCACTAGAGAGGTCAGATACTCATTCTTCTAGAGTTAGAGCCTTATTACACATTCTAGAGAAGATCGGTGGTACTGTTGGATGGCTACATGTGCAAAAAAAGAAAGCAACACCTACCTTGGGTTCTCATGGCTCGCCTTGCTGCTGATTATAACTATTGGAGACTATTTTGTTGCAGTTGACGCTCGCTCTACCGCCACTAACAAAGAAAGTCATTCACACCGAGCTAAATATCTGAGTTTGATCAACTACTCATGGATATTACACTCACAGCTAAAATACGAAGACAAGATGAATTTACCTTGCCGCAGACGATTGGAACGCTTATGATCGAGCTGCTGACAGCGACGAAGAGGAGCCGGATGATGTACACGAAAGCACGGAGCCGGACGAAGAACAGAAATAGAAGAGGGTCGATACCCCTTTTCATACGAACGGAGTTTCTAGAGTTTGACTCGAAGAAGGATTTCTTCTTTCTCCATGAACGGGAATAGATGGTTGGGCACACCACACTCGTACCCCATAGCTGAGCTAGCAACACGCTACTACGAAAGCCATTGGTCGCACAATCCCGCTGCTGAAAGTCGATTTCGATTTCCCTGGTAATATCTACCTGCTTCGTCTTTTCAATTTTATCTTTCGTCTGTCACCATCTAGTGCTTACACCGCAACAATGTCACTGTTACATGCTAAGCAGGGGACTTAATGTTGATGGTGGTTTTTAGCTTAGGGCGAAAACCGTAAAAGTCTGTCAACCTGACCCGGCATGAGAAGTAGTAGACCTTGATATATCTATATTCCGTAGGGAATTTGGAGAATATATCAAAATTTGATGAGTGCCTATGCCTCTCTTCATATTATATCGAAACTCAAGCTCCTAGATGAATTGTTCACTAGTATAGAGCCTAATGAGTATTTAAGCTCCTAGCTGCCTGCCTAGTGTTTTCCTATGCTATGTTCTCAGATGAACTCTCAATATTGGCATGACATGACGATTAATGTTCACTCGCAGCGGAGTAGCATAAATCTCCCGAAATGTCAGTATTGATACCTGCATGAAAACACTCATATAGGCTACGCCACCCTCTGACAAAGAGATCAGTGTGTTTACACACCTTTTAATTAAAAGTTAGCGCGATCGAACGCATTTAAATTCCTTAAGGGAAATCTAGACTGTCCATATCAATCTTAAGAAACGATCACGGCAACATGATTTGGCCACACAATTTAATAGGCCTAGCCTATTCTTAACGGGACTAGGCGATCGTCATGATAAACATCGGCGGGCCCTCTAGCATCCCTACTGGTCGAAATTCCTTTAGCTCGTCTGCTACCTCCTTGAACGTTCACCAAAACATGGGTGATCGCGATGTCTAAAAATTGCTCAAACGAGCTAAGACCGGAAAAAACTGTCTCAAAACCCATCGCATCCGTCCAACTTAGCCGGCCTAGTTGGACGTCTTAGATCGCATCTTGAGCGATCAAAGAAGTGCTTGCGTGTTCACCGGCGACTCAGCTACACCCATGGTTGATCGACTTGCTCACGGCAAGCCAAGAGCGTATAGAATCGTTCACCCAAAGTAGGGTGAACGCGCTGCTTTAGAAACCCGAAGTTGTGTTTGCAGCAACAAGGTACTGTCGCAAATCGATCATGATCGTCCATCTTTGCCAGCCAAAGTAAGTGGCTTAGATTCAATTCCAGGCGGATCAAAAGAGGTCAGCGCGCTCACTGGCGCCCCGCCTTTACATAGGGCCGATCGGACTGCTCAAATCAACGCCCAGTGCTTTCAATCGATCAGCCAAAATAGGGTTGGCCGCATGGCCCCTAAACCCTAAAATTACATTAATGGCAATAAACAATTGCCGCAAATCCTCTCTTCCATCCAACTTCGCTAGCCTAGTTGGATGATGTAGATTTATTTTCAGAAAACTAACAAGGTAGCATTGTGACCACCGACCATCACTCCTCCACTGGGAGCGATCGACCAAGTGATAGCTCGCCCATAAGGCCCTCAAATGATCACCCAAAGGTGGTCGGTCGTGCCACTGTTTTAAGACGCTCAATTCGTGACTGATTCAATGGAGCTCTAAAAACTACGATGCATCTAGCACATCGATTATTTTTCAGCCGCTTATTTGAAAGCGATGCTTTATAAACATCGACTATAAGCGATGCTATGCAAATATTGATTTCACAAATAACTTATTTGTAGATGGTGGATTTTCAACAAAGGTTAAAACCGTAAAATCATGAGGCATGTTTTTGACACGTCTTTCAGGAATGCAACGATTCATATTTTACGAAGCCATGATGAATATGTTTTAGAAAAGCCTCCACTAGCTGAGCGTTCGATCCCTGGAATTTCGTCGTGACCTCTATGCAGAATAACGTATTTGGGCGGTTCTCCGTAGATTGAGATCTTAACGCCTTCAGGACGTCGGTGACACTCACTGTTCCCTGACTACATGAGAGAGACCCACCTCCACATAGAAGAATAGTTGGGCGGCGGATGTCTTCAGGACGTTGGTGACACTCACCGTTCCCTGACTATGTGGAGAGACCGTGTATAGATTCAGGTGGTTCTCCATAGATTGAGAGCACTAACGCCTTCAGGTCGTAAACAACACCGTGACTCCCTGACTATGGACCATTCAGAATAGATGTGACACTTTAACTGGCTAATATCTTTTCTGCAATAGATTAATTCTGCTGCGACATTCACCACTGAATTCCCAGAATAATCTATTATTGCTCCTATTCCATGGTTGAATCCACGGCCCGATCCCATGGAATGGCAATAAAAATTTCTCTGATTCCATGATCAAATCCACGGCTTGATCTCATAGAATTGCAATAAACTACTACATTATCCCATTATTCCAATTTCATGATCTAATCCACAGTCGATCTCATGAAATGGTGATAGATAATTTTAATTACTCCGATTTTATGGTCGCATCCACGATCCCATAGGATGGTAATTCTTGCTTTATTATTCTGAATTCATAGTCGAATCCACAGCTGATCCTATGAATTAATAATAAACAACTATCATTTTTATTACTCAGTTTCATGTATTATTCTCCACTGAATTTCATAAATTAGTAATAAATACTCAATAACCGGGCAACTGGATCATCACTGAGTAAGCCCCTCAAAAATGGTGCAAGTGTATTCGACAATGATGCACGACTGAGCACCCGGATGCACGAACGAGCATCCAAAAAATATGAAACAATGAGGAATCCTACGCAAAACAGGAGAAAACAATAAATATTAATAAAATAATAAGAGGCGCCCAGGGCCGGGCCCACCGGCCGGCCGTCCGCGCCCTAGCCATGGTCGGTCCATGCCTCTTCCATTATTTTCCTTATTTTTTGTTATTTCATGAACTCATGAAAACTCCTTGGTTTTAGCAACTTTCCTTGTTTTTGCAAAAACTCATGAATCCTCCATAACTTCATGGATTCATGAAATAATGTTATAAAATAAGGAAAGGTGTGCGGGACCGGGAAACCTAGCCGGCCGTCCATGCCCGAGCCGTGGTCGGTCCCGCACCTCACAATCCTTAGCTTTTATAATTATTATTCCCTAATCTCATGAAACTCCTTTGTTTCAACAAAAACTCATGGATTCTCCATAACTCCAAGGATTCTCCATAACTTCAAGGATTCATGAAAAATAATATTATAAAATAGGGAAAGGTGTGCGAGACCGGGCAACATATCCGGCCGTCCATGCCCTAGCCGTGGCCGGTCCCACACCTTGCAATCCCTAGTCTTTTATAATTATTATTTTCCTAAATTCATGAAACTCCTTGGTTTGAGCAAAAATCATGATTTCGTCATAATTTCTCAAATTTTTCTCAAATCATGAAAAACCAAAAGCCAACAGGTCACACGACCGGCTAGCCTCTCACGACAATTTTAAATGTTAAAATACACTTATTTTAATATTTAAAAAATATTGATCAATTGAGCATAAATGCTCATTCCAACAATAATCAAGAATTTCAAAGATGAAACTCTTACGAAAATTCACAACATTGCTCGAACGCACATCGAAAAATACTTGAAACTCTCGGACGGAGACACGGGTACCACGGAAACATGTGCATGCCTTCATGACCGACCGTGAGTCATCCTTAGGGCTTGCACAAAGCCGGTCCCACACGTTTTCATAATTCTGACCTAATTTGCTCAATTGCTCGTATTGGGCCCAAACTATCTCCAACCAACCTGGGGATTGATCAAACGGCCAACAACTGGTCACGTGACCACCAAGAGCCGGTCCCATGCTCTCTTGGTCGGTCCCCATCTTTCATACCTAGGTTTCATCACCTAATGCTGAACCCAAAGAATATTTGATAAATGATGAAACCAACATTTAATCATCATTCTTTTACCAATCCTCAAACTGAGAACCCTGGTGCATGCTCACTCGAGCACCGGGCACCACATGGACGCCCATCATCCCATGTGGTCGGTCCCTCTGTCACTCATGACCTATTTTCAGCGATTCATCAACTATGATCTGAAATTAGGGGTTTGAATAAATGCTCCACGAATCATCACTCTGAGCACGATTCAAACACTAATGAATTTATGATGGATTCATCAACCAACATCTGAATTAATCATATAATATTTGGTAGCTTACTAATATTTTAATATTTTAATATTTTATTGGGTCACGTCACCAATAAATGTTTTCGTCGAATCGAGCAATGCTTGCTTTCGATTGCTCAAATATTGATCCATTTATCAATATTTGGTAATTTATCGATAATTTGTCGAATTGAGCAATACTTGCTCAATTGCACGACAAATTATCAACATTCAGTAATTTGCCGAATTGAGCGATACTTGCTCAATTGTACGTCAAATCATCAACATTCATTATTTTTTCGAATTGAGCAATACTTGCTCAATTGCTCGTCAAATTCTCGATATTCAAGAATTAAATCGAATTGAGCAATATTAGCTCGATTGCTCGAATATTGATCCAACTATCAATATTCAAGAATTTATCGATATTTCGTCGAATCGAGCAATACTTGCTCGATTGCTCGAATAATCCACATATATTCAGTAACTCATCAATATTCAACAACTCGTCGAATTTACAATATTTTCTCAGACGAGCAACATTAAAATTCATGAATCGCTGAGCATTTGTCAAACATGCTCGATTTAACAAAACCTAGACTCATTGTATGATCAGTCAACAACTGAAAAACTAAATACATGGCTGTCATGCAGACTCCACGATTCGTGAGACATCAATCACGTCAAATTGGGGGATAACAACTAGGGTTTTGGACTGGCGGCCTACAGCACGTGGATTTCATCCACGACGAGAAATGTACGTAAGTTGTGTAAACGGTTGAAGGAGTTAGCAATGTAGTGGGTGCACGATCCGTCAAGTCTCCACACGACATGGAACTGACTTTACCACGATCTTCCACTTGCCTACTCTTCCACTCATGAAACCGCCACACTTACAGGGATCAAGGTGTTTACAACTCTGACAATATAAATAAGTCTTTGAATCCATGATTGAGGACAACGAATGATTACTAGCTATCACCAATCGTCCACACAGAATTTCTCGAGTAACTACTCTCAAGAATTCGTCAATCTATCAGAATTTGTTCGAACTCAACAGTTCACCAATTATTGCAGAAACCTTCAACACATCCACAACCCTTGATCATCATTGATTCCACACAATTCTCAGCTTCCCTCCTACAGATCAACCCATCTCCCTCTTTGCGGCCGAATTGACTCTGGAACGGCCATTGACTTGGTTTAGGACGGAGTCCTACAGATTGATCTCTCGAATCTAAGCACTCCCTTTGCAGTAAATCTGTGTGAGGTTAAGCAGTTTGCTCGGTTGAGGAGTCTCGACAACACGCTCAACTCTTCACTTTCCTAAAAGACCAGCGAATCGTTTTTCCCCATCTACAGATTGGCGACCACAGTGGGAGATTAATCTCTCGGTTGGAATCTCTCATTTTCACAAAATGGTTGATCTTAGGTCAGGTTCAGTTACCAATCCTAACCCAAACAATGCTAGTACTAGCAACAGCAGTGGTACTCTAGAAACCGTTCCTGCTTCCAACAGTGGTGGTGACGCTACTCCTCCTCACACTAATATCGAAAATTATCCTCTCTTTTGTCGACATCCTAAGGAACTCAGAGAAAATCCACCCACCATCTCTGATCTCATGAAGATTCAGGAAGTGCTCGCTTAAAATCAAACTAATATGGCTGCTACTCAGAAGAAATTATGTAACCATCTCAAAACTCTCACTGACAAGATAAGATATCAGACAAAACTCGGGAGAAAGGAAAAGACAAGGAAACATCTCCATCTCTGGATCCAGAAGTTATTCATGTACCTGACGATGACGAAACCCGCAAAGCTGCTGAACCCGAACCTGCTAGTTTCATCACTCGTGAAGATCTGAAACGTTTTATGGAGAGCCGGGGAAAGGGCCATGCACCATCAGTCCCTCGTCATCAGCCTCCATATCCTGCTGCTACGCAAAGAATCCCTCTTCCAAAGGGTTACATTTCTCCAACTTTCACACTCTACAATGGAACGGGGAATGCTCGAGAACATGTTTCTCGATTCCTGGAAGCATTAGGAGAGCATGAACACAACCATGTCGTCCGTTTGAAGGAGTTTTCAAAATCCCTGACGGGTCGAGCATATACTTGGTACAACAACATCGCACCAGGAAGCATAGCTAATTGGGGTGTAGTAGCAGGAAATCCCACACTATACCTCTCATAAGAATTCATACAATCAAGTCATTTTAAGATGAATAATTATAGTATTTATTAATTAAACTCACAAATGTCACAAGATGGAAAGGAAATAAGCTAACGAATTTACAACCACTCTAAACTTTCTCTCTCTTAATAACTTTCCCAACACTCGAAAAAGATCTCCCCCTCTCATAAGCCTACTCGGTCCTTTATATAGGATATTACATAGTGGGTGACAGCTAAGCTGTCCTTTATTTTCGGATCTGGCTTACGATACGCTCACAAGTATTCAAATGTAAAATCTCGCAATGTTCCTAAATCTCGCTAGGTCTTCACATCTTTCTCGTGTTCAGGCTGTCATCATCCGTTGCGTCATTTATATTACTTATCTGCGATATCTTTGCAATGTGTCGTTTATGGATTTCGCAAGGGTCTTGGTGTTGCGATATTCTGATCCTACATCTTGCCTCTTCTCATGTCTTCTCTGTGAAGGAGAGAATGTCATGAGAACTAATACTTTCAAAATGCCGCAGCTGTTCATTTCTTTCCCTAAATTTTCTGCCGACAAGATTCCATGAATTAAGCATAACCGTTTACACGTGTTAAATTTTCCCCTATTCACCGGCACATTTAATGCTAACCGGTCATCATCTTTTGTCTATTTAAGATGAGATCCATCATAAGAATGTATTCTTTCTTTTACTTCGTCTTCTTCGTCTTCTTCATCTGTAAATTCTCTTTTTGTCGTCTGCAACTTTTTCACTGTTCATCCTTCCGTAAATCCTCTCCATATTTCTGTTGTTGTTCTTATGGAGCCATCAAGGTTTGTTGATTTTGCTGAAACTGATCTTCTCTACTGAAGTTATTTTATTTGATATTGCTCATCTTTAGATAATTCACATACTGTTTTCTGTTTCAGCAAAAACACTTCCAGCACCAAGTTTACGATCCAAAACCCTAATGTTCCCAAGAGTTCGCAGCAAAAACTCGTTGTGAACAAAAGAAATCCTGCGAATAGAAAGGTATTAAGAAACACTTATTCTTTTAATAACAATATTGTTGGCTCTGTTTCTTATATGACTTGTGATTCGCAGGGTGATGCAAATGTCGAGAGGCCCCCCAAAAGACCTCGCCATCCTAAAAATGTTGAAACATCTGTTCCATTTCCTTTGTTTAAGCTTTCAACACCTCATGCGACGTCTTCGCAAGCGGAACCTCCTCTTCTCATTTGCGAAAATGTCGCTGCAGATTCATCCCCTGTAACTAATCTTTCTATTAATGAAATTCCTCACAATAACCCTGTTGCGAATGAACCCTTCTCTTCTTCTACTATCGATGTCTCTTCTCTTAACATTGCCTCAACCCCAGTTATTAACCTTCATCAAATCTCATCTTCCGATGACATATCTATGGCGAAAGATGATTCAACTCTCCCACCTTCTTCCATCATCGCTTCATCATCCGAATCTCTCGCTTTTACTAAAGAAAATTTGTAAGGGATGGATATTGCTTTCAAGGTTTTATCAGACCTTCTGGATGATGTCAAGAAAGCTTCACTGATCCAATCAGATTTGGTGTTTGCGAGATTTCAAGTAAATATTTTGGCTCTGACAGAATGGTTTCGCAAACATCCTTAAAAAAGGAAGTTGAAGATCTGAAAAATCATCTCCAAGCTATGACCTTGAAATGTGACACTCTCCATCTTGAGAATCAAAAACTTCAGAATGTTTTGCTGGATCGTGATAATCTTCGCAAGAAGAATGAAGAACTAAAAGGTAATTTTTTTTATTTATTTTTTTTTAATTTCTGTTCGCCCTTTAAGCTCTAAACCAGAAACGAAAAATGGAGATATATCAGTTTGAATCCGTCGCCGAAGAAGCCCGAATGGATAGAGATGCTTGGATGGATCAATATAACCAATTAGATAATCTTCATACGTACTCTGTTGATAAAATAGATAATCTTACCAAGGAGAATGCTCAATTACTCCAGAAGCAAAACTTATTAAGTAGTGAATTATCTCGCCTCTCTTACTTTTTGACTAAAGCTAATCTGGAGTTGGAAACTTTATCAGATGAGAATGAAACCCTATCTCTGGAGAAGCGAATTCTTTTAAATAAGGTGGCGATCTCTTCGCAAGAACTTAACATTTGCCAAAAAGTATGTGATGATCAGGAACGCTTGCTCTGCTCATTGAGAAATAAACTCAAAGAAGTAACAGAATCATCTTCTGCTGAGAGAGATAAACTTATTCAAGGTAGAATAACTCTAAGTATAAAGGCAAGTCAACTTAAAAATCAATACTCTAAGCTAGAAGAATCCTACACTTCTCTTGCGAAGCAAAACACCTTACTCATTTCTAATGAAAAGAATTTGCGATCTCGGCTGAAAGGCTTGGTGGGTGATAAGTTTGACAATGCCATGGATCACTTGGAGAATAGTTGCTTGGCTTTAACTCAACATATTATCTCGCAAAAGGAAGGTAGTCATAAAATTTGACTGCCTCAACCATTTTCTCTTTGTTAAGTTCTTTTACTATGTCTTCCTTGCGAACTCTTCGCCTAAATGATTTCCTTTATTCTTTGTTTTTGCAGAATCTGATAAAAATCTTCGTTCCTGCCTTTCTACTTTGGAATCTAACTATGCCAAGATTCGCAAAGAGAATGCATTACTTGCCGCTGCTCTTGCTCGTTCTCGCGATCGGTCAGAAAGAAGATTTGATTATCTTTCTTACTCCAAAGATATCCAAAGTAGGAATCATTAGAAGGCACTTCTTCGCCAAGTTCATCTTAGAGCTGAAGTTCTTCCAAATCTCTTTCCCCTGTAACTGTCGAGCCTTTGGAAGTAGATGATGATGAAGTCCCTGGTACTCCTGACAGCGATTATCATTATGAAAGTGACGAAGATTTCGCAAATGAAGAAGAGGTTCCTCCAAATGATGAAGGTGTCGATAATAATCCAGATGAAGGAGAAGTTGGAATAAACCAAAATGAAGAAAGGATCAAGAAGCTAAAAAAGCCAACTAAATCGAGAAAGCTAGCGAGAGTGATAAAATTAGTGAAGGATGTCCATTATCTCCTTCTTGTGAAAAATTTGATGTTGAGAATTGAGCTTCTTTTGTAATTTTATTTCTTTGAACTTCTTCACCTGTATAACTTCTTGCATATGGTGCATTTCAGTCATCTTTGAGGTGCACTTACTCCTTTATTATTGTGTTTATTTGCGAGAAAGATAATGTCCATTGTTGAATAATTTCCATACTGTCTCTCATTATCTTTCTTGCGATGGGTGACCTGCATAAATAATAATTAGTTTTTATAAATCTTTTGTTGAATCATGTGGTCTTATTTTGCCTTCCTAGTTAAAGGTCTTATTGCGCCACCTCTTGTCATTGTGACAAAATCGCAGGACGTCTTTGCATTTGCATGCAAAAACCCATTGATCTTGCCTTAACCTTTTATTTGAAATTTTTGTTGCGATAATATGACAGGCCTAAAAATTCTTGCGAAAATAAAGCCCCATGACATTCCCGTCTTGCGACGAAATCGCAGGACGTCTTTACATTTGCATGTAATGACCCATTGATCTCGTCTTATCTTCTCTTTTGTATTATTGCCTCTTCAGTATTGTTGCACAAATATGACAAGCCTTGATACTCCCGTGAGTAAAAAGTCTCATGACATTTGCGTCTTAAGACACTTATCATCTCCCTAATGGAGGGTGCCGCCCTTATCTTCCCCATGGTTGCCCCTTCAAGGAGGCGTACTTCTGCCATACAAGGCTAGCTTCTCCCATCCGGTCTTAACAACAACCAGATTGTTTTCGCACCTCTTATCCCTTTTGCCTATAGGGATTATGGTTACGAGACCGCACCCTAAGTGGAGTTTTCTTGGTAGGCCGAGTGCGGATAAGCCAAGACTTGCCAAGAATGGCCGAGATACTTCAAATGCCCCAGGCACTCTTGGCTCAACCGTGTACCTCGGCGCCTTGATCAAATGCTGACTCCTTAGAAGAGACCCCCGGTCGTCCAATCTAAGTCATAAGCTTAGATTGAAAACCCAAGGTACCTCTCCTGGATGGGATTTATTGACCCCAAATCTCCATGACTCAGGTTCCAGGGGCGGTGTAACCTTTTCCCTGAGTCATGTTAACAGGTACCCCCTTTTATGACGTACTTTAGGTCTTACATTTTCCTCTTACGAAATTTTGATTTCGAGAACTAGGGTGTACGCCATAGCAGGTTCGCCCCTTTCTGATATGTCATTGATCTTTGATTATCTCTTGTCATTATCTGTGCGAAATTTTCGCATTTTCTTTCTTTATTTTGTATAATCTCTCAGTGATTCTTTCACAAGATTTTCATATAAATTCATTTTGTTTCTATCATACATCATTTCGCAGTTTAATCTTTCCACACAATTTTTTACGGGTAATATCTCTTCAAGTATAACCTGTTCCATGGTCTATCCAGTCTGTAGCCCACATCTTTACCCTCAGGATCCATCAATCTATATTCCCCTATTCCAACTATATCCTTAATGATATAAGGTCCATCCCATTTTTTCGCAAGCTTGCCACCACTTTCTCGCTGATATATTGGTGTTTCTCTTAGTACCAAATTACCTGGTTAAAATTCGCGTGTCTTAACACGTTTATTATATTCTCTGGCTAATCTTCGCTGGGAATTCTCTATATGCTGTAGAGCTCTTTCTATTTTTTCTTCTAATTCATCTAGTTTGGTTAAAATATTACCCGCACTAAGATTTTTCTCCCAAGCTTCTATCTTTGTTGTTGGAATAATGACTTCTGTTGGTAGTACAGCCTCAACTCCGTATGTTAAACAGAAAGGTGACATTCCCGTAGCTTCTCGCCTGGTTGTATTGTAAGCCCATGCTGCATTATGCACCTGTTCACACCATGCTCTATTATGCCCTTCTAATTTCTTCTTCAATATATCTGCAATTGTTTTATTTGTTGCTTCTGCCTGTCCATTGGCATGAAGGTATAAAGGAGTTGACTTCCCATATTTTATCTTAAATACATTAAGTAACAGTTCTATATTCTGTCCCTCAAACTGTTTCCCATTGTCAGATACCAACTGTGCAGGAATTCCAAATCTGCATATGATATTCTCAAATATGAATGTAAAAATATCTTTGTCGCGAATATGTTGTACTGCCTTTACTTTAGCCCATTTTGTGAAATAGTCTGTAGCGACAATCATATATCTTCTATGCCCTGTTCCTGGTAAGAATGGTCCCACAATATCTAAACCTCATTTTCCAAAAGGCCATACACTTGTTGAAGACGTTAATGGTGCTCCAGGTGCATGTATTTTCTTTCCGTGCCTTTGGCAATCTTCGCAACGCCTTGATATTTGCTTCGCATCCTCATGCATAAATGGCCAATAATAACCTTGTATTTTCGCTTTGTAAGCCAAAGATTGTAGGATTCAAATATCGCACAACATATTTTCTTAGTGTGTGAGATTCAATTATTTCCTTAACTCGCGAGAATAGCTTGCGAGATTCATTATTTTCCTTAACTCGCGAGAAGAGATTGCGAGATTCATTATTTTCCATAACTCGCGAGAAGGTAGCAAGACTCGCGAGAATGACTCGCGAGAAGGTAGCAAGAGTCGCGAGAAGGTAGCAAGAGCCTGCGAAATTATCAAAGAGCTCGAGAGAATATGAGCTGTATGTGAGCTGTCATGTAAACACCTATATAAAGAGGAGAGCAGGAGAGAGAGAGGGGGAACACTTTTTGGAAGAGAGAGAGATATTTTTGAGGGAAAAACTTTATTTTCTTTATCATCTTCTTCCCCTAAAACTAGATCTAGAGCTCTAGAAAATATCCATTAATGGGGATTGTAAATGTAATACCAATGTAACCTCAACAATCATAGTGAAGAATCGTGGATGTAGATCATATTGATCGAACCACGTAAAAAATCTTATGTGTCTATTTATATTTCTAGCACTTATATTTGAAATTCATATCATTAATAAGATTTAGATCTACAAAATATAGTGAGGGGTGTAGTGTGGGATTTCCTGCAACTACATATTGGCGCTAGAAACAGGGAACTGAAGAAAGAAAGAAGGCAATCAGAATCATTCAAATCAAGAAAATGAAAGAAAAAGAAGATGTTAAATTAGATAAGACAAAGGAGAAAGATATGGAGTACAGTTCGGACACAAAGACAATGATTGATGAGTTTCATGAAAATATCAAAGGAAGAATACACAAGCGGGATTTTGAAGGAAAGAAAATCACAGATAGAGAGGTGACATTGCCTTTAGAAGAATGGGAAAAGCAAAGGATAACATTCACAACTTTCAAATATCTAAAGAAAATTTGAATCACACATCTCCACTGGTAATCACAATAAACGCGTGCAAAGGAGAAGAATTAGTAAAGGCAACGCAAACATGGACAGTAAATAGAACTTTAATCGATACGGGAAGCTTGGTGAATATCATGTTTTATCATGCTTACAAGAAAATGGGATATGAAGATAAAGAAATGATTCCCACGGCCTACAACATCCATGGTTTTGGTAAATCCATAACAAAGGTTAAAGGAGAAATAAAAATACGAATTTCTGTTGGGAGACATCGAGACACGAGTAACCTTGTGTGTAGTAGATATGGAATCGCCATACAACGTATTGCTAGGGAGACCATGGGTACATGCAATAAAAGCGATAGCATCAACATTTCATCAATGTATCAAATTTCCCACACCAACTGGAATCGGCGAGATTAGAGGAGATGTGGATAAAGGAAGAATATGTTATCAAATTGAAATAAAATATCATGAAGAGCAAGCAAAGAAGCGAAAGTATCGCAGAAAACTGGAGAAAGCAGCTAAAAAAGAAGAAGAATTTAGAGTTTACATGATAAGAGCAAAGGAAGGAAAAGGGATACCTAGCGAGATTTCTGAGAAGAAAATGAACTCGCGAAAGAGTTGAAAGGACCAACCCCTATGGGAGAATCGCAAGCTAGTTACGTCGCGCAGAGCAAACGAAAGAAGTGAATGTCGGAACTAATGAAGAGCCCAAAATGTTGAAGATTGGGACTAGTATGGAAGCGGATGAGGAAAAAAGGATCAGAGTTCTTTGCGAGACTAAAAGGATATCTTCGCGTGGAACATGGATGATATGCCTGGTATAGATCCATCGATAGCTTGTCACAAACTGGAAATAGATAAAAGGGTGAAGCCGTTCAAGCAGAGAATTAGAAAAATCGCAACAGCTTATCACCCCCAAATAGAAGAAGAATTGCAGAAAATGCTAGATGCAGGAATCATCAGGCCAACAAAGTATCCTGAATGGATAGCAAATATGGTTATAGTCCCAAAGAAGAAAAAGGGGATAAGAATTTGCATAGATTTCACCGATTTAAACAAAGCTTGTCCTAAAGATAGTTTTCCATTGCAAGATATCCCACAACTAGTCGAATCAGCAGCAGGAAATGAAAGAATATCATCTCTGGACGGGTATAAAGGTTACAACCAGATTCCTCTCGCCGAGGAAGACCAAGAGCATACTACTTTTTTCGCTCCAAGAGGGTTATATTGTTATACAAAGATGCCGTTTGGTTTACGAAATGCTCGAGCAACATACCAAAGAATGGTAGAAGAAGTGTTCGCAAAATGGATACATAAAACACTGGAAGTATACGTAGATGATATGCTCGTGAAAAGTAAGAAAGCGAGAAAACCATGTACAAGATCCGAGAGAAATCTTTGAACAGATGAGGCGATTCAACATCAAAGTAAATCCGGAAAAATGTACCTTCGGAGTGGCATCGGGAAAATTTTTGGGTTATATAGTATCAAAGGAAGGAATACAAGTCGACCCGAGAGAAAGTGAAAGCGGATTCGCGATATGCCAACACTGCGACAATAAAGGATGTTCAAAAGCTAAATGGATTATTAGCATCACTAGGAAGATTCATTTCGCGGTCATCTGATAAGTGCAAACATTTTTTCTGCGTCCTGAAAAAAGGATCGAAGTTTAATGGACAGACGAATGTGAAAAGGCTTTACAGGGAATTAAAGAACATCTAATGGAAGTATCCATTATGCAAAAAGCGAGCTGTGGAGAGGAATTATTGGTATATCTTGCGACAACGTCGCACGCGTTAAGCGCATATTGCTGCGAATAGACGCCTGGAGTAGAAAAACCGATTTACTATATCGGTAAGACTTTTAATGCCGCAAAGGAATTATTCGAAGATTGAAAAACTAATCCTGGCGTTAGTCTATGCAACATTTAAGCTTCGCATATATTTTCAAGCACATACTGTCAGGGTGGTAACAAAAGTACCAATCGAATCAGTAATGAAAAATTCAAAAAGATCGGGAAGAGTAGAAAGGTGGAATGCCCAAATAAGCCATTATAAACTCCAATATGAAATATTATCCTCAACCAAGTCACGAGGTAGTCGCAGACTTTTTGGCGAAATTTCCTTTGGAAGAAGATGAAGCAGTGGATGAAATGATGGATGTAGAAGAAGAGCATGGAGACCCAAATGATTTGTTAACTGAACCCGATAGGTGGGAAATATTGGTAGACGGATCATCAAATGGAGAAGGTAATGGAGTGGGAATTGTTGTGATTTCGCCAGAAGGCAATAAATTAGCTTTCTCTTTTAGATTGGAGTTTGAATCCACCAATAATGAAACGGAGTATGAAGCTATAATACATGCTCTGCGATTCGCAATAGAAATGAAGTTAGAAAATTTGAGGATTACCAAGTGATTCGCAATTAGCAATTCGCGGATAACGAGAGAAATACGCTACGAATGAGCCATCTTTGCAAAAGTACAGAAAGCTTGTCGAAGAATTGTCAGCACATATACCAAAAATGAGGTGGAGGCATATATCAAGGAGAAATAACAGACTCATGAGATGCTTTTGCCTTTATATCAAGCATGATGACAGATCCCACTGCGAGGAATATCAAAATACAAACACTTTTGGCACCATCAATCAATAAAGAAGAAGAACAAGAAGCGGATGCAATGTTAGTAGAAGACATACCACAATGTCGCGATAAAGATTGGAGAACAGAACTTCACGCTTACCTGATGAAAGGGGAGGTACCAAGAAATAGATTAGAAGCACACAAATTGAAAAGCCATGCAACGAATTATGAATTAAGAGATGGTGTACTTTATCGACGATCTTTTGATGGACCTTCACTTCGATGCTTAACGAGGGAAGAGGGAGAAACCATATTGAAGATGTTGCATAGTGGGGATGCTGGAAATCATAGCGGTGGAAGATCTCTAGCATATAAAGCAAAAATACAAGGATATTACTGGCCGTATATGCATGAAGACGCGAGAGCAATGTCAAGGCGCTGCGAAGATTGTCAAAGGCATGGGAAGAAAATACATGCACCTGGGCACCATTAAATTCTTCTACAAGTGTGTGGCCTTTTGGAAAGTGGGGTCTAGATATTGTGGGACCTTTTTTACCAGGAACAGGGCAGAGAAGATACTTAATTGTCGCAACGGATTATTTCACCAAATGGGCGAAGTAAAAGCGGTACAACACATTCGCGACAAAGACGTTTTTACTTTCATATTCGAGAATATTATATGCAGATTTGGGATCCCCATACGTTGGTATCCGATAATGGGAAACAATTTGAAGGGCAAAACATAGAGTTGTTACTTAATGCATTTCAAATAAAATGTGGGAAATCGACTCCACTATATCCGCAAGCTAACGGTCAAAGCGGAGGCAACAAATAAAACAATCGCGGATATATTGAAGAAGAAGTTAGAAGGACACAATAGAGGATGGTGCGAACAAGTACCCGGTGCGGTATGGGGCATACAATACAACCGAAGAGAAGCTACTTTGGAATGTCACCTTTTTGCTTAACATATGGAGTTGAAGCTGTGCTCCCAACAGAAGTTATGATCCCAACAACTAAGAAAGAAGTTTGGGAGAAAAATCTTAGTGCAAGTAACATTCTAATCAAGTTGGACGAATTAGAAGAGAAAAGGGAGAAGGCATTACGACACATGGAGAATTATCAACGAAGACTGGCCAGAGAATATAACAAACGTGTGAAGATACGTGAATTTCAGCCAGGAGACTTGGTACTGCGAGAGACACCAATATATCAGCGAGAGAATGGAGGCAAGTTGGCGAGAAAATGGGATGGACCTTACATTATCAAAGAAGTAGTTGGTACAGGGGCTTATAGATTGATGGATCCTGAAGGAAAAGATATGGGACAGAGATTAGGCAGGCCGTGGAACAGGTTATACTTAAAGAAATACTACCCGTAAAAGTGGGTTAGATGAAGTACTTTAATGCAAGATATTTGCAAAATTCAATAAAATACAGACCAAGATATCAGCGAATGACTCGCGAGCAGAATGGCAAGAAATAACGAATGAATAAATGAATAAACATGATTGAATGAATGGGACGAACCTTTATGGCGTACACCCTAGTTCGCGAATTATACTTCGTAAGAGGCAAATGTAAGACCTAAAGTGCGTCATATAAGGGGGTATCTCTTAACATGGCTCAGGGAAAAGGTTACACCGCCCCTGGAACTCCGGGTCATGCAGATTTGGGGCCCATGAAAGCCTATCCGGAGGAGGTACCTTGGATTCCCAACTATATATGTAGGTTATACCCTGGTTGGGCGACCGAGGGTCTCTTTCAAGGAGTCAGCGTATGATCAAGGCGCCGAGGTACACGGTTGAGTCAAGAGTGCGGGAGCATGGAACTTCCTTACCACTCTTGACAAGTCTTGGCGCATCTTTTCGGCCCGAAGAAAACTCCACTTAGGGTGCAGCCTTGTAACCATAAACCCTATAGGTATAAGGGATAAGAGGTGTGAAAACAATCTGGTTGTTGTTAAGACCGGATGGGAGGAGCTAGCCTTGTATGGCCGATGTACGCCTCCTTGTAGGGGCAACCAGGGAGATGATAAGGGCGGCACCCTCCATTAGGGAGCTGATAAGTGCCAAAGACGCAAATATCACGAGGCTTCGTTTTCGCAAGGAAACTTAGGCTTGTCATATTTGTGCAATGATCCTGCAGAGGCAATAATACTAACGCGAGGGTAAGACGAGATCAATGGGTCCTTACATGCAAGTGTAAAGACGTCCTGCGATTTCGTCGCAAGACGACAATGTCATGGGGCTTTACTTTCGCAAGAAAATTTAGGCCTGTCATATTATCGCAAACAAAATATCCTATGAGAGGCAAAAATACTTGAAAAATGATAAGACAAGGTCAATGGGTTTTTACATGCAAGTGTAAAGACGTCCTGCGACCTTGTCGCAATAAAGGGTGGCAGAGTAAGACCTTTAAATAGGAAGGTCAAACTTAGAAGACCATCAAAGATGATAAGGCAAGGTCAATGGGTCATTACATGAAAATGTAAAGGCGGCCTGCGATCTTGTCGCAATGAGAAGAAATAAAGTTAAACTCTTAATTGGGATGGTTTTACTTAATAAAAGATTCAATAAGCGAACATGCTCGCGAGATTATGGTCAAACACCTTAAATAAGGGAAAAGGGAGAAAATAAGGGGATTACTCGATCAAAGACTTAATCCTTACAAACAAAAAGAAGTTTTGACAAATTACAAAGAAAGTTTAATTCTCTACATCAATATTATCAACCATAGAGGATGGTCGAGATCTTTCACCGCCTTTATCACTTCACCTTCACGGTTGGTGGATTTTCATCGAAATGTTTTCGGACCTTCATTTTCGCCACCTGTGGATTTTCATCAAAATTTTTCAATCGGATCTTTGTTGACAACTTCAATATTAGCGATATCTTCGCCGCTTTCATAGTCATAATCACTATCGGGAGAATCGGGGACTTCATCATCACTTACTTCCAAAGGATCAACATGAATAGGATCAAGGGACTTAGACAATAAAATCTCATTCACAAGGACTTGACTTTGAGGGGGAATTGACGAAGTAACGCCTTTTGACGATTCTTGCTATCTATGTCTTTACTGAGAAGACATATAATCAAATCTTCGTTACGAACGGTCGCGAGAACGAGCAAGAGAGGCGGCGAGTAACCCATTTTCTTTGCGAATCTTAGAATAATCTGATCTGAGGGTGGAGATAACAGAGTGAAGCTTTTTCTCAGAGTCTGCATAACAAATGCACAAGATTATAGAAAGCTTTTACGGAATATTTTTGGAATTTTCAGGATAATTAAAGATTTTTTTGGAATAAATTAATGTATTAAGATAGTCAAATAATATGACTACCTTCCTTAAGAAGTAAGATCTTGAATTAAAGTTGCAAAATTATTCCCCAAACAGTCCATGGCATCATCAAATGTATCTCCAACTAGGCATTTCAATCGAGCTCGCAAGCTTTTTTCATTCGAAACAAGTATGGAATTCTCGATCACAAGGGTAGAGTTGGATTTTTCTAATTTGGAACATTGATCCTTGAATTGGTTTGCTTTTAGACTCAAGGTTATTCTACCCTGAATAAGTTTATCTCTCTCGTGATAATTTCTTCAAGTTGGTTTTTCAAAGTATGAATAAATTGTTCTTGTTCTTCACGTAATTTTTGACAAGCATCATATTCTTGCGAATAAGTCGCGACCTTGTTTAGCGAGAGATCGCTTCTCCCGAGAAAGAGTCCCATTCTCATCGATAAAGTTTCCAACTCCAAATTAGCCTTAGTCAAAGAGTAAGAAAGGCGAGATAAGTCTTTACTTAATGAATCTTGCTTTCTTGAGCTAAATCAAAGTTTTCTTTAGACAAATTATCTATTTGATCAACAAAGATATGTATGAAGATTATTTAAGAAGTTATATTGCTCCATCCAAGCGTCTCTTTCAACTCGAACCTCTTCAACAATTGATTCCAACCGATATATCTCCATTATTCGTTTCTGGTTTAGAGCTTGAAGGGCGAACAAGAATTTAAGTTGTAAAAAAAAAAAAAAAAAAAAAAAAAAAAGGGATTAAGGGAAAGAGTTTACCTTTTAACTCTTCATTCTTCTTGCGAAGATTATCACGATCTAGTGAGAGGTTGTGATATTTTTATTTTCAAGATGGAGATTATTGCATTTAGCAGTCATAGCTTGAAGATCATTTTTCAAGACATTAATTTCTTGAACTAAGGATGCTTGCGAGATCCTATCAGAACCGAGATGCTTACTTAAAATCTCGCAGACATCAGACTTGACAGGATCGACAGAAGTCTTTTTGGCATCATTCACAAGGTCCGAGAGAACTTTGAAAGACACATCTATTCCTTCCAAATTTTCTGCAGTAAGAGGGATTTGCTCGGGCAAAGAAGGAAGAGACGAATCATTCTTCGCCAAAGGAACATCATGAGAAGAGGAGATTTCAGGAAAGGTAGTGATGGGAGAAATGACAGGGGACATTGATGGTAGGAGAAGGAGTAAGTTCATTTGTAGTAGGACTATTATGAGGAACTTGATCTATGAGGAGTTGAGGCATCGGAATATTGTCACTTGCGACAAGGTTATCCTGCGATGATTTCGCAGCAGGAGAAGAAGCTGTAAATGAGGGAAAAGGGACATCAGGAGTAACAGGTTTAGAGTGGCGAGATCTTTTGGGAGTTTTGTCAATAGTTTTGTCATCTTGTGAATGATAAATTAAGTAAGAAACAGAGGCAAGTACGTTGTTATTAAAAGGTAAATGCTTCTTAAAATACCTTATCACTCGCATGCTTTCTTTTAGAAACGGTATGTTTAGCTTGCGAAGAGGACTTTGGTAGCAAGGTGGATTCTTGCTGAGAAGTTGGTTTCGACTTGTGAATCCAAAGAAAGAAGGGGGTTCTTCACGGTGAACTTGGTGATGGGTTTGTTCTTGCTTTGAAACAAAAATGGCAGAAAAAGATTAAAAGGAATAAGATAATCTCAAAAAGGAAGTTAATCATAAAATCAATCAATCACGAATCAATCGAATCTAGCAAGATTAACAAACCTGGATGCCATGGAAGTGATAGCAAATAAGAAATAGCGAAGGATGATGAAGACGATGGTGAAGAAGAATAACAAGAACAGTTTGCAGACGATAAAGGAGATGAAATAGAAGGAAAGAAATGTTCTTCACAAAAGACTCTCCTATAAATAGGCAAGAAAGTGTTATGACCGGATAACATTAAATGTACCGGTAAAAAGAATGGTTTTAAACACGTGTAAACGGTCATTCCTAGATTCATGGAGCTATCTTTGAAGAAGATTTTTAATGGAAAATGAACGGTTGCGACAAAGAATTCGGATATCGCACAACGTAAGGAAACATAAGGAGAGGCGAGAAGATGTAGTATTCGGGAATTGCACAACATATTTTCTTATCATATGAGATTCAATTATTTTCCTAACTCGCGAGAAGAGATTACGAGATCCATTATTTTCCATAACCCATGAGGCAAGAAATGATATTTCATACATACTTCTAAAAAACTTCGGAACTTCGCCAAAGAATAGAGGCAAGTACATCTGCGACTTACTCGCAATGTTGTTATCGGTTGCCTTTGCGAATTGTTGTTGTCGCGATATTATGATCCTACATCTTGCCTCTTTTTTCTTGAATATTGCTTGAAGAGCAGTCTTTAAGAAAAAATACGTTGTTGTAACAGTCTCTGATTTTTATTGATGAAGGAACGAGCGAAAGAATACTGGACTTGAAAAGTACGTACTTGCCTATATCGCCACAACAACAATTCGCAGAGAAGACATGAGAAGAGGCAAGATGTAGGATCATAATATCGCCACAACAACAATTCGCGAAGACAACGGATAACAACATTGCGAGTGAGTCGCAGAGGGTTAAATATAAATGACGCACTGGATGACGATAGGAGGATATGAAATCTGGCGAAAGTTAAGAAGTGTCGCGAGTATGAATATTTGTACGTCTGCGACACTTCGCGAGACATTCCCGAAAATAAAGGACAGCTTAGCTGTCATTCACTATGTATTACCCTATATAAAGGGATGAGTGAATTTGTTGGATTCAAATATCGCACAACATATTTTCTTAGCGTGTGAGATTCAATTATTTCCTTAACTCGCGAGAATAGCTTGCGAGATTCATTATTTTCCTTAACTCGCGAGAAGAGATTGCGAGATTCATTATTTTCCATAACTCGCGAGAAGGTAGCAAGACTCGCGAGAATGACTCGCGAGAAGGTAGCAAGAGTCGCGAGAATGTCTCGCGAGAAGGTAGCAAGAGCCTGCGAAATTATCAAAGAGCTCGAGAGAATATGAGCTGTATGTGAGCTGTCATGTAAACACCTATATAAAGAGGAGAGCAGGAGAGAGAGAGGGGGGAACACTTTTTGGAAGAGAGAGATATTTTTGAGGGAAAAACTTTATTTTCTTTATCATCTTCTTCCCCTAAAACTAGATCTAGAGCTCTAGAAAATATCCATTAATGGGGATTGTAAATGTAATACCAATGTAACCTCAACAATCATAGTGAAGAATCGTGGATGTAGATCATATTGATCGAACCACGTAAAAAATCTTATGTGTCTATTTATATTTCTAGCACTTATATTTGAAATTCATATCATTAATAAGATTTAGATCTACAAAATATAGTGAGGGGTGTAGTGTGGGATTTCCTGCAACTACATATTGGCGCTAGAAACAGGGAGAGAGTAATGGATTTTGTCCTTCCTGTGACTTGTTAGATCAAGAAATTTCCATGAAAATTAGTTATTGTTCATATTTATTTTTAGATCTTAAAGTTTCAGGAGCAAAAATGGAAATGTCATGGAAGAAATCACACTTTCAGGGAGTAAACATCATCAGCAATTTAAAGACATGAAAAGAAGAAGAGAAAAAATTAGTTGCTGTGGTGAAATTCAAGGAGGAAAATTAAAGTTTGAATGAAAGAATTCCGTATTCAGGAGAAAAAGAAAAAAGGAAAATTGTTGAAGGAAATAAAGGAAGAACGAAGAAAAAGATAAGAACAAAACGCTGTGATTTTTATCACAAACAGAAACTCGCACAGATGGTTTGAGTTGGAGCGAAGAAGCTTGATGTCGCAAGATCAAATCTCGCCACAGTCATATTTTTTCACATTTTTTCTACAGCCTAGAGAGGAGAAAATGAGTATATTCGCAATATTGTTTCATTCTTTCGCAAGCGACAAGTAGCCCGGATGGTCGGAAAGAAGTATGCAAACCGGACGTCGCGAGTTCGAACCTCCCTCCTCGCAAAGAATTTTTGCTTCGCAAAGAGGGGAAAAAATGGATAATCTCGCAAGGTTGTTTCATTCTTTCGCAAACAAGAGGCGACATAGTTGGTCACTGCGAAATTAATGAGTTCATGGTCGCGAGTTCAAGTCCCATTGAACGTCCATTTTTTGCATGGATTTTTCGCAACGTATCTCGCAAGAAGAAAGTAGGTGATTATCTCGCGAAACACTTCGCAGAGGCATGGCTAGCACAGTTGGTCAGGAGGCATGAATGTGAGCAGAAGGTCGCAGGATCAATTCTTGCTCTCGCACACTTATTTTTGTTATGAGAAATTTCGCACAGACTTTGCTTATCTCGCAAAGAAGAAAGTTGATGATTATCTCGCGAATGAATTTCGCGAGAGAGGGTTAGAACAGTTGGTATGGTGCGAGAATATGGAAGAAGCAGGTCATGGGTTCAAGTCTCACTTTTCACATTTCTTTTTGCTGCGCGAGATTGACAACAACAAACCACAAAAGCTAAGTAACACTTTCCTTAAACATTTTACTTACAAAAAATAAAAGATTTTTGATTTGATTTACAAAACGCGATACAATCGCAGAATTACAAAGATTATACAATTACAAGAGAAACCGAGAACAATATCTCGCAAGGATCAATTTATATATTTACCTTAAATACTCGCTTTGTTTCAAATGAGAATGATATCCAACATGGAGAGTAGTAGCGGGCAAACCTTTATGGCGTACACCCTAGTTCGCGAATTTACTCTAGGATTTCGCAAGAGGCAATGTACCTAAAGTGCGTCATATAAGGGGGTACCTATTAGGATCATCTCCATGAAGGATGTTTATCGGATGAAACGAAATAAGTTATACAAAGGAAATCAAAACAAAGAAAAACGATTTGAACTTGCAATTAAATGAATATTTTTGATAAAAGAAATGTTGAATACTAATCTAAATTTTTATTTGCATTACAGCATAGCATGAGGCAAAGAACATGGAGCGGGAGTTTCGTATGATGGATTCACAATACTTCTTATATTTAGAGGATTAAGTACTTCTTATACTTCTCAAAGGATACTTCATACTTCTTATATATTTCGAGGATTGAGTACTTCTTATATTTCTTCAAGGATACTTCATACTTCGCATACTTCAAGAGATGATACTTCATATTCACTTCTCAAAGCTTCGAACTTCGCAAAAGAATAGAGGCAAGTACGTACTTTTCAAGTCCAAAGATTCTTCCGCTCGTTCCTTCATCAAACAAAGATCAAAGATTACATCAACAACGGATTTTTCCTTAAAGAATGCTCTTCAAGCAATATTCAAGGAAAAAGAGGCAAGATGTAGGATTCAAATATCGCACAACATATTTTCTTAGCGTGTGAGATTCAATTATTTCCTTAACTCGCGAGAATAGCTTGCGAGATTCATTATTTTCCTTAACTCGCGAGAAGAGATTGCGAGATTCATTATTTTCCATAACTCGCGAGAAGGTAGCAAGACTCGCGAGAATGACTCGCGAGAAGGTAGCAAGAGTCGCGAGAATGTCTCGCGAGAAGGTAGCAAGAGCCTGCGAAATTATCAAAGAGCTCGAGAGAATATGAGCTGTATGTGAGCTGTCATGTAAACACCTATATAAAGAGGAGAGCAGGAGAGAGAGAGGGGGAACACTTTTTGGAAGAGAGAGAGATATTTTTGAGGGAAAAACTTTATTTTCTTTATCATCTTCTTCCCCTAAAACTAGATCTAGAGCTCTAGAAAATATCCATTAATGGGGATTGTAAATGTAATACCAATGTAACCTCAACAATCATAGTGAAGAATCGTGGATGTAGATCATATTGATCGAACCACGTAAAAAATCTTATGTGTCTATTTATATTTCTAGCACTTATATTTGAAATTCATATCATTAATAAGATTTAGATCTACAAAATATAGTGAGGGGTGTAGTGTGGGATTTCCCGCAACTACAAAGATCTTCCGTCGCTGTGATTGCCAGCATCCCCACAATATCCCATCTCTTCTTTTCCTTCTTTTCGTGTTAAACATCTGAGTAAAGGTCCGTTAAAGGATCTCTGGTACAATATCCCATCTCTTAGTTCATAATTTGTCGCACGACTTTTTAATTTGTGCGCCTCCAATCTATTCCTTGGTGTTTCTCCTTTTTTCAGGTATGCATGAAGTTCTGCTCTCCAATCTTCAATACTAGGTATTTGTTCTCCATCTTCTATTATCATTACATCTACATCTTCTTCTTTTTCTTCTTCTTTATTGATTGATGGTGATAAAGTGTTTGTATCTTTATGCATCTCGCAGCTGGGTCTGTCATCATACTTGAGATAAAAGCAAAATCATCTGCGAGTCTGTTATCTTTTCTTGATATGTGTCTCCATTTAATTTTTGGGATTCTCGCTGACAACTCCTCAACAAGTTTTTTTGTATTTCTTCATGGATGATTCATTTGTAGTGTATTCTCCTTTTATTTGATAAATAACTAACTGCGAATTGCTGGTGATTCTTACATTTTCCAACTTCATTTATATTGCGAACTTCAGGGCATGTATCACAGCCTCATATTCTGTCTCATTATTGGTGGATGCAAACTCCAATCTAAAGGAAAAAGCTATTTTGTTGCCCTCTGGCGAAATCAAAACAATTCCAATTCCATTACCTTCCCCATTTGATGATCCATCCACCAATATTTCCCATCTATTTGGCTCTGTTAATAGATCTCTTGGATTTCCATGTTCTTCTTCTATATCCATCATTTCTTCCACTGCTTCATCATCTTCTAAGGGAAATTCTGCTAAGAAGTCTGCAACAACTTGCGATTTTGGTGAAGATAATATTTCATATTTGATTTTGAAATGTCCTATTTGTGCATTCCATCTCTCAACTCTGCCTGATCTTTTTGAATTTTTCATTACTGACTCGATTGGTATTTTTGTCAGTACCCTTATTTCATGCGCCTGAAAATATATTCGAAGTTTAAATGCTGCATAAACTAATGCCAAAATTAGTTTTTCAATCTTTGAATAATTTTTCTCTACAGCATTGAAGGTTTTGCTGATGTAATAGATTGGTTTTTCAACTCCTGCGTCTACTCGCAATAAGACAGCACTTAACGCATGCGAAGTTGTTGCAAGATAGATTAATAATTCTTCTCCTGGTTTTGCCTTTTGCGAAATAGATATATTCGTCAGATGTTCTTTTATTCCTTGAAAAGATTTCTTGCAATCGTCTGTCCATCTAAACTTCGCCCCCTTTTTGAGTATATTGAAAAAATGTTTACATTTGTCTGATGATCGCGAAATGAACCTTCCCAGCGAAGCTAAGAGTCCATTTAACTTTTGTACATCTTTTACCGTCGCTGGTGTTGGCATGTCGCGAACTGCTTGTACTTTCTCTGGATCAACTTGTATTCCTTATTTTGATACGATGTAACCTAAAAAATTTCCCGATGCAACCCCAAAAATACATTTTTCTGGATTTACCTTGATGTTAAAATATCTCATTTGTTCAAAAATTTCCCTCAGATCTTGGACATGATTTTTTGCTTCTCTACTTTTTATTAACATATCTCCTACATACACTTCCAATGTTTTGTGTATTCATTTCGCAAACACCTTTTCTACCATCCTTTGGTATGTTTCTCCAGCATTTCGCAAACCAAATGGCATTTTTGTGTAACAATATAACCCTCTTGGAGCGAAAAAAGCAGTATGCTCATGATCTTCTTCAGCGAGAGGTATTTGATTGTATCCTTTATATCCGTCTAAACAAGATATTCTATCATTTCCAGCTGCTGATTTGACCATTTGTGGAATATCTGGCAACGGAAAACTATCCCTCGGACAAGCTTTATTTAGGTCAGTAAAATCTATACAAATTCTTATCCCCTTTTTCTTCTTTGGAACTACGACCATATTTGCTATCCACTCCGGGTATTTTGCTTGTCTTATAATTCCCGCATCAAGCATTTTCTGCAACTCTTCTTCTATTTGAGGATGATATGTTGTTGCTATTTTTCTGATTCTTTGTTTGAATGTCCTTACATTTTGTAAATTTCCAACCTATGACATGCCACAGACGGGTCTATTCCAGGCACCTCATCCATGTTCCATGCGAAAATATCTTTAAATTCTCGCAACAGACTGATAGTTCTTTCTTCTTCATCTGCCTCCATCTTTGTCCCAATTTTTAGC
The DNA here is from genome assembly GCA_023531295.1 of Papaver armeniacum. NCBI lineage: Eukaryota > Viridiplantae > Streptophyta > Magnoliopsida > Ranunculales > Papaveraceae > Papaver > Papaver armeniacum. The sequence continues at coordinate 123,591 of JAJJWW010014942.1, read as the reverse complement.
ATTTTGGGTTCTTCTTCGGTTCCCACATTCACTTCCTTTGTTGGTTCCGCCGCAGTGTAACTGGCCTTAGGTTCTCCCATAGGTGTAGGTTCTTTTATCTCCTTCGCTGGATCAGTTCCTTCTCCCGAAATTTCGCTGGGTATCCCTTTTCCTTCCTCTGCTATTATCATATAAGATCTAAATTCCTTTTCTTTCTCTGCTTCCTTCGCTATTTTTCAGCGATCTTTTCGCTTCTTTGCACGTCCTACATATTGTTTTACTTCAATTTGATAACATAATCTCGCTTTATCAGTTTCCCCTCTAATTTCACCAATCCCACTTGGCATAGGAAATTTGATACATTGATGTAATGTTGATGCTACGGCTTTAATCGCATGTATCCATGGCCTTCCCAACAACATGTTGTACGGTGATTCCATATCCACCACGCATAGTGCCACTCGTGTTTTAATTTCCCCCAGCAAGATTCGCACCTCTATTTCTCCTTTTGGTTTTGTTATAGATTCGCCAAAGCCATGAATATGATAAGTTGAAGGGGACATCTCTTCATCTTTGTATCCCATTCTTCTATATGCATGGTAAAACATTATATTCGCCGAACTCCCCGTATCAACTAGAGTTCTGTTTACCGCCCATTCTTCCATAGTTTTTGCTGATTTTTCCTTTTCTTTCTGTGTGGTTACCGTGATTACCAAAGGAGATGTGTGGCTTAAATTTTCTCTTGGTATCTCTGCTGCTGTGAATGTAATCTTCTGTTTTTCCCAATCTTTCAAGGGTGACTCTTTCTCCGTTGTCACGATTTTCTTTCCTTCAAAATCTCGTTTATGTATTTTCCCTCTGATATTTTCATGGAATTCATTAATCATTGTTTTTGTAATCAAATTACATTCCAACTTTCTATTACATTCCTTGATTTTAATTTTCTCTACTTTAACCGATTTATCAATTTGTTTCATCGTCTTCTTGATTTGAACAATCTTAACAACAATCTCTAATCTTTAATCTTCAGTCCCTGTTTCTAGCGCCATATGTAGTAGCAGGAAATCCCACACTACACCCCTCATAAGAATTCATACAATCAAGTCATTTTAAGATGAACAATTATAGTATTTATTAATTAAACTCACAAATGTCACAAGATGGAAAGGAAATAAGCTAAAGAATTTACAACCGCTCTAAACTTTCTCTCTCTTAATAACTTGCCCAACACTCGAAAAAGATCTCCCCCTCTCATAAGCCTACTCGGTCCTTTATATAGGATATTACATAGTGGGTGACAACTAAGTTGTCCTTTATTTTCGAATCTGGCTTGCGACACGCTCGTAAGTATTCAAATGTAAAATCTCGCAACGCTCCAAAATCTTGCCAGGTCTTCACATCTTTCTCGTGTTCAGGCTGTCATCATCCATTGTGTCATATATATTACTTATCTGCGATATCTTCGCAATGTGTCGTTTATGGATTTCGCAAGGGTCTTGGTGTTGCGATATTCTGATCCTACATGGGGAGAAATGATTAATGCTTTATACAGGAATTACTTCTTTGTTTCTGAGCAAGTTACTCTTTCCGACTTAGGAAGGATGGCTCAGAAGAATGCTGAAAATACGAATGATTACGTGAAGAGGTTGATAGGTGTAGAATACACCTAATTTACTATCTAGTAGTTTATGCTTTCTTTGCTATTTTTCTTGTAAATTATGTATTTTACGCTTGTTTTGAGTTTTGTAGCTACTTTGGAGTCGCACGGAGGAAAAGAAGAAGAAATCACCAAAATTGAGCAAAAAGGGCATAATTGTCATTTCATAGGGCGAGCACTATCTGGAGCCAGGTCAATGTTAAGGGGCGTCTCTGTTTTGGAGAATTATTAAAGACAGCCTAGCTGTGGTTAAGGGGAGGCCATTAGGCTAGCCCTTATCTGAGTAACCAACTAATATGTAAGCTGGCTTGGGATGTTATTGGCTGGCCCATATTAGTGCCCAGGTCCAGACCCACTTTGTATAACCTAAAATTGAGTTTTCTCTCAATTATTATTGTTCACCTGAGAAATGAGAAAGGCTGCGCAAGCAGCTATGGATGCTGAAATTGATAAGAGAGAAATTCAAGAATTCGAGAGACAACAGAGATGGAGAAGATGATGATGATATTGTTGTTGGTTTCCGAAAGAACTTGCCGCTGTTGTGAGCTCAGGGAGATGAACGAGTAGCCGCTGCTATGAAATCAATCAGATCGAAGTGGTACCTGCTGCTGTTGTTTGAGCTGCGGCTGAATTCGACAGAGGAAGTGAATTGGAGTTGCACTGAGAGATCGGTCTAGATCTCTGCAACTGATAGAACAAGTTTCAGGGGTTTGTGTTGATGATGAAGGTGGTTCTGTTCTTGCCGCTGCTGAAGTTCGGTGAAATGGGTGTTGAGAAATGGGGTTTGTGAAGCAAGAGGAAGAACGATGCTGCTGTTGGTCAGAGAAATCGATGGAGAAAGATGGGCTCGATCTGTGATGGTGGTGGTCGCAATCTGGGGTTCGATTTGAATTAGAGATGTAGAGATCTGTGAAAGCTGTAGTTGGTGATAGGGATGGTGGCTCAATTGGTGGTGTGGTAACCGATGGGTTTTGGAACGGAGATTAAAGGGATTTGAATGGAGGAAGGATAGCAGATGAAGATAGAGACAGAGATATGGTTCTCACAAAGAGATTGAAGAATGGATTGATCGAGTCCGTGATGGGCTGAGCAAGGTTAAAGGGTTATGATGATTCAATCTCTGCAATTGGTGATTGGAGCTAGAGTTGGCTCTGAATTGTAGCCGAAATTCTGGCAGAGCACTCATTGTAGGAGAATAGAATGGAGACAAGGAATGAGAGAGATCGGCAATTTGATCTTGAGATGGAGTTGCACATGAAGTGCAGATGCGATTGAAGCTCGATTGGAGGTCTTAAGTCTGCGGGGGGATTGCAGGTCTCAGGCAGAGCTGTAATGATGGTGGCAGTGACCTGGTGGATTAATATTGAGATTGTAGTATCATTGCTTGAGTTACAGAGCAAGAGCAGAATGAAGCTGAGTTGATTGAGTTAAGAAATGGGCAAATGAAGCTGTCAGGTGGTGTTAAAGGTGCAGTATGAATTGGTGCTGCTGGGTACATGAAGGTGATGCTGATGAAGTATCTAAAGTCATTCTGAGCTGGTATTGATGGGTTATAAATGAAGCTGCAAGAATGAGCTCTGTTACACACACTGGTTGAATGAAAATGTTAGATGTATGTGTAGGTTCTTAGCAGGGGAAGACTGAAGAAATTGAGGCCTGAATTCGGCCGGGAAAGTCCTGTAATTGAACAGAACTCGTCCAAATCGTCCTTCTGGCGAGTCGACTCGGACCGATCCGGACGATCCCGATGACCGATCCCAGCCGAGTTCAGTGACCGATTCCGGTTAGCTGATTTAGATTAAGTCAGCCGAGTTAGCAGCTGATTCAGTAACTGACTCATCTGAGTAAGCCCAGTTAGCTGAGTCAGAAGCTAACTCGAGTCTGACTCACTCATTCTCTTTGACCCTGTTGACTAGCAGTTGACTGACGGTTGACCTGTTTGACCGTTAGTCCTAACGGAGGACCGGACGGAATATTCCGTCGAATATTCTCTCGACGGAGAAATTTCCAGGTGGCCGGCGGTGACGTTTTCCGGCCAAATTCCGGCCACAATCCCAGTTTTCCGGCGAGCAAAATTCCAGAACTTTCTATGGACTTCTCTCATGGGTATGAAGACTTGGGCTTGGAATTGGATGGAGAATTGGACTCAAATTTGGAAAGAGAAGGTGGAAGAGTTGAGAAAAGCTTGGATTTGGAAATTGAATTGCAAAAGGAAAAGGATTCTAATCCTTAGAAGATTTGGAGAATAATGAAGCCTATAAATAGAGAAGTTTTCTACAACTTCTACACACCTCTCTACACACACATCACTTGTGTTTTTGCTTGCTTTTCTAAGATTTTTCTTTTTAATTACTTGTGTGAATTTGAAACTTCTTCTTTTAATTATTATTATTTGTGTGAATTTCAAAAACATGAGTAGCTAAATTTCTTATTGATTGAGGATGAATTCCTAGTTCTTAACATGATTTGAGTTTTTGTTTTCAAATTCTATCTTGAAGTTTTTCACATAATTATCGCTTGTTTTTACTAATAGGAGTGATCTTAAAGACATTCATGATTGATTGATAGATTGTTTGGGTGGCCAACTAAATTGATTTGTTAATTCGATCTAAAGCTAGTGAAAGTTAGGGGATAAGTAATCGTTCTTTGACTCTTTACATAAGTAGCAAACACGAGACCTTGCGGAGGGATTCCGTGGAGCAATTGTGTGTAGAAACAACGTTAGCAAAGTAGACCTTGAGCTAAGAGTCTAACTACTAATATCAACCTAAGAAATTCACAAAACCTAATGCATGAGCTAAGTTACATCTAGGTTGAGCTAATTCTAGGTGGCTTGGTGATTAGAATCCGGTAGTCGAGAACTTCCGTGTCCGGTGATATAAGGGATTTAGGGGTTTAGCACTGAGCTAGCTGCTTTACCTACGGTTGGTGATAATTTGTGACTAATAACAAGTAGAATAGAACATAACTTGATTCATTGTTTCGTAACGAAGAAGGATTCCTTGATCTTCTCTCTCTTATTGTTTTCATCTTTCAACTTTCGATTTTAATTGCTTTGTTTATTTTTATTTTGCTTTTTACACCCCCCTTTCGTGACAACTTTTACAACTAAGATCACTTGCTCCTCGTGGGAACGAACTTGACTTCCATTATATTATTTTTAATTGAGTGGAAATATTGAATTAATTTGATTGCACCTACGACACGCATCAAATTTTGGCGCCGTTGCCGGGGAGCAACGGGCGATTTTTTAGTTGTTTTTATTCTTTTTGCTTTGTTAGATTCCTTACCGTATCTAACTTAGTTTGTGAGAATCTTGTTTCAGGTGTTACACCTTTGGTGAATGCTTAAAGAGGGCAGACCGAGTCCAATACGTCTTCGATCGGGCACTCAACTAAAGGATTTCATTCGTGCGGTTAACACTCCTCTTCCTCCTTCTTCATCAAGTGATTTCGGGACAAAGAGGAAGAAACAATGGCTGATCGTACACTAAAGGACCTAGCTTCTCACAAGCTTGATACACAACAATGGTGTATCCAAACTAACTCAACCTTCGAAATCAAGCCGGGGTTGATTAGAGAGTTACCAAAGTTCCATGGCATGGTGAATGAGGACCCAAACAAACATCTTATGGACTTCTACGCCATAGTTATGGCCATGCTTCCACCGGAAACTAATGCGGATGGAGCAATGTTGAAAGCTTTCCCGTTTTCTTTGGCGGGCAATGCTAAGGAATGGTTATATTATTTGCCTTCCGGAAGTATCACAACATGGAATGGGATGAAGAAAATTTTCCTCGAGAGATATTTTCCCGCATCCAAAGCTACTCAAATTCGCAAGGAGATTTGTGGATTGAAACAACAAGTGGGAGAATCATTGTATGAATGTTGGGAGCGATATAAGAGGTTGGTGGCAAGCTGTCCACACCATCAATTTAGTGACGTTATGATACTCCAATACTTCTATGAAGCTCTCCACTCAAGTGATAGGTCTCTTCTTGACGCCGCGGGTGGTGGTGCACTAATGAACAAGACTTTGACCGAAGCTAGAGAGTTGATTGAAAGCATGGCGGCAAACTCGCAACAATTCTACACAAGGGATGAACCAACGGTTAGGCGAGTGCATGAAGTTAGTGATTCGACATCACATCTTGATCAAAGGATGAGTAACATGGAGATTATGATGCAAAGGATGGCCGCGGTAATTATTCCGGATGATGAGACCGAACAAGTGAATGCTTTATATCCGAATCAAAGGCCAAGGTACGATCCATACTCCAATACCTATAATCCCGGTGGAAGGATCATCCCAACTTTAGTTATGCAAACAAGCAAGCGGCGGCTCCTAATCCATATGCACAACAAGGTGGTTTTCAACAATCACGATTCCAACCTCAACAACAAGGTGGTTATCAACAATTCCAACCTCAAGTGAAAGAACAAGGATCTTCAATTGATGATAAGCTTAATGTCATGATGCAAGGTATTACGTCATTGTTTCAACAAAATCAACAAAAGACCGATTCGGCTATCAAGGATTTACAAACTCAAATGGGACAATTGGCGACCGATGTGAATTTATTGAAATCTCAAGCATCCACAACTCTTCCTTCACAACCATTTGTGAATCCAAGAGAGAATGTTAATGCGGTTACTTTAAGAAGTGGAAGGCAAATGGAGGGTCCAAGTCATCATGAGGAAGTTAGTGAAGAGGTAGTCAATGACAAGGAGGAAACCGCACCAAAGGAGAATTCCACACCAAACGACCAATCCAAGGAACCGGTTTCTACTTTCACTACTCCACCTCCTTTTCCTAGTCGTTTTGCTAAATCCAAGAAAGAAGCTCAAGACAAGGCACTTATGGATATCTTCAAGAAGATTGAAATCAACATCCCATTCATTGAGGCTATCAAGACAATTCCAAGGTATGCCAAGTTCATGAAGGAATTATGCATCAAGAAGGATAGGTTGCTTGATAATGAAATTACTAAAGTTGGCGAGAGTGCGTCGGCTATGCTATTGAAGAAGATGCCTACAAAGTGCACGGATCCCGGTGGTTTCACGGTGCCAATTACTATTGGTAAACAAAGGTTTGAACATGCTTTACTTGATTTGGGAGCTTCCATTAGTGTGATGTCGGCCGAAATATATGACTCCTTGAATCTTGGACCTTTGAAAGAGACAAGAGTTATTATCCAATTGGCAAACAAGTCTAACATATATCCTAAGGGGCTTGTAGAAGACGTGCTAGTGCAAGTAAATGAGCTTATTTTTCCGGTGGACTTCTTTGTGGTGGATATGGACAACAATGAGAACCGTTCATCTACTTCTTTACTTCTTGGGAGGCCATTCATGAAGACCGCAAAGACGAAGATTGATGTTGATAAGGGTACACTCACTATGGAATTCGACAAGGAGATAATACACTTTAATATATTTGAAGCCATGCGCTACCCAAGTGATGTGCATTCCGTTTACTCCATTGATGTGGTTGATTCATTAGCGCAACAAATGGTGGAATTGAACCAAGAGGATGAACTTGATGTGGTGTTGCAAAATAGCATTGAATTGGACGTCCATGGCTTATCTAACTTGGATGTTGAAATCTCCAAGGAATTGGTGGAGATGTGTGGTGCTTTGGCGACATTGCAAGAAGCTAAAATGGGTGATGTTTCTTATATTTCTTTACCCGTGAATGATGAAATACTTGTACCATCTATTGTGAAGGCGCCCAAACTAGAATTGAAGCCGCTTCCGGATCATTTGAAGTATGCTTTCTTGGGAGATGGAGATGAGCTTCCGGTGATTATTTCTAAGAACCTCACACCGGTACAAGAAGACCGTTTGCTTAGAGTCTTGAAAGAGCACAAAACGGCTATTGGGTGGACAATTGCGGACATCAAAGGTATTAGTCCATCCATGTGCATGCATAGGATTCTAATGGAAGAAAACGTGAAGCCGGTACGTGATGCTCAACGTCGGCTTAATCCTCCCATGATGGAGGTTGTGAAAAAGAGATACTCAAATTGCTAAGTGTGGGGTAATCTACCCAATTTCCGATAGCAAGTGGGTTAGTCCGGTTCAAGTGGTACCAAAGAAATCCGGAGTCACGGTTGTTCGAAATCAAGACGATGAACTTGTTCCTACAAGAGTTCAAACCGGTTGGAGAGTGTGTATTGACTATAGAAAGCTTAATTCCGCAACCCGCAAGGATCACTTTCCTTTACCTTTCATTGATCAAATGTTGGAGCGGTTAGCGGGGCATTCTTATTATTGCTTTTTGGATGGTTATTCGGGATACAATCAAATTGTTATTGCACCGGAGGACCAAGAGAAGACCACTTTCACTTGTCCGTTTGGAACGTTTGCATATAGACGGATGCCGTTCGGCCTTTGCAATGCGCCGGCTACTTTTCAAAGATGCATGGTGAGTATATTCTCGGATTATGTGGAGCGCATCATCGAGGTATTTATGGATGACTTTAGTGTTTATGGCAATTCTTTTGATGGTTGTTTAAATAACCTTGAACTAATTCTTAAACGATGCATAGACACAAACCTTGTCCTTAATTGGGAGAAATGTCACTTTATGGTAAACCACGGCATAGTACTTGGTCACATTGTGTCCTCTCGAGGGCTCGAAGTGGACAAGTCAAAGATAGATTTAATAAGAAACTTACAATATCCCACTTCGGTGAGGGAGATCCGTTCTTTTCTTGGTCATGCAGGTTTCTATAGGCGGTTTATCAAGGATTTCTCCAAAATCTCCATGCCGATGTGCAAGTTATTACAAAAGGAGGTACCTTTCAACTTCAACAAGGAATGCGAGGATGCTTTTGACAAATTAAAGGATATGTTGACAAGTGCGCCGATTATCAAATCACCGGATTGGAATCTTCCATTTGAATTAATGTGTGATGCTAGTGATTATGCGGTTGGAGCCGTTTTGGGTCAAAGGGTGGACAAGTTGTCCCATGTTATCTATTATGCATCTAGGACCCTTAATGATGCACAAATCAATTATTCTACCACGGAAAAGGAGTTATTGGCTATAGTTTTTGCTTTGGAAAAATTTCGATCATACTTGGTGGGTACAAAGGTTATTGTGTATTCCGATCATGCCGCACTAAGACACTTGATAAAGAAGAAAGAAGCTAAGCCAAGATTAATTCGGTGGATCCTATTGTTACAAGAGTTCGACATAGAAATTCGTGATAAGAGGGGTGTGGAGAATACCGTTGCGGATCATCTTAGTAGACTTGTTATGTCTCAAGAGGAACTTCCATTACATGACCGCTTTCCGGACGAACAACTTTTCTCCATGGACGAATCAACACCTTGGTATGCGGATATAGTGAATTACTTGGTGACAAGGAAAGTACCTAGTACAATGTCTAATTTCCAAAAGATGAAACTTAAGAAGGTCGCTAAGCAATATGTGTGGGATGAACCATACTTATGGAAATATGGCGTTGATCAAATAATACGAAGGTGCGTGCCTAATTCGAATTTCAATCCATTCTCTCCTTTTGCCACACTTTTGCATGTGGTGGCCACTTTGGATCTAAGCGTACCGCTCTCAAAGTTCTCGAGAGTGGATTTTATTGGCCCACCTTGTTTGAAGATTCATATGTTTTTTGTAAATCGTGTGATAGATGTCAACGAACGGGCAATCTAGGTGCTCGAAATCAAATGCCACTCACACCAATTCTCACCGTTGAGATTTTTGATGTGTGGGGTATTGATTTTATGGGCCCTTTTGTCAATTCGAATGGGAATTTTTATATACTTCTTGCCGTTGATTATGTTTCGAAATGGGTGGAAGCTAGAGCCACCAAGACTAATGACTCTCAAGTTGTTTGTGATTTTGTAAAGGAAAATATTTTCAATAGGCATGGAACACCAAGAGTGGTGATAAGCGATGGAGGCTCACATTTCAAGAAGGCTTTCCACACTCTCCTCAAGAAGTACAACATAACACACAAAATTGGTACGCCTTATCATCCACAAACTAGTGGACAAGCGGAAATTTCGAATCGTGAGATTAAGTCCATTCTTGAGAAAACGGTAAATACCACAAGGAAAGATTGGAGCTTTAAGCTCAACGATGCACTTTGGGCGTATAGAACGGCGTATAAGACACCGATTGGTATGTCTCCATATAGGTTGGTTTATGGCAAGGCTTGTCATCTTCCGGTTGAACTTGAACATAAGGCTTATTGGGCGATAAAGAAATTCAACATGGAGTATGATGAAGCGGGGAAACAAAGGAAGTTACAACTACATGAGTTAGAGGAGATACGCAATGATGCTTACGAGAGTGCCCGTATTTACAAAGAAAAGACCAAGCTTTTTCATGACAAGATGATTTCTCGTAAAAGTTTCATCGTAGGACAAAAAGTCCTTTTATATCATTCTCGTCTTAAACTATTTCCTGGAAAGTTAAGGTCCCGTTGGATTGGACCATATGTTGTTACTAATGTTTTTCCTCATGGTGCAGTTGAAATTACTAGTCTTCGAGACAATTCGGTTTCCAAAGTCAACGGCCATAGGTTGAAGCCATACTATGAGAACATCGCTTATGTGAATTTGGATGAACTTTCATTTGGAGATGCACTCCCTCTGGAGGAGTAATGTGCCGCAAGAGCTAAGTCGGGCCGTCGACTTTAAAACAAGCGCTTAATGGGAGGCAACCCATCGGTTTTGTATTTCTTATCCTTTTGCTTTTTGTTTTTCTTTTTCTTGTTTCTTATCATGTTAAAATTTCCCACCTTGACTTTACTAGGAGGATTCAATTACATTGAGGACAATGTAAGGTTTAAGTGTGGGGGAGTGGTTAAGCATGTTTTTAAAACAAAAATTACAAAAAAATGAAAAAATTTGAAAAAAAAAAAAAAAAGTTTTACATAAAAATTCCAACTTTTAAAGATTTTAGAGTCACTAGCATACTTCTAGGTATGTTTACATAGAGATTTTGACCGACATAATTGAACTTGGAAATGTTAGAGAACTACATTCGGATTTCTTGTTTGTTTGAGTGTTAAATAATGGATTTAATCATGCCGGTGATGCGAATTTGGTGCGAGGGGAGAAGTGCGTTATTAGAGTTGCTGATCAATCATTAGTGGAGACTACCCGTATTCATATCATGAGAGGCACCGACCAGAAATCTTCCATCTACTAAAGAGCTTCTTTTGAGTGTGTGTCACCGTACGTTAATTCGGGTAGAATGGTGAGCTACCCAACCTCCCACCAATAAAAGCACTACTCTTTGATCTCTTGAGTGCTAATTTTGTCAATCATGAGGGTGACGTCCATGGATGAAAGCTTCCTTCTTGTAGTTCGATTTGCAGTTAGCACCATTCTCTCTCGCGACAACAACGGATCCATAGAAACACATTCATCATCAACAAGGAGCGACATCAAAATCTAAAGGAAAGTTGGAAAAGTTTAAGGTTTACAAGCAACAAAACGAGAAAAAGAGCAAATTTCAAATTCAAGTAAAAGCAACATACAAATGAGCGGATTTTACATATATGTTGAAGACTTACAATATAATGAGGTAATTTTATATTCCAAGTATGAAGACTTATTCATGAAAGCGAAGAAAATTAAAAGGTGAGAATTTTTGAAGTTTATGATTTCAAGACGATACAAGTTGTGAAGAATCAAGCGGTAAAATACTTCTCCCACGGCCATGGTTTATTTTTGTATTTAATTTCTCTTGTTTGAAAAAAAAAAAAAAAAAAAAAAAAAAAAAAAAAAAAAAAAAAAAAAAAAAAAAAAGAAAAAACAAGAGAAATATTTGTTTTTTATTTAATAAGCCGTGGGAAAGGAAAATTTATAAGGTAGTTTCAAGCGACAAGGATTTTTAAGGTAAAAAAAAAAAGGTTACAAATTGTCAAGGATTTATGAAATTCAAGGGTTTATCATCAATAGTTGAAACCGAAGACGAAGAAGATCAAGACGAGGAGTGGAAGACGTTTCTATTGGATTCCGTGAGAGTGGTGTTATCATAATTGGCGATCGGATGTGAAGGTAAGTAAGTAATCTCATCCTCGATAAAAATGGTTGATTTCCTTTCTTAGAGATCGTCAGAAAAAATGGTTTTTCAAAATATTAAAAGATGTGGGTTTTTAAAAATATTTCGGAAGTTATCCTTCCCACCATTCAACGTGATGCAGGATTTCTCTCTTCATTCCTACCTGCACACATGTGAGAACCATAAAAAAGCTGTCTTTTTGAGTGCAATTATCATAAAATCCTTTTTGGTGAGGCAGAAGTCGAGGCGAAATGCTTATTGATCGTTTCTCAAACACGCAGTCTCTCATTAAGGGATGGTTATTTCTCACTCAACATTTAAGAACGAGAATATGTTCTTTAGTATTTCTAACTTCTTATTACTAGCATGCAGAAATTCTATGTCTTCATAACTCTTTGGATGCTTGTGACGCTTGAACGCTTTGAAGTTGTGAGTTTTTTAGTTTGATTTGCTCGAGGACTAGCAAAGTCTAAGTGTGGGGGAATTTGATAGGTGTAGAATACACCTAATTTACTATCTAGTAGTTTATGCTTTCTTTGCTATTTTTCTTGTAAATTATGTATTTTACGCTTGTTTTGAGTTTTGTAGCTACTTTGGAGTCGCACGGAGGAAAAGAAGAAGAAATCACCAAAATTGAGCAAAAAGGGCATAATTGTCATTTCATAGGGCGAGCACTATCTGGAGCCAGGTCAATGTTAAGGGGCGTCTCTGTTTTGGAGAATTATTAAAGACAGCCTAGCTGTGGTTAAGGGGAGGCCATTAGGCTAGCCCTTATCAGAGTAACCAACTAATATGTAAGCTGGCTTGGGATGTTATTGGCTGGCCCATATTAGTGCCCAGGTCCAGACCCAATTTGTATAACCTAAAATTGAGTTTTCTCTCAATTATTATTGTTCACCTGAGAAATGAGAAAGGTGCATAGCGTATGGATGCTGAAATTGATAAGAGAGAAATTCAAGAATTCGAGAGACAACAGAGATGGAGAAGATGATGGTGATATTGTTGTTGGTTTCCGAAAGAACTTGCCTCTGTTGTGAGCTCAGGGAGATGAACGAGTAGCCGCTGCTATGAAATCAATCAGATCGAAGTGGTACCTGCTGCTGTTGTTTGAGCTGTGGCTGAATTCGACAGAGGAAGTGAATTGGAGTTGCACTGAGAGATCGGTCTAGATCTCTGCAACTGATAGAACAAGTTTCAGGGGTTTGTGTTGATGATGAAGGTGGTTCTGTTCTTGCCGCTGCTGAAGTTCGGTGAAATGGGTGTTGAGAAATGGGGTTTGTGAAGCAAGAGGAAGAACGATGCTGCTGTTGGTCAGAGAAATCGATGGAGAAAGATGGGCTCGATCTGTGATGGTGGTGGTCGCAATCTGGGGTTCGATTTGAATTAGAGATGTAGAGATCTGTGAAAGCTGTAGTTGGTGATAGGGATGGTGGCTCAATTGGTGGCTGTGGTAACCGATGGGTTTTTGGAACGGAGATTAAAGGGATTTGAATGGAGGAAGGATAGCAGATGAAGATAGAGACAGATATGGTTCTGTCAAAGAGATTGAAGAATGGATTGATCGAGTCTGTGATGGGCTGAGCAAGGTTAAAGGGTTATGATGATTCAATCTCTGCAATTGGTGATTGGAGCTAGAGTTGGCTCTGAATTGTAGCCGAAATTCTGGCAGAGCACTCATTGTAGGAGAATAGAATGGAGACAAGGAATGAGAGAGATCGGCAATTTGATCTTGAGATGGAGTTGCACATGAAGTGCAGATGCAGTTGAAGCTCAGTTGGAGGTCTTAAGCTGCAGGAGGGGATTGCAGGTCTCAGGCAGAGCTGTAATGATGGTGGCAGTGACCTGGTGGATTAATATTGAGATTGTAGTATCATTGCTTGAGTTACAGAGCAAGAGCAGAATGAAGCTGAGTTGATTGAGTTAAGAAATGGGCAAATGAAGGCAGTCGATGGTGTTAAAGGTGCGGTATGAATTGGTGTTTGCTGGGTACATGAAGGTGATGTTTGATGAAGTATCTAAAGTCATTCTGGTTTGGTATTGATGGGTTATAAATGAAGGCGCAAGAATGAGCTCATTACACACACTGGTTGAATGAAAATGTTAGATGTATGTGTAGGTTCTTAGCAGGGGAAGACTGAAGAAATTGAGGCCTGAATTCGGCCGGGAAAGTCCTGTAATTGAACAGAACTCGTCCAAATCGTCCTTCTGGCGAGTCGACTCGGACCGATCCGGACGATCCCGATGACCGATCCCAGCCGAGTTCAGTGACCGATTCCGGTTAGGCGATTTAGATTAAGTCACCGAGTTAGCAACTGATTCGATGGCGACTCATCCGAGTAAGCCCGATTAGGCGAGTCGAAGCTAACTCGAGTCTGACTCACTCATTCTCTTTGACCCTGTTGACTAGCAGTTGACTGACGGTTGACATGTTTGACCGTTAGTCCTAACGGAGGACCGGACGGAATATTCCGTCGAATATTCTCTCGACGGAGAAATTTCCAGGTGGCCGGCGGTGACGTTTTCCGGCCAAATTCGCCACAATCCCGATTTTCCGGCGAGCAAAATTCCGAACTTTCTATGGACTTCTCTCATGGGTATGAAGACTTGGGCTTGGAATTGGATGGAGAATTGGACTCAAATTTGGAAAGAGAAGGTGGAAGAGTTGAGAAAAGCTTGGATTTGGAAATTGAATTGCAAAAGGAAAAGGATTCTAATCCTTAGAAGATTTGGAGAATAATGAAGCCTATAAATAGAGAAGTTTTCTACAACTTCTACACACCTCTCTACACACACATCACTTGTGTTTTTGCTTGCTTTTCTAAGATTTTTCTTTTTAATTACTTGTGTGAATTTGAAACTTCTTCTTTTAATTATTATTATTTGTGTGAATTTCAAAAACATGAGTAGCTAAATTTCTTATTGATTGAGGATGAATTCCTAGTTCTTAACATGATTTGAGTTTTTGTTTTCAAATTCTATCTTGAAGTTTTTCACATAATTATCGCTTGTTTTTACTAATAGGAGTGATCTTAAAGACATTCATGATTGATTGATAGATTGTTTGGGTGGCCAACTAAATTGATTTGTTAATTCGATCTAAAGCTAGTGAAAGTTAGGGGATAAGTAATCGTTCTTTGACTCTTTACATAAGTAGCAAACACGAGACCTTGCGGAGGGATTCCGTGGAGCAATTGTGTGTAGAAACAACGTTAGCAAGTAGACCTTGAGCTAAGAGTCTAACTACTAATATCAACCTAAGAAATTCACAAAACCTAATGCATGAGCTAAGTTACATCTAGGTTGAGCTAATTCTAGGTGGCTTGGTGATTAGAATCCGGTAGTCGAGAACTTCCGTGTCCGGTGATATAAGGGATTTAGGGGTTTAGCACTGAGCTAGCTGCTTTACCTACGGTTGGTGATAATTTGTGACTAATAACAAGTAGAATAGAACATAACTTGATTCATTGTTTCGTAACGAAGAAGGATTCCTTGATCTTCTCTCTCTTATTGTTTTCATCTTTCAACTTTCGATTTTAATTGCTTTGTTTATTTTTATTTTGCTTTTTACACCCCCCCTTTCGTGACAACTTTTACAACTAAGATCACTTGCTCCTCGTGGGAACGAACTTGACTTCCATTATATTATTTTTAATTGAGTGGAAATATTGAATTAATTTGATTGCACCTACGACACGCATCGAGGTTCGGGGTTCAAGCCTTGGATTGCCATGATCCCAATGTTCTTGAACAACAACCGAACAACAAGAAAATCTTCGTTTTCGAGACCTTCTCGAAACTTTATGGATTTGTGCATCAATGGGATGATCCCAATAGAAAATCTTCGTTTTCAGACCTTCTCGAGAACTTTATGAAGTTGATATTGTTTTCGGCCAAGCGATCAATCCCTAGAACTACCGCTCTGCCTTTGCTAGAAAAGAACATATTACACAAATGTCAAAGTAGAGGAATCGAAAGATACTCAAAGCAACATAGAACATGATAAAGCAATGCTAAATTAAACTAGAGACGACTAATCAACAAAAAATCGCAAATCAAAAAAGAAAGCAAACCCATACTCTCGATTCTTTGTTCCTCTTCGTCCGATCGCTCTCGCATCTCCATGCTTGGTTGTTGTGGAAACCCCTAGCAGTGTCGAAACTTCCATGAATGTTCTTTGGGGAGAAAAAAAATGAAAAGTTGAAGCACATCGAGGTTTGATGGGACCACATAAGAATGCTCCTCCATGGTCTGATCCCTCAAAAGCGCAAAGGAAAGATGGTCAATCCAGGAATGCACAATCGCCTACTCAACATCAACAGAATGATCAAGATGCACCTGACTTCCCCTTTTCTATTGAAGAAGTGATCGAACTATTGGAAGTCTGTATCCAAGACGGGCGATCAAATTACCTCTCTCATAGAAACCATGTCAAAAGGAACCAAAAACTTGAAATTTTTTTTTTTTTTTTTTTTTTTTTTTTTTTTTTTTTTAGCGATCGAGGAACATATGGAGGTTGCTGATGTGTTTCTATGGGTCTTGCGATTGAGAGAGAGAATGATGCTAACTACAACCGGTATTTAGAAGGTTTCATCTTTAGATGTCACCCTCATGATTGGACTAATTAGCACTCAAGAGATCAAAAGTAGTCTTCGAAAGTGGTGCGAAGTTGGGTAGCAACTGGTGGATTTGTGCATCAATGGGATGATCAAATGCACGCTATTGTCATTTCCATAGGTATGTCAGTCATCCGACAAGTGATTGCAGAACCCTGAAGTGTATATTCAAAGAAAAGGCTGACTCAGGGGAACTAAGCAATGAAGGAGTGCACAGAAATCCTCTCCCAATCAGAACATTCGCACCCTCCGAGCAGCCGGTCAATGAAGAAGTTCAATCCTTAATTGAGCATGTCTGCGAGTTGCTGTACTTGTCAAAGGCCCAAAGAGATGATATGTTTACTGCACTGAACCATATCGTGTCAGGCAAACGGCTAACAATTCAGGAGACACCCAGTAACAGACAAGGAGATGTACGACTGGGGACTTCTCACCATGGTCTATCTCAAAGGAAATGAATTCAAGCGAGCATTGGTCGACGTTGGCACTGCTGTTAACATCATCCCTTTGAAAACCCTCAGAGCCGCTGGCATAACTAGACAAGAAGCAACTCATGCTCCTATCTCAGTCAGAGACCATGAGGGAATCTCCAGGGATGCTTACGGTTACATCATTCTCAACATAAGAAATGGTTCAACCTGGACAGAAACTAAATTATTCATAATTAAGGAGGATCCAGGATACGACATGATTCTTGGGCGAGCATGGATTTATGATGGAAGAGTTGCTGCAATATCTTCATCTTCAGTTGCACAATTCTCCATCAAAGAAAGCTCTGACTCGGAAAATGATCAACCTTTCGAGCATTTGGAAAAAGCCGAAGACTTGATGGAACTCACACAAAAACCCGAAGAAAGCGCACATGAATTTGTCAAAAGTTTCCGCACTCAGGCAAGTCTTATTCCCCATGATTCATTGATAGACACATTTTTGTGTCTAATTTGATCTCAATACTATATATTGTTGGCACTCGATTTTGTACTAATGTTGGTGTTTTGTGTGTTTGTAGGTATTTTTGAGCAATAAATATTTTTGGGAAATTCGTCTCGAAAAGTTGATAAAGGTACCCTCGGAGGACATTTGCTAAACGGACCCCTGCTTTGGATAAGGGGCAACCCAATTGCTAAGGGGCACCCCAGTGCTATTCGCACCCCATGCCTGGATAGAGGGACACCCATCTTCTTCACGGGAAAATGTTTTTGGCGGGAAAATAAAATTTCAACTGTGTGAGATTCTGGTCCTGATTTTATGAGGATTTTTGTGTCTTTAAGACATGATTATCTTCTTACCATAACAAGAAGACTTTGTACGTGTCTAGAGTTGAAGGAAATCGTGTATTTTTGGAAAACAGGGAAGGAATTATTCACGGAATGGGTTTGAAAAGAAGGCAGTTATCCTATGAATTAATAGAAAATATTCTCTTCATTATTTGGCTGGTTGAATGAGAAGATTTGGATGTACCATACAACTCAGAAGACGTGTGAAAAAGGAGAGAAAATATACCCGTGAAATATCTTCATTAACTGCAAAGATCTTTCGGAGTAATTGAGTTGATTTTCGACCTAAGATTGGCTCAGTAGTATAAATACGAGTCTTGTCTGGAGTTTTAGGGGTCACGGAGAGTTTGGGGCAGTGACTGAGCGTAATGTAGGAAGTTGCAGAGTGAATCATCACCTGCAGGAAGAAGAAGCCACGAAGAACATAACACTGCAAACTTCAGTCGTTATTTCTAGTGTCTTATTTTTCCAATATCCTAGCGTCTTAAATTTTCAGATCCTTGTAACAGTCCATTTGCAACAAATAGCTTCAGTTTACAACAATTATTGTAATAGTGATTTCTGTAACGCCGCTACAACGTTGCAGATTCATTGTATTATTAGTTTTCTTCAATAAAAACACCATTTGAGCTATGAATTATCTTTTTGAGTGTGTTTTCATCATGAGAAGCTAAACCCCGACACTGGGTCGACGGAGGAAGCCAAACTTCATACATGGGTGAATTTATTTTATTCTTTTTGACTTTTGCACTAATTAAAATAGAATTATGATTTGAAAAAATTAGTTATCATTTTATTAGATGGGTCATGCTTGCTTAGATGTTTGATGTCCCATGCTTACGATTTATAACTAATATTTGGAGAATCTACTTTGGCAAAATAAGAGTCCATGTTGTTTTATTTCTTGAGCGATAATTGTTGAGAATAAATAATTGAACCTATTTGTATGAATGTGGTGGAATCCTAGGCCCAGTAACTCTCTCTTTTGTTTTTTTTTCATTCAACCTTTAAATTTAGTCTCAACAAAGTCCGAGTGAACGACAACCTATTTAATACAACAACAAACAAATTAAGAACATTATCAATTTTTGGCGCTGCTGCCGGGGACTTGTGTATAGATTTGTTTTTAGGTTTCTATTTTTATTTTTATTGTTTTTGTTCCTTTTTACGCGTTTTGGTATTTTCTGTTTGCTTTTAGACCTGGTGCGGAGCTTATGAAAAAGAGAAAGTGCTGAAAAGAAAAACAAAGCCAAAGAAGGAAAGAAAATAGAGATCCAAAAGGAGTGAAGGAGAATATTTTTGTATACAGTTATTTCAATTTTATTAGATTTTATTTCTTTTATTTTTAGAAACTGTAATTAGGAATATATTTTTGTAATCTTTTATTTTTGGACATTTTTATTTTTTATTTTTGGACAATTGAACATTGGACATTATTAATTTTAAACCCTAAGGAAGGGTTAATTTAAATATAAACTGCACAGGGAAGGACGACAGTTACGATACTGTCTCGGCCCCTCGGGTTCGTACACTGACATAGGAGTCAGTGGCCTGAGTCGACTTCAACGGTTCATCCCCTGTCTGGAATGGGAGGTAAGAATTCTAAACACCCGCGAATCCCAATCAGGCGGGTTTCTTTGGATGATTTTGTATGTATATATGTTGAGGTATTGAAAACGGCTGCTTTAATTTCCCAGTAAAGGGCAAGGCCTGGCCATACAAGATAAGGGTTCGGATTTCATCACCGTTCTCTTCTTGCCCGCCTTAGGAAAACGATACCAAACGCGTACCCAAGCTTAAAATACTGACTAGAACAAGACCGATAGGGTAACGAGCTTAATAGGAAAGTCATTCGAAAAATATTGGTTACTCTTTTAAGCATACTTAGAAGTTCATGACGGTTTCTGTGAGTTGAATGCGTGACTGTGCCGCCTTGTAATGCGGTGAGGCCTTGGGTATCAAAGCTCCACGCAGCTTCCCTCGCCTCTATTCAACTTACTTCAACTCGGATTGATTCCAGAGAGGTTTGCTCAGATTGTAACGAGTTCCTTTTCGAAAGATTAGAAGCTGGTCTAGAAACAATCTAAGTGGATCCATCATGCTTTTTGTTTGCTATAAATCAGTAGGTTTTTTGTGGTCGAGTCAGCCTTGTTTGTGTTTGTGTAGAATTCCCTTGCAGTTAGGATGTCAAACTGGTATTATAATAGCCATCATAATGAATATGAATATCCAACTGAACAATACGGACATCATTCTTTTTATGAACATAGTGTGAATATTGGTTGGGAACGCCAACCTTTTGAAGGTTATGGGTCATACCATGGTGAGCCCAATTACTATCCACACGTGCATCAGTCTTACGAGCAAGAAGATTATAATACTAGTTCTTTGTTTCTAGAGGATACAATCAAACTTTTGAAAAGTAGTCCTTTTTATGATCCTTTTGTTCCTTTTTTTTTTTTTTTTTTTTTTTGCTAAACAATCAAATTTTATTAGAAACCGAATAGGTCTTAAAAATTTACAAGTCTAAGAATTGGAAAAAGATAACGAACAAAAGGCCCAAACAAAATATTAACAAAATCTAAAGAAAGCTTGGTCTGGGCTTTCAAGACGGCCCAAGAAGTCTGGTTTTACTTCATAAATTTTCTGTTCACCACAGTTCAACAGAGCACCCCTTTTGACCATTTTGTCAGCAGATGGATTAGCTTCTCTGTAGCTATGAGTGAAACTCCAAGATAGAACAGTAGTGGATATCTTTTCCCATCTTGAAACAGCAAACCAAGGAACTTTGTTGTACTGGAAGGCATATTGGACTGATTTAGAGTCTGTTCTAAAGATAATATCCCTGAACCCATTGCTCACTGCCCATTCTCCTGCAATAAGAATAGCAAAAACTTCTGCATAATAATTTGTAGAAACTCCAATTCCCCCTGAGATTGCAATCAAAAAATCTCCATTATGGTTCCTCCCCACTACTCCATAACCAGCCATCCCTGGATTGCCTCTTGAAGCCCCATCACAGCATAGCAATACCTTTCCTATCCCTGGAAGCTGGAAATAAACTTCTTTAATTGTGAGAGACTTCACCCTTCTTGCCTTCAAGCCAAAATACTTGAGAACTTGTAAGTCATATTGACTGTTCCACATTTGAGTCTTCAGTCTAACTTCATTGTCACAGATGACTTTCATGATTCTCATTTTAGAATTCTTGATATTACATTTTCCATTTCCATAAGTACAATCATCCTCAAAAACCAGATCTCCTTCATAGTGCAGAAAGCACTTAACATCCATAATTCCTGTATAGCTGGGCTCCTGTTTTTTGCTAAGTGAAAAATGTCCTCAAAAGTTCTTGGATTTTTAAAGTCAAATATACCTCCCAACCATTTCCAAAGAATTTCACTGTAATCACAGAACCATAGAATATGTTCTCTATTTTCTTCATTATTTTTGCAGAAAATGCACCTAGAAGCTAAGCTGAAATTTCTCCTTTTCATGTTTTCATCTGTTGCACACACATTTCTACTTAATTTCCATATATTACTTGCAATGCTAGGGTGGATTGAGTTGTGCCATACCTTATTTGTCCACTGTAAAACTGGGAATTTATCTCTCAAGACTTCAATTGCTGAACTCACAGTGAATTGTCCTGTAATATTACCTGTCCACACTCTTCTGTCTACTCCCCCACTAATAGTTGGTAAATCCCTGATACTTATCATTTCCATAATTTCTGTAGGAACTATCCATTCACCATCCAGAATAAGGTCTGCCACCATCATATTGGGAAACTGCAACATATATGCATTTTCAGGGCACATTTCCTGTAGGGGTAACTCCTTTATCCATCTATCTTTCCACAGAGAAATATTGCTGCCATCACCAACAATCCATCTTGTATTATCTTCTACTACACCAATTATCCATTTAATTCCAGGCCAGATTGAAGATTTCTTATAATAAGATATCCATTCACCCTTTTTATTCTTGTACTTCCCTTGAAAAAACTTTGAAAAATCATCTGTGCCATTTTGTATTTTCCATAGTAGCTTCATTAAAAGAGCTTTATTAATGATTTCTATTCTTCTCAGACCAAGACCACCTTCCCTTATTGGAGAACATGTCTTATTCCATTGTAATGAAATTATCTTTTTTGTAGAAGGGTCCCCTGACCATAAAAAATTCCTCATGATTCTTTCACATTCCCTTATGACCCTCTTAGGCCATTTATACACTGACATTGAATAAATGGGAAAACTACCAAGAACATGCTTTACTAAGATGAGCCTTTCTTGAAAAGATAGAATTTTACCCTTCCAACCCGCCAAACTCTCCTGCATCATATCCACCACCTGCCAAACATGGTTTGTTCTAACACTTCCTTGAGTTAACATTATTCCTAAATATTTATCCGGAAACTCAGCCAACTTTACATTACATTCATCTGAAATTTGCACCTTTCTACACTGACTGGTTCCACCCATGAAGCATTTGCTTTTATCCAGATTTATTTGTTGCCCTGAAGAATCTTGGTACTTCTTCAATAAGCTCATTAATCTCCTCACATTTCTTTTTTCACCATTGCAAAACAGAAAAATATCATCAGCAAAGAGAATATGAGAAGGTTTCACCCCACCTCTCTCCACCATTGCTTTTAAGCTACCATCTTGTATCATGCTTGTAATATTTCTGCTCAAAATGTCTTCAGCTATTATAAAGAGCATAGGTGACAATGGGTCACCCTGTCTCAAACCTCTACCAACTTGGAAGTACCCTTCAGGCCCACCATTCACTAACACTGAAATTCTTGCAGATTGTAACAAAACTTGTAACCAGTGCAATCCTTTGTCAGAGAAACCAAAGCTATGCAAAGCTTGAAATAAGAAAGACCAACTGAGAGAATCATATGCTTGAGTAATATCAAGTTTCAGACCAAAATTACCCCCCCTTCTCTTTGTTTCCATTTCATTTATCATTTCAGATGTCATAGCAACTTGCTCTTGTATTGTTCTCCCTTTTATAAATGCACCTTGTTGAGGAGACACAATTTTGTATATAATTTTCTCCAATCTAGAAGACAAAATCTTGGTAAAAACCTTGAAGCTGAAGTTCATAAGGCCTATAGGTCTAAACTGTTTTGCTTTTTTTGCATTACTCACTTTTGGAAGCAGTTTTAAGAAATTTGCATTAAGTCCTGTAGGGATGAACCCCTTTCTCCAACAGAAATGAACTGCATTAGTGAAAACTGGACCAATAATCTCCCAAGCATACCTATAGAACCAACCTGCAAACCCATCAGGGCCTGGGGCACTTTCAGGATTTAGAGCAAAAACTGCTGATTTAATTTCTTCAACCGATGGAATTTCATTCATCATTATATTCTCTTCCCTTGTAATTACCTTTGGAACACAAGAAAACAAAGATTCATCTATATTAACCTCTTGATATTTGAATTTTTGCTCAAAATGATTCACCAAATCAGCTGCAATCTCTTTTTGGTCTGTGATAATTTTACCTGCATCATTTTCAAGCTCAGTAATCATACTATGAGCTTGCCTCAACTTCATTTGAATATGGAAGTATCTGGAGTTAGAAGCACCCTCTTTTAACCAGCTAACTCTTGATTTTTGATAAATTATCTCTCTTTTTTGCTGCATTAAAACTTCTTGTTTACCCCTTAAAGTAACAAGATTATTTAAAAGATAAACATCTGAAGGATTGTTATCTGATGCTAAAGAAGCTGCCAACACTTCTTCCTCTGATTGCTTCAGCTTTTTATTTACATCACCAAAAACAGACCAATTCCACTCCTTCAAATCCACTTTAAGTCTTTTTATTTTGCTCATAAAAATAAAAGCCGGATTACCTTCAACCTCCTGATCCCAAGACTTAGAAATAGTATTCAAAAAGTCAGGGTGAGTCTTCCAAGCTATTAGAGCTCTAAAAGGAGTATTTTTTGGTTTTGGAATATCAGCAGAACCGCCATAAAGAGCACTATGATCAGAAATACCTCTATTACCAACCTTATATCCCCAGCTTGGGAAATTTTCCAACCATTTATCATTAAAGACAGCTCTGTCAAGATTACACACAATTCTTCTTTTTCCAGCTCTATTGTTACACCATGAGAACTTAACACCATTTTTTGGAGCTTGTAGCAAACCACATTGGTGAAGACAATTGTTGAATTCTAACATTGAAATCAGCATAGGCTTGGAACCACCTTTTTTCTCTTCTGCTCTCATAATAGTATTAAAATCCCCTATTGCTAACCAAGGTTTATCCAACTTGCTAATTGTTGACAATTCATTCCATAAACTTCTTCTTTTTATTGTTAATGTTGCAGCATGAATTCCAGTTATTAAAGTATCTCCAACTTCCACAGTTATAGCTTGTTCAGATAGCATTACCACAGAAGGTTTCTGAATGTAAGAACTCCACATTATCCAAATATTACCTCTCTCCCCATTTATTGAGTTGTGAATAGCTTCAAAATGAAAACCCTGTAATTTTAATTTTTTGCAAAACTCAGAAGAATAATGCACTTTAGGTTCTGCAATGATAACAATTGTAGGATTAAAAGATTTAACTAAATTCCTAAGATTATCTCTGGCCCTTAACCTTCTCAGGCCTCTGAGATTCCAAAATATAATTCTCATTTAGAAATATGGGATTGGGAAGTAATACTTCTCAAGTCCCTGTTTGCAGCTTGTCTTGTAGTTACCACTGGTTTCTGCTTCACTTTGGGTTTCTCAATAATAGACCTATCAATTGAAGGAATGATTGTACTTTTTTTTGTTACATCTGTGGCACCAGCAGCAGCATTTAACATTTTCTCAACTGATAAGGCTGGAAATTCAATATTAGAGTTGTAAAATTCTTCATTCACATTATGCAGTAACTGAAATTTTCCTGAATTATTAGTATTGGAAGTTATTACCACATGAGACGATACTCCTGCAGAAGAGCTTGAGGGTGTATCTGAACTTCTGTGGATATTAGAAATAGATTCCGTACTCAATGCTGGTGAATGTTGTTTTGGATTTGATATGCCTGGAGTTTTCTCAACACCCACAGTATGTGAGGTCTTTTTCTTCACTATTCTCCAAACTTTCTCAGGTACCTTGGCCTCTTCACTAACTGGATCATCCTCTTTCTTTTTGGATTTTCTATATTCTGCAGTGTGATGACCAACAATCTTACAATTATGGCAGAATTTTGGCAAACTAGTAATATTTACTGCTTGCTCAAAGACACCATACTTGGATTTAACCCAGATTTTACTGGGTATTTCTTTTGCTAAATCAACTTCCACCTGAATACTAGCATAGAATCATGCTTCCTTCTTAAGTGTTGCCTCATCTACTCTTATTGGTCTCCCCAAAGATTTTCCAATGTTCATAAGAATTTTCTCCTTCCAATACTCAATGCTTAGGCCAGGGAGTTGTACCCACACATAAGCCAGAGAGGTTTTATGAGACTGTGGGTTAAAATTTTTTTCCCATACCCTAACTTTAAGCTCCTGTGATTCAACTTCCCATATACCATTCCATATTAAGTTCTTATCGGTATCATTTTCAAGCTTGATTATGAAATAACCTTTTCCAATGGGGATTAGTTGAACTTTACCTGAAAGCTTCCATTGTCTCCTTAAAGATGCTTCTGCTACACCAAATTTTAACTGAACCAGGTCTAATCGTCCAATCAGACTATACTTCAATTCATCCAAGCTTTCATCAATATCCTCATCAGAAATATAAGTAACAAAGTCTAAACAATTTTGATTAACCTCATTGGGTTTTAAAACTTCATCTGGATTTGACGTAGATCCAGAAAACTCACCTGATTTATGACCTTGTAATTCCGACATACTTCCTGAGTTAATGATGTTGAAAAGATGTATTTCTAACACCAATCATCGATGATGAATTGAAAAACACCTGAATTAAAGATCGAAATAAGAGTAATCTAAGTAGATCGAAGAATTTAATGTAGCCGAGTTGTCACCGATTTTTCGCCCGAGTTGTCACCGATTTGCAGAGCGAAAAGTCCCTCAGGGATTTAATGATCCTTCTGTTCCTACTCCTTCTTTAGAAGAGTCCCTCAGGGATTTAGCTAAAACGACATATAAGTTAGCTGAGGTGAATAACGTAGTTATGGACGAACGGACTGCAATAATGACTGAATCTTCTTTAGAAGACATCCTCAATAGATTAACTCAAAACTTAGATCCAACACTAAGGGAACTTTCTTTGGAAGAGACCCTTGAGAGGATAGTTGAGTCGTCATGTAGACTTGAGTTAGAGACGAACGAAAGTATTGCTCGAAATAACTGGAATTGCCAATATAGTGTATCCAATAATACCCTTGAGAATGAAGATAGTTATTTGCATAATCAAGATGACGAGGTTAGAATTGGTAACACTACTTGTTTAGATGAGGTTCGATCATTTTCATGTTATTATAGTGATGATCATGATGTGGATAGTGTTTATGAAGAATCTGAAGTTTTTAGGCATAGTGATCAGGAATTTGTTTCTCCAATTGAGCTTTATAATAATAATAATATTTCTGGTTTAAATCCAAATAATTTTAATAATTATTCACCTATTAAAAAGGATGAGGATTTGACTAGAATTATCTCCGTTTTAGACGATGTAGAATTTGCTAGTTACAAAGCCGATAATGGTTTAGAGGAACGGGTTTATCCTGAGAATACTGTTT
Source organism: Papaver armeniacum (assembly GCA_023531295.1). Lineage (NCBI taxonomy): Eukaryota > Viridiplantae > Streptophyta > Magnoliopsida > Ranunculales > Papaveraceae > Papaver > Papaver armeniacum. The sequence continues at coordinate 97,300 of JAJJWW010014942.1, read as the reverse complement.
TAGAGTCCAAGGATTTAGAAACAATAATCTTAGACGAAGAAGATGAACTCGTAGAGCTTTTAAATATGAGTGAGGATGCATCACCTGAGTATAACCTAGAAGAAGCAATTGACCATTTTCAGGATTCCGATGATCTAGAAATTAGGGAAATTGTAGCTAGTCTATCTAGAGACACCCAAAACTCTAAGTTCTGGGGTGATTATCATTCTCCTTGTGCCTCAAACATTTTACAAGATTATTTTCATACACATTTTCCTGAACCTAATGATGTCCAGAAAGAAGTTCAGTTGTTAGATACCCATCCTCTGGTTGATGTGGTTTACCCAGGCGATAATACCCAAATTGACTTTGTTTTCCCACCAAATATTTTTCAACCAATTGTGGGAACGTCTAAGTTTTAGATGTGTCAATTATTAAGTTTGGAGACTAAACCTAATTACTTTAGGATATTAGGGTCGACACATTTGCTTAAGGAAGACCACCAATCTTATTGTGGTCAGCTGTGTACGTAAAAACTGATTGACTTAGAGGATCCCCAGTTATTCAGGTTATTGTTATGTGCTTCTAAGTTCTTAATTGAGTATTTCCCGACTCTAGAACCTGATCTTCAGGATACTGCCTTTGAGGAAATCCAGCCGATGAAAACTTTTTATCTAGACCCTTTTATAGAGCCTGAACCCGAACCACAACTAGATGTGGTTGTCTTAAACAAAAAATAGATAAGGGTGTGTTGGATATCTTCCTGGTTTGTTGCAGTTTCCTCTTATTGTGGTTAGAACTTTTTGATCCAGATGACCCGCAGTTATTCCGGCTGCTGCTATATGATTCTTTGAGGTGACTAATCTCTTTAATTGTCTGGCTGAAGACTTTAAACTTAGCACTTCTTGGGAGGTAACCCAATATTCATGCGACACGGTAATATCTTTCCTTATCTCTTTTGCTTCAAATGATAACAATTTCTCCTTGTTCATTTTTTTAATTTCATCTTTAGAACATTGAGGACAATGTTAGATTTAAGTTTGGGGGTATGGGAGAAACTTTTTAGTTGCAATAAAAAAACTCCAGAGACTAGAAATTTATGCTTATTAAGGTTGGCACTAACTAATCTAAGTGGATGGGATAATCTTGGATGTAGGAGTTGAGGAACCAATCTGATTAGATGGAAACATCTAGAAGAGTCTATTCATAAAAGCACAGAGCTCAGGTGTTAGAATAGAAAACATGGTAGTTTCGCCATATCCTCGTGATGGAAACATCGAAAGAATCCTGATCACTTCTTTTTTTTTTTTACCATTGCTAGGGTGAAATAGAATGGCTGAGATAAAAAAAAATAAAAAAAATTGAGACCATACCACCAGACCAACCGGAATAAATACAATAAAGTTGACCACTGGTACCCTTGTATATGCCAGCTGAGTTGACCTATAGTTAGGATTATCAACCACTGGTTCCCTTGTATATGCCAGTTGTGTTGATATTAGTCAGATCGGTATCTCAGTCCATTAGGATAGGTTCACCTTAGTCAACATCTATGTTTTTCTCTACATCCATCTTCTTAATCTTTCCATGTGATTGGTTGACTCCGGTTTATGATGTCCAGAAACTATCTGAGTAGAGCTCTGTCACTTTATATGAATTTTAGTATGCTTGAGTGCAAACTCGTGTACATCAATTGGAATTTCGCATCAGGGTACTTCCTCCTATAGTCAATAATTGTACGCCAACCGAGGAGATTCTTTAGTGCTTTCCAAGGTTCTGCGTAGATAGCTAGGGTCTGGTGTAGTTGCAGGAAATCCCACAATACACCCCTCACTATATTTTGTTTAACTAATCCATTCAAAAGATAATAGATGAACAATTATGAATGTTTATTAATAACTTTCTTGAAATCTTTACACAGGAAAATGGAATTACACTTAAGAACTTACAAACATTCTCTCTGTTTCTCTCTCCTAATGACTTACCCTCCAATCCAAAAAGACCTCCCTTACAACAAATTCACTCATCCCTTTATATAGGGTAATACATAGTGAATGACAGCTAAGCTGTCCTTTATTTTCGGGAATGTCTCGCGAAGTGTCGCAGACGTACAAATATTCATACTCGCGACACTTCTTAACTTTCGCCAGATTTCATATCCTCCTATCGTCATCCAGTGCGTCATTTATATTTAACCCTCTGCGACTCACTCGCAATGTTGTTATCCGTTGTCTTCGCGAATTGTTTTGTCGCGATATTATGATCCTACATCTTGCCTCTTCTCATGTCTTCTCTGCGAAGGAGAGAATGTCATGAGAATCAATATTTTTGAACTGCCGCAACTGTTTATCTGTACTTGTTTCAGTTCCATCTTTCCACACGGACTTTATTACAGATGTCTACTCCTCCATTCTATTCCTGACACGTCTCTTTCAATCGTTTATTCTTGACCATTCACGTCCCCTCTCGCATTAAATGCTCTCGTTTCACCCGAGGATGTTTCTCTCTATATATAATTTTCATATCTTTCTTTTCCTCTTTCGTTTTCTCTCTGCAACTTTTCTTTAATCTTCTTCTTCCGCAAGTTGCGCTTCTATTACTGCAAATCTTCAATCTTTTTTTATCATATCTTAATCTTCGATTCTTTATCCATTCCCATATTGATAATGGCTTCACTTAGTCGTATGTACAAACCTCGCTTTATTGAGACTCAGAAAAAGTTGCAAGATAAAGGTTTCACCCTTTCTACCATTCCTAATCAAGGATGTTCATCTATACTCACTTTGCCAAGCTTTTTCCGATCATCAATGTGATGATCACAAGATTATTGTTTCGCTAGGTCAACTTCTCGCAGACTTCCCATTCCTTTATATGATCCTGAGATGCCGCTCTTTTATGAAATCCTTTCCCATCCGAACTTCTCGCGAGCTGTCTATCAATTAAGCGGCGATTGTATCCGCCTAATGCTTGAGTTTGCCGGTCGTGGTGCTGGCAAAGGATCTTTATATCCTAACAGTGTCAGAGACCCCAAATATGTAAATTTAGAAATAATCCCTGAGAGATACACTGCAGAAAACCTTTTTGAAAATTATGAAGTAATAGGCATGAGAAATAAGAAATCTCGCTGGGGCGCTCGGTTGAAGAGAAAAGATAACATCCCTGAGGATAAATTACTCATGCAAGATATCGACTGGCATTCGGGTAACAACACTACTCCTCGCCACTCCAAAGATGAGAGGTGGTGGGTTGTACCTTTGCTCTTAAGTGAACCTTACATAGCAGGTTCGCATGTACTCCCTGCAAATCTCGTAGGCTATCATCCTTGGGAATTTAAGTGGCCCAAGAAGGCGGAAGAGGTATGTCCCCACGCTTTGCTTTTGCAATCCCTCTTTCCTCTTGTACTTATTGAGTTTGTAAATTTTCCAGATTATCAAACTGAGGAAAAGTTACAAGGCAAATCCACTGGCAAGTACCTTGGCAATACTTCGATCGCTTACGGATGAAGTAAGAAATATCTTTTTGTGTTATTTAACAATATTGTTGCCTCTATTTCTTATCTTCATTTGTATGCGAAGGTTGACGCCGAGGAAGTGATAGCTGCGAAAGTTAAAGGCAAAACTAAAGCCAATGCACGCAAGGATAAGTCTTCTGCTCCACCATCTAAGAAGCGAAAAACTCAACCTTCCTCTCATCTTAGCTCAAGTTCTGAATCTTCCGATGAGGATGATAATGATAATGTTTTGGATTCAACTTTCCAAAATGAAGCTCAATCGGCCAATTCTCCTATGGATCAGTTGTTCAAAGATCTTCTCGGATTCTCTTCAAGGAATTGGAGATACTCACCCGACTTCTATATGCGAGATCCTCGCCACCATATGTAATGCTACACTTTCTTTGGATGGCAATGACTCTTTCAAAGGGGTTTCTAGATCTGTATCCCCTAGCTTCTTAAATGCACTTAATTCGTTGGTATGTTCGAATTCATATTTCTCCTCCAACTTCAGTTTTTAATTTATATCTTAATAACCTTTTTATCTTTCTTCGCAGTCGGAAAAACTTCTTTTGTGGTTGCCTCAGATCTTGAGAGGAGGTATAACATTCAATTGAAAAAGAATACCCAATTTTGCACAAGGATCAAAGAATTAGAAGTTGAATCTGCGAGATCTCGCGAAAAGATCCAACAATTGGAAATCGAGTTTTACGCTGAAGGACAAAGTTACCACTCTTCAGAACGCTAATCAGCAACTTTATGGTAAAAAAATTTTCCTCTCTTATTACTTTTATTTTATCAATTGCCTGTTGCTACCTGACTTATCACTTTCGCAGATATATATAACCTCTCCGAAGAAGCTATTCTTCTCCATTCATTTCCTGAGCCTATGGATAATGACATTCTTCTCGCTCATCTCAACAACTCTTTAAGTAGTTCGTCGAATGAATTAATTCTCTTTCATTAAATGAACTCCAAACCAAATACCGTCTCTTAGAAATTGAGCACGGATCTAGTTTAAGTACAGCCAACCAGTTTAAGCAAATGTACCTCGAATCTCATGAGGAAACCAAAATTTTAAGGAAGAAAATTAGTGACCATATAGATGACAAAGATCGCATTGCTAATAATGGTGCCCAGGCATTAGCAACATTTCAAAAGTCCCTTCTCGAAGTGCAAATGGAGCGAGATGAATTGCTTCGTCGAATTCCTTACTTAGTGAGCGAGAAAATCAAATTCGTTCACTTCTTATTATAAATAATGATGATGAATTCGCTTGGGCTGCGAAAATCTTAGATAATGCCAGGAATAACTTAGGTGTTGATGTTAGTCTTCATACCGAGCATACTTCCTAGGTTAAAGATATAATATCTGACAGAGAAGGTTATTTATTATACCTTACTGTTTCTTACCTCTGTAGTATTGCTGTTGAGTTGTTAACTTTTTTTTTTTTTTTTTTTTACTTGCAGAGTCCGAAAAAAGATTTCAAGCAAGGATTGAAGAACTTGAATCTGAGAAAGCACAGCTCGCAAAGAATCTCACCCTTCGAGAATAGATATTCCAAGTTGAAGAAACAATTTCAAACTACCGTGGCGAATTTTAATAATGATGTCGTTCGTTTTCGCAATGAAGCCATGGAGTACGTTTGTAATGATCACAAAATCCCTCTTTGTTCATATCCTTGGCTTTCTGATAGGTGTAGAATACACCGTATTTAATATATAGTATTTATGCTTTCTTTGCGAGTTTTCTTGTAAATTATGTATCTTATGTTCGCTTTTGAGTTTTATAGGTATTTTGGAGTCATTGGAGCAAAAAGAAGTGGAACTCGCTCAAATATTAGATTTCTTCTCATCATGGTGACAAGAGCGGAAAGGTGAAGCTATCGGCGAAAGAACGAGGCCAATCCGGTTCTGTACGAGAAGGTTACGAGCAAAAGCAACACTTAAGCTTGTCAGTTCCCAAGGACTGACAGTACAAAACGAGTTTTGTTCAAGTGATTGTCACTGTGGTGGCCTGTATCCATCTGGGCTGGTGCCTATAGAAATTCATTCTTACCTAGCCCAGATTTCGTAGAAGATGATTATCTCAATCATTCTTCACAAACTCGTGAGACGAGTTGAGCTATGGCGGCACCGTTTTATCAGAGAGATTGAGATGGAAGAAGGAGTGCTGCTCGAGTTCAAGGAAGAATTGAGAGAGAGGGACATTGGGTACAAATCAATTGGTAAGAAGACCACAGAGTCTGTGATAGAAGTTGAAGGTTTTGGCTAAGGAAAATCCATTGTAAAAGAAGGTCGTCCTGTCATCCATTTTTGGCTGTTCAACCGAGATGAAGAGTATCAGGAAGCTAAGAGCTGTGGGAATGATGGGTTTCGAATTGAGGAGCACAAGGTGGAGTTTCAAGACTATATATCAGCTGAGAATACAAAGGAGAAGTGGTGTTGTTGTTGAGGATTGGATGTGAAAATTATGAATGTTGGACTCTGTAAATGTTTATGGAGTGAATGGGTTTGTGATTGAATTCGTACTGTGCAGGGAAGGAGTTGTGAAATCCCCAATATACAGCCAGTACACAACATTCACCAGTCTGGGATACACATAAGACGTGTTTGAAAAATGGCCTGAACCAGTTCTGATGCAAATATTTGTCACTGGTTCCTATGCCAAGTTTTGCCGTGGGTTTACGAAGAGTCAGGGAAGAGTTTAAGCCGAGAAAATTACCAGAAAATTGATATCTCTGCCATCGAATGTGCATCAATGGAGCAGCTTGGAGTTGGTTTGCTGTGAGTCTATGGGCTGTGAAGAATACGCGAAACGGAAGCTGTTGCAGCTGAGCTGCAGTATAGAGCTACGAGTTGAAGCTGCAGGTGCAAATGCAAGTGCAGTTGAGAACCAAGGAGTAGAGGTGGAGTTGTTATGCTCAAGTGAAGTGAGCTGCAACTGGGCAATGGACTGTAAGGCTATGATGCTGGTGCTGCAATGAAACAAAGGGAGTGAAGGAAATGCTGGTTTGAGAGTATGCAGGCAGGCTATGGAACTGGAGCTTAGGCTGATAGCAGGTGGTATTACAAGGAGCTGAGAATGAGATAATAGTGGACTGGAACTGGAGTATTTACTCTGTGGCTATATGCAGTTGCGGATGGAATTGAAGCGCAATGCACTGTGTAAGCTCAATTGCAGGTTGGCAGTGATGGTGTCGGAGGTGGAGTTTCAAGATTACTGAGCCAGGAAGAATGAATGTACTGGATTTGTTTTAGCTGAGTGATTCACCGATGGCAATGCAAGGTCCGATGGAGGGAAGTGTCTTTGCTAAAGATTCGAGAAATGGTTCTGGCATGGATGCTAAGAAGGTAAACAGCTGCAGTTTAAGATGATGCTGGTGAAGCTCATATCAGTGGTAGTTTCAAGCCAATGGGAGATAGAGATTGCAGTGACTGGCTGCAGAAATGAAGTTGAACAGGGAGGCCTGAGCTGAGATGTTGGGCTGCAGGCAGTGTGTTGAGCTGAATTACAGGTGCTTGGTCGATTGCTGGTGGCCTGAGGAGATGAAAGCAGTGAGGCAGTTGGAGGCAGCTGGTGATGGTAATGTGTGCTGTAAATGGAGAAACATGAATCTGAGATGAGTAAGTACAGGTTGTCGGCGGAGTTGCAATTTGCGCAGGAGCTAACGGAAGAGTTATGTATGATTGAAGTGTGTTGTGGCTCAATGAAATGCAAGATAGGAATGGAAGCTGTGTTGCAGCTGCAAGCAATTGCAGGCCAGGGAATGGCCTGAGATTTGCAGGTCAGGTGAATGGATTGCAGGCATGGATAGTTGCCAAGGAGGTCCTGGTGGTGCTTGAAGAGTATGATGGGATTACAGTGGCAACAATGCAAACGCAGAGAGCTTGAACTGAGCAGTGGATGGTATGCTGCTTGTGGTGATATGATGAGCTAGTGAAAATTGGCCTGAGATTGTTTTGAACAAGACTGCACCAACAGTGCGAAAACTGAGCAAGAATGGCAAGCCGGTGGAACTAGTTCCGGTTGTCGGATTTTGGAACCGTAAGTGGGAATCGCAATATTTCAGTGAATCGCGAGGGGGGTACGAGTCGGATGCAAGAGTCGACGGCCGGACATATGAGCTACGCGTCACGCTTTTGGGCGCGTTTTCGCAAGAATTCAAGAATTGGATGGTTCATATGTGATGTATTGCTTTGAATTGTGAGTGTTTAAACTGCAGAGAAGGACAGTGAGTTGCTGCGAGTTATGGTAGCCGGAGGCAAGTCCAGGTGGCTGAGATGATTTTCCGATGACCGGATTCCGGCGACCGGTGACCGGATTCCGGTGATGACGTCATCAATTCCGGCGACACTTTTCGGACCCAAAATTCCAGAGACATATTTTTCACTCCTGGGCTTGGTGGACCAACTTGGAGACGGGTTTTGAGAAGAATTAACCTAATTTTGGGAAAGTATCCTTATGGGGAGAAAAGCATATAAATAGAACTTTTTCTTTAAACCTAGATATATCTCCATTAGGGAGACTTCTACTTGCTGTCTAGGGTTTCACATGATAGTTTTCTTCTTTGCTTTCTATGATGATTTCCAAAAACACAAGTAACTAAGTTTTTATTATTGGTTGAAGATGTAGTTGGATTTTGCAACCAAGTTATGATTTTTATGAATTAGTTTTCTCTCAATATTATCGTTTTGATTTCTACGGGTTACAATAATTGCATGATTGATGGATTGCAATATGATTGAATGTTTGTTTAGTCGAGTCTAGAATTGATTGAACTCACATCCATATCTATAGCTATTTTAGGGTTTTCATCGAGCGATAACCTTGAATACGAGTAGCATGATATGATTAGGGTTTGTAGTGATACATCCTCGTAGTCATATGTAGAAATTGACCTTTGTTCGAATTGTTTGCGCAATGTATTTCAATTGCATTGATTAGCCTATTTCAAAACTTAATGCTCCTAGGAATTGAACTTGATTAGCGCAAAGCGTTAGGTTATTCTTTAGGTAGATGTCACATACGCAGCCCTAATGTGTGTGTTGATAACTTTGGAAATTACGGAGTATTCTTGCAATAAGGTATTCTATGGCTTTTGATAGTAGTGAGATTAAATACGAATTCTATTCATATATTCATAAACTTGTTTACAATTGAAGATGAAACCTTTATCCAATATTTCACATCCTTGATTTGCGTACTTTATTTGCTTTTTGTTTATTTTTATTTACACAATCAGAAATTCTTCCGGGTGTTTTATATAAGAGACCATAACATATTGACAACCTAGACCTCTCTGTGGGATCGATCCTTTCTTGCCCTTGCTATATTTATATTTTGAGTAGTAAGAAAGTGTAAATTATTTTTGACGCTTACGACAGCGATCAAATTTTGGCGCCGTTGCCGGGGAAGGCAACGGTTGTCACTTGTTTGGTTTCTTATTTTTGTTTTGTTTTTGTTTTTAGTCTTATTTTTGTTTTTCTTATTTTCTCGGTTTTTAACCTTGGTTTGAGAATTGTATTTCAAAACCTATTATGGACGGAGCATATTGGAGCAATCAATACGGCTTTCAACCTCAACAACATAACAATTATCACCCTTATGGGGAGTATAATCAAAACCAATCCTTTGGCTATGATCAATACTCCACGTACCCTATGAGTTATTCTCATACATATCAACCTTCTTATGGTGGTTATGTAAGTGAGCAACCACAAGGAGGGGAGACTAGTTGTATTCCTATTAATTTTTCTTCTAGTTTGGTAGATGAAATGCAACAATTTATGGCCAGCATGGAGTCAATTTGTGGACAACCCAAATATGGAACCAATTTCATCGACCGAATGTGCTCATGGTATGTTTGGCCCAATTTCTGATCGTAGTTATGATCATCCACCCATTCAAAGGGAAGATAATTGGCCTAACAATACGGAAGTAAGTAATTCTACTTTTTCTTTGTCGAATGAGCTTTACGAACAAATGGAACACTATATTCAGAATTTGGATGGAACACTCCAAGAGCTTCAAAAAGGTGTTTCCACTTTAAGACAAGGCATTGAAGAGTACAAGGAGGAAATGAATAATTATGTTGAAAAAGGCGAACCTTCGGGGACTTTTGTTGATATTTGTGTAGTTAACTCAACTCTTGATCGTAATAATGATCATTCACCTATTCAAAAGGATGAGTTCGAGATTAGCAACACTAAATTCAGCGAGGACCAATGTTATGATGACTATGATAGTGATGATGATTATTATGAAAATACATCGTTTGACCCAATTCATGGTGACATCCCCGAGGAGTGTACAATGGAGTCTTTTTGCGATCACGGTGAAGACGAAGAGGAATGTGATGACACTAGTGTAGCTTACTCAAGCATTGATCTTTATAACGATCAACAACCTATTCAAAAGGTAGAGCTTGAGGATGATGCAATGAGTGTTCTAAAGAAATTCCTTATGGATAATATTGCATCCGCAAAAGAGTATGTGCCTTACAATAAAAAGGAGTGTGTTGAGAATGAGACGGTTATGACCAATATTGTGGAAGACCCAATTGAGCTTGCAAATGATTGTAATGATGATGTTTATGTCGATACTTTGGTTAAGGCAGAAACGGACGAAGAATGGTTGCAAGGTTTGATAGAGGACCATGATATCCAAGAGGTGAACAATTCACTTGAGTTTTTCAAGGATGAAGAGGATTCCGTGATACAAGAGATTGTGCAAGGTTTATCTAACCCTTTGCCTATTATTTCTTCTCCTTTACCTCTTATTGGTTTGAATGTATGTGCTTCGAGAACTTTATTGAATGACTTTGTTTCTCGTTTTCCGCCATTAGAGATACTTGATTCTCATACTATGCAGGTTATGGAACAAGAAACCGTGGAAGTACCCGACTCCTATATTCTTTATACACTTCCATGTGTGGACAAGAATAAGTGTGGGGAAGTCATTATCGGTTAATAGCTTCACTTTTGCTTTATTGTACTAATATTTGTGCGAAGCTAGTGTTTGAAAAACGAGTTCTATGGAAGGATCCTCAACTTTTTCGATTGTTGATATATGGGGAATGAATCTTGCGAGGATATAGTCGGGCTGACGACTATAAAACAAGCGCTTAGTGGGAGGCAACCCACCGGTTTTGTATCTCTTATCTTTTAATTTTTCTTTTCTTGTTTTTATTTTTTCCTTTTGCATATTATTTGCGGATTTTCCCTCCTTGAACCTTCTTTGGACGATTCAATTTTACATTGAGGACAATGTAAAGTTTAAGTGTGGGGGAGCATTTGTATGTTTTAGTTTGTTTTTTTTGCCTTTAAAAAAAAAAAAAAAAAAAAAAAAATAAAAATAGAAAAATCAGAAAAATTTGTGCTTTTGAACTCCGAAATCTAGAACTTGTGCCTTTAGGATGACACCATTAGTGGATGGAACCATTTTGAATGCGGGGAGTTGAGGAACCAATTAACTAAAAGGGAAGAATATAGCTCGAAATCACAAATTAACATGATAGTTGTTACCATATCTCGGAATATCACCATATCACATTCTATTTTTATTTTTCCATATTTATCTATTGTTCTCTAAGTGCTTTGGTGGGTCACTAAACATCGACGTGTTATTACTTTGCTAGGATGAAATAGAGTGATTGAGTTACCAAAAAAGAAAAAAAAATGATGAAAAAAATATATAAAAAAAGGAAAAAAATATATGAAAAGAAAAAAAAAAAAAAAAAGAGACCGACCAATTAGACCAAAACGGAATAAAAAGACACTTGGGAATAGCAAGTATGTGTGAAACGTAGTCCCCTCGTCTCCGCGCCTAAACAAGCGTGGAATGCGGGATCCAAGGCAACTATCATGTACTTGCCGACAAGAATCATGCGCTTGGATCCATTTGATCCAATCATGTTGTCTAAAAAAAAAAAAAGAAAGAAAAGAAAGTATTATTATTTTGGTTGAATAAAGTCACTTCGGTTCCCTTGTATATGCCAGTGTGTTGATGTAGCATTCAAACCAAGTAGCTCAATCCAATAGGAATAGGTTCATCTTGGCGGTGACCTTGAGACGGATATATGGAAACATCGAACACTTGTGAATATTCGCCAACATCTACATCTATATCCATCTTCTTAATCTTTTCATTGTGATTGTGGTTTGTTAGTTTCCGAGTATCGTGGCTTGTTCGACTATCTAATTAGAGTTTATTTACTAATAATTGAATTGAATTTGCAAGGTACCTCATACTGTAGTCAATTTGGATTCGTTCATTGATTTGTCACAAATAGACGGAGTTTGAAATATAGGTTTTGTAGGTATATCTCTAGTAAACCTTCACGAGACTATAACTCGTCCACTAGGGACACCTAGGGGTTTAAAGGCTTGTTATTTATGCTAAAATTAACCGTAGCCTCGACGACACGGAGTTGTTGTATTTTTATTTTTGTTTTGTTTGATTTGCTCGAGGACTAGCAAAGTCTAAGTATGGGGGAATTTGATAGGTGTAGAATACACCGTATTTAATATATAGTATTTATGCTTTCTTTGCGAGTTTTCTTGTAAATTATGTATCTTATGTTCGCTTTTGAGTTTTATAGGTATTTTGGAGTCATTGGAGCAAAAAGAAGTGGAACTCGCTCAAATATTGGATTTCTTCTCATCATGGTGACAAGAGCGGAAAGGTGAAGCTATCGGCGAAAGAACAAGGCCAATCCGGTTACTGTACGAAGGTTACGAGCAAAAGCAACACTTAAGCTTGTCGGTTCCCAAGGATCGACGGTACAAAACGAGTTTTGTTCAAGTGATTGTCACTTGTGGTGGCCTGTATCCATCTGTTGGGTGCCTATAGAAATTCGTTCTTACCTAGCCCATTTGAGAAAGATGATTATCTCAATCATTCTTCACAAACTCAGAGACGAGTTGAGCTATGGCGGCACCGTTTTATCAGAGAGATTGAGATGGAAGAAGGAGTGCTGCTCGAGTTCAAGGAAGAATTGAGAGAGAGGGACATTGGGTACAAATCAATTGGTAAGAAGACCACAGAGTCTGTGATAGAAGTTGAAGGTTTTGGCTAAGGAAAATCCATTGTAAAAGAAGGTCGTCCTGTCATCCATTTTTGGCTGTTCAACCGAGATGAAGAGTATCAGGAAGCTAAGAGCTGTGGGAATGATGGGTTTCGAATTGAGGAGCACAAGGTGGAGTTTCAAGACTATATATCAGCTGAGAATACAAAGGAGAAGTGGTGTTGTTGTTGAGGATTGGATGTGAAAATTATGAATGTTGGACTCTGTAAATGTTTATGGAGTGAATGGGTTTGTGATTGAATTCGTACTGTGCAGGGAAGGAGTTGTGAAATCCCCAATATACAGCCAGTACACAACATTCACCGATCTGGGATACACATAAGACGTGTTTGAAAAATGGCCTGAACCAGTTCTGATGCAAATATTTGTCACTGGTTCCTATGCCAAGTTTTGCCGTGGGTTTACGAAGAGTCAGGGAAGAGTTTAAGCCGAGAAAATTACCAGAAAATTGATATCTCTGCCATCGAATGTGCATCAATGGAGCAGCTTGGAGTTGGTTTGCTGTGAGTCTATGGGTTGTGAAGAATACGCAGAACGGAAGTCATGTTGCAGGCGAGCTGCAGTATGGAGTCATGCGAGTTGAAGCTGCGTGTGCAAATGCAAGTGCAGTTGAGAACCAAGGAGTAGAGGTGGAGTTGTTATGCTCAAGTGAAGTGAGCTGCAACTCGGGCAATGGACTGTAAGGCTATGATCTTTAGTCTTTGCAATGAAACAAAGGGAGTGAAGGAAATGTTGGTTTGAGAGTATGCAGGCAGGCTATGGAACTGGAGCTTAGGCCGATAGCAGGTGGTATTACAAGGAGCTGAGAATGAGATAATAGTGGACTGGAACTGGAGTATTTACTCTGTGGCTATGTGCAGTTGCGGATGGAATTGAAGCACAATGCACTGTGTAAGCTCAATTGCAGGTTGGCAGTGATGGTGTCGGAGGTGGAGTTTCAAGATTATTGAGCCAGGAAGAATGAATGTACTGGATTTGTTTTAGCTGAGTGATTCAGCTGATGGCAATGCAGTGGTCTGATGGAGGGAATTGTGCTGCTAAAGATTCGAGAAATGGTTCTGGCATGGATGCTGAGAAGGTAAACAGCTGCAGTTTAAGATGATGCTGGTGAAGCTCATATCAGTGGTAGTTTCAAGCCAATGGGAGATAGAGATTGCAGTGACTGGCTGCAGAAATGAAGTTGAACAGGGAGGCCTGAGCTGAGATGTTGGGCTGCAGGCAGTGTGTTGAGCTGAATTACAGGTGCTTGGTCGATTGCTGGTGGCCTGAGGAGATGAAAGCAGTGAGGAAGCTGGAGGCAGCTGGTGATGGTAATGTGTGCTGTAAATGGAGAAACATGAATCTGAGATGAGTAAGTACAGGTTGTCGGCGGAGTTGCAATTTGCGCAGGAGCTAACGGAAGAGTTATGTATGATTGAAGTGTGCTGTGGCTCAATGAAATGCAAGATAGGAATGGAAGCTGTGTTGCAGCTGCAAGCAATTGCAGGCCAGGGAATGGCCTGAGATTTGCAGGTCAGGTGAATGGATTGCAGGCATGGATAGTTGCCAAGGAGGTCCTGGTGGTGCTTGAAGAGTATGATGGGATTACAGTGGCAACAATGCAAACGCAGAGAGCTTGAACCGAGCAAAGGATGGTATCTTTGCTTGTGGTGATATGATGAGCTAGTGAAAATTGGCCCGAGATTGTTTTGAACAAGACCGCACCAACAGTGCGAAAACTGAGCAAGAATGGCAAGCCGGTGGAACTAGTTCCGGTTGTCGGATTTTGGAACCGTAAGTGGGAATCGCAATATTTCAGTGAATCGCGAGGGGGGTACGAGTCGGATGCAAGAGTCGATGGCCGGACATATGAGCTACGCGTCACGCTTTTGGGCGCGTTTTCGCAAGAATTCAAGAATTGGATGGTTCATATGTGATGTATTGCTTTGAATTGTGAGTGTTTAAACTGCAGAGAAGGACAGTGAGTTGCTGCGAGTTATGGTAGCGGAGGCAAGTCCAGGTGGCTGGAGATGATTTTCCGATGACCGGATTCCGGCGACCGGTGGCCGGATTCCGGTGATGACGTCATCAATTCCGTCGACACTTTTCGGACCCAAAATTCCAGAGACATATTTTTCACTCCTGGGCTTGGTGGACCAACTTGGAGACGGGTTTTGAGAAGAATTAACCTAATTTTGGGAAAGTATCCTTATGGGGAGAAAAGCATATAAATAGAACTTTTTCTTTAAACCTAGATATATCTCCATTAGGGAGACTTCTACTTGCTGTCTAGGGTTTCACATGATAGTTTTCTTCTTTGCTTTCTATGATGATTTCCAAAAACACAAGTAACTAAGTTTTTATTATTGGTTGAAGATGTAGTTGGATTTTGCAACCAAGTTATGATTTTTATGAATTAGTTTTCTCTCAATATTATCGTTTGATTTCTACGGGTTACAATAATTGCATGATTGATGGATTGCAATATGATTGAATGTTTGTTTAGTCGAGTCTAGAATTGATTGAACTCACATCCATATCTATAGCTATTTTAGGGTTTTCATCGAGCGATAACCTTGAATACGAGTAGCATGATATGATTAGGGTTTGTAGTGATACATCCTCGTAGTCATATGTAGAAATTGACCTTTGTTCGAATTGTTTGCGCAATGTATTTCAATTGCATTGATTAGCCTATTTCTGAAACTTAATGCTCCTAGGAATTGAACTTGATTAGCGCAAGGCGTTAGGTTATTCTTTAGGTAGATGTCACATACGCAGCCCTAATGTGTGTGTTGATAACTTTGGAAATTACGGAGTATTCTTGCAATAAGGTATTCTATGGCTTTTGATAGTAGTGAGATTAAATACGAATTCTATTCATATATTCATAAACTTGTTTACAATTGAAGATGAAACCTTTATCCAATATTTCACATCCTTGATTTGCGTACTTTATTTGCTTTTTGTTTATTTTTTATTTACACAATCAGAAATTCTTCCGGGTGTTTTATATAAGAGACCATAACATATTGACAACCTAGACCTCTCTGTGGGATCGATCCTTTCTTGCCCTTGCTATATTTATATTTTGAGTAGTAAGAAAGTGTAAATTATTTTTGACGCTTACGACAGCGATCACTTTCCGAAGAAGTTTCTGAGAATTTGCCTGTCTCGGACGTTTCTGATAGTGAAGCCAGCGAAAAAGAAAACTCTGGCGACGAGAATAATGGAATTGAAGGATCAGATAAATGAGAAGAATCGCCAAAGAGATAATTCTTTTTGTTTCTTTTTCGCGTCTGTAATATCCGTACATTTCTCGTATCTCTTTATTGTAAACTTCTTGAATTATAGCCCATAAATTCGATCTTCGTTCCCATTTCTTGGCAGTTCTTCCTTGTAATATAATTGGCTAGCATTATTGATGTAGAACTCTTTCATTGGAAGATGAATAACAACATTTCATCTTTTCCATTCCCATATTTGCCTCTGTTATGCATCTTCATATGAAAGAATGAAATTTCTGAACTTCGCACTTTCTTCCTCTGACCAGGAATATGTAGTCATTCGGGATTTTAACTCCAATGATGTTTAAATTTATCGTTGCGACGAGATCGCAAGAGATTTTAATAAATGAAGAAGTCTCTGTTGATCTCGCCTTATCATTTCTGGTGGTCTTCTAAGCTTGACCTTCCTAATTAAAGGTCTTACTCTGCCACCCCTTATTGCGACAAGGTCGCAGGACGTCTTTACACTTGCATGCAAAAACCCATTGACCTTGCCTTATCGTTTTTCAAGTATTTTTGCCTCTGCAGGATATTTTGCTTGCGGCAATATGACAGGCCTAAACTTCCTTGCGAAAATAAAGCCCCGTGACATTGTCGTCTTGCGACGAAATCGCAGGACGTCTTTACACTTGCATGTAAGGACCCATTGATCTCGTCTTACCCTCGCGTTAGTATTATTGCCTCTGCAGGATCATTGCACAAATATGACAAGCCTAAGTTTCCTTGCGAAAACAGAGCCTCATGACATTTGCGTCTTTGGCACTTATCAGCTCCCTAATGGAGGGTGCCACCCTTATCATCTCCCTGGTTGCCCCTTCAAGGAGGCGTACATCGGCCATATAAGGCTAGCTCCTCCCATCCGGTCTTAACAACAACCAGTTGTTTTCGCAGCCTCTTATCCCTTATACCTATAGGGTTTATGGTTACAAGGCTGCACCCTAAGTGGAGTTTTCTTCGGGCCGAGTGCAGCATGCGCCAAGACTTGTCAAGAGTGGTAAGGAAGTTCCATGCTCCCCGCACTCTTGACTCAACCGTGTACCTCGGCGCCTTGATCATACGCTGACTCCTTGAAAGAGACCCTTGGTCGCCCAACCAGGGTATAACCTACATATATAGTTGGGAATCCAAGGTACCTCTTCCGGATAGGCTTTCATGGGCCCCAAATCTGCATGACCCAGGTTCTAGGGGCGGTGTAACCTTTTCCCTGGGCCATGTTAAGAGATTCCCCCTTATATGACGCACTTTAGGTCTTACATTTGCCTCTTACAAAATATAATTCGCGAACTAGGGTGTACGCCATAAAGGTTCGTCCCATTCATTTACTCATTCATTGTTGTTAAACCATTCAATCATTCATATTTAATTGTCATCGACATTTAATTTGCGAAGCCATCGCGCAATCCTGTTTCATTCATTTTTCTCTCGGATTCTTGTACATTCTTATTGTCGAAATTTTCACATATCATTTCTTCTTTGTCTTCCCTTTGATATATCTTTGTCGAGTATTTACTTCTTATGCCTTTTGTTCATTGCACTCTTTGCCTCATCTTTACCCCAATCCTTGGAGGACTCCTTTTCATCATTATGTTCGCGTATTTCTATGCATTCATTTGCGGCACTTCGCGATGTTTCTGCGGCACTTTGCGATGAACTACAACCAGTTATTTTTGCGGATCGTAACATTCGCCTATTCTTGCGGCACTTCGCGATGCTTCTTCATTTCTTATCTCTATAGTATCCACCATCAGCTTCTCTTTTCTCTGTTCATCTTTGATATTCTGTTTCCAACCTTTCCTTTTAGCATTTCTCTCCTCGCAGATCTCTACGTCCACCTCATAACATTTCTGACCTTCCTTCCAATCTCCCTTTATAATTCCAATACCATTTGGATGGGAAACTTTATACATTGATGGTATGTTGATGCTACTCCCAAGATTTCGTGCAACCATGGTCGCCCAATTAATGCGTTATAAGGAGATTCCACGTCAACCACGCAGAATAAAATATCAGCTGATAATCCTTGTAAAGGTATCCTCATGTGAACCTCTCCTTTAGGTTTGTTCGCTGTGCCGTTAAAACCGTATATTTTGTATGTTGAAGGAATCAAATTCTCATCCTCTCCACCCATGGTCTTATAAGTATGGTAAAAAAGAATATTCACCGAACTTCCAGTATCGATTAGGATTTTATTGATTGCCCAACAATTTTCTGCTTCGTCATCTTCTCCATCAACTGGTCTTGGATTAATGTCCAGTCTCACCACCAATGGGCTATCATGTACTTCTCTTCCTTTGGGTACTTCGTCTGCAGAGAAAGAAATAATCTTTAGCTGCCACTCTTTCAATTGCGACTTTCTCGCCAGGTTCATCACTTCTTTGTTATGAAAATCCCTTGCATATACTCTACTAAGCACGTTATCGTGAAAATCTTCAATTGTACGATATGAATGAACGATAGAGTTGCAAAATAGATTTTTGGCCTTTGTTCCCACTTCTATTACGAATATTTCTTTTCCCTTTTTTGAAACTGTTCTTTGCATTTCTGATGGTGATGTTGTTAGTACTTTCTTCCCTTTCTCTTCATCTTTTAGAAAATGATGCAGCTTCCCCTGATCAATCATTCTGAGAATGATTCTCTTTATGTTTCTGCAGTCATTTGTTAGATGCCCATGAAAGCGATGGTAAGAACAATATTCATGACTTCTGTCACTTGGTGGTGGTTCACTCCCTGCATTCCATGGTGCCGGTACATCCTCCATTACAAGTATAGCTTCCCAAATTTTTTCCACACTAGCGTTTAGTGGTGGCATTCTGATCTCTTCCCATACTACTCTGCGATGTCTTGGCCCTCCATGATTATTCTGCCTTCGTCCTCCATAAGTTTCTTGCATATGATCCAATCGCTGAATTTTATTATTGTTGCCGCGGTTGTAGTAGTTCCTTTCTCTATCAAACTCCTCCTGATCTCGGCTCCCCATAGCCACTATTTTCTGTTGTCCATCATCAACTCTATTTTCCGGTTGCCCTTGCGAAGTGGTCGCCACTGAGTTTAAAATTTTTGGTAACAAACTTGCATTCGTAGCGTTCGAGCTTGTATTCGCAACTGGGTACGATTCCATCTCATTTTGTCTTTCTTCTAAAGCAATGTATTCTTCTTGGAGTTTTCGCAAAATCAGCCATCGTAATCGTATTTTTAATTCTAAATATTTGAATGTATAACAAACTTGTTGCGAACAGAGCATTTACAAATGATAAAATGAGATATCTTTCCTCTACCCTTCCGGCCATTTCACTGCACATTTTTCTCCACCTCATTGTCAGATGTGCTTCCCGTTGGTTTTCTACCTCTATAATTTCTGTTGGTAAGGCTCTCCTTCTTTCTTCCCTAGTCGATCTTGAACTCGATCTCGCAGTGCTTCTCGATCTTCTATTTTGCAATCTCATATTTTCCATTCTTAATTCATGATTCTGTCTTGTCAAATTTGCTCGCTCTTCTGCCTCTAGTCGCCTTTCTTCATGTATTGTTTGTCTCAATGTTTCCAATGCTGTGATTTCTTCATTTCCTAGATTCATTTCTTGGTCTCCCCCTTCTTGTCCGTTATTCATCAACTGCTGCTCTTCTTCCCTTTCATCCTCAGAATTCGACCTCCAAGTATGTACACTTACTCTATCGTAATCCACAGTTTCATTTGCTATCGGAGGAATTAAACGTTGAACATGATTTTCTTCATCATTTCTCATATTCATCCTTGACGATTCTCCTTGTTCAATTCTCCTTTCTCCAGCAAGTCTTCCACTTCTTCTCACAGGTTGTTCAAGTACATTTCTTCTTCTAGCCATTTCTCTTTTAGTAAATCTTTTGAAAATTATCGCATTCAAATTCCTCCAAATCTCTATGCCAATCTTTTCTTAGTTCACAAGTTTCTAGCGCCAATATGTAGTTGCAGGAAATCCCACAATACACCCCTCACTATATTTTGTTTAACTAATCCATTCAAAAGATAATAGATGAACAATTATGAATGTTTATTAATAACTTTCTTGAAATCTTTACACAGGAAAATGGAATTACACTTAAGAACTTACAAACATTCTCTCTGTTTCTCTCTCCTAATGACTTACCCTCCAATCCAAAAAGACCTCCCTTACAACAAATTCACTCATCCCTTTATATAGGGTAATACATAGTGAATGACAAACTAAAGTCGTCCTTTATTTTCGGAATGTCTCGCGAAGTGTCGCAGACGTACAAATATTCATACTCGCGACACTTCTTAACTTTCGCCGATTTCATATCCTCCTATCGTCATCCAAATCGTCATTTATATTTAACCCTCTGCGACTCACTCGCAATGTTGTTATCCGTTGTCTTCGCGAATTGTTGTTGTCGCGATATTATGATCCTACATCTGGAGTAAAGGTTTTGTGGGTACACCTCTGGTAAACCCTCCCGAGACTTTATCTCGATTACTAGGGCCACCTAGTGAGTTTGAATTTTATTTTCTAGAATAAATTTGCTCGAGGACTAGGAAATAATAAGTTTGGGAGTATTTGATAGACACATTTTTGTGTCTAATTTGATCTCAATACTATATATTGTTGGCACTCGATTTTGTACTAATGTTGGTGTTTTGTGTGTTTGTAGGTATTTTTTAGCAGTAAATATTTTTGAGAAATTCGGCTCCAAAAGTTGATAAAGGCACCCTCGGAGGACATTTGCTAAATGGACCCCTACTTTGGATAAGGGGCAACCCAATTGCTAAGGGGAACCCCAGTGCTATTCGCACCCCATGCCTGGATAGAGGGACACCCATCTTCTTCACGGGAAAATGTTTTTGGCGGGAAAATAAAATTTCAACTGTGTGAGATTCTGGTCCTGATTTTATGAGGATTTTTGTGTCTTTAAAACATGATTATCTTCTTACCATAACAAGAAGACTTTGTACGTGTCTAGAGTTGAAGGAAATCGTGTATTTTTGGAAAACAGGGAAGGAATTATTCACGGAATGGGTTTGAAAAGAAGGCAGTTATCCTGTGAATTAATAGAAAATATTCTCTTCATTATTTGGCTGGTTGAATGAGAAGATTTGGATGTACCATACAACTCAGAAGACGTGTGAAAAAGGAGAGAAAATATACCCGTGAAATATCTTCATTAACTGCAAAGATCTTTCGGAGTAATTGAGTTGATTTTTGACCTAAGATTGGCTCAGTAGTATAAATACGAGTCTTGTCTGGAGTTTTAGGGGTCACGGAGAGTTTGGGGCAGTGACTAAGCGTAAAATAGGAAATTGCAGAGTGAATCATCACCTGCAGGAAGAAGAAGCCACGAAGAACATAACACTGCAAACTGCAGTCGTTATTTCTAGTGTCTTATTTTTCCAATATCCTAGCGTCTTAAATTTTCAGATCCTTGTAACACCATTTGCAACAAATAGCTTCAGTTTACAACAATTATTGTAACAGTGATTTCTGTAACGCCACTACAGCGTTGCAGATTCATTGTATTATTAGTTTTCTTCAATAAAAACACCATTTGAGCTATGAATTATCTTTTTGAGTGTGTTTTCATCATGAGAAGCTAAACCTCGACACTGGGTCGACGGAGGAAGCCGAACTTCATACATGGGTGAACTTATTTTATTCTTTTTATTTGACTTTTGCACTAATTAAAATAGAATTATGATTTGAAAAAGTTAGTTATCATTTTATTAGATGGGTCATGCTTGCTTAGATGTTTGATGTCCCATGTTTACGATTTATAACTAATATTTGGAGAATCTACTTTGGCAAAATAAGAGTCTATGTTGTTTTATTTGTTGAGCGATAATTGTTGAGAATAAATAATTGAACCTATTTATATGAATGCGGTGGAATCCTAGGCCCAGTAACTCTCTCTTTTGTTTTTTTTCATTCAACCTTTAAATTTAGTCTCAACAAAGTCCGAGTGAACGACAACCTATTTACTACAACAACAAACAAATTAAGAACATTATTATGCATATGCATTACCAACTTTCAAATATGCTACCCTAGTCCGGGGACTCAGTTCTGCTCAAAACCTAGCTATCACCAAACGCTATGAGTGGTTAGTCTCACCTCAGCAATACTTCACAAAATGATTAGACGTAGAACCTCTCCAAGTCTATCATCTCACTAACACGGTCATTGCTAGGATAATGACTGAGTTTCACAATAAATATCCTAAATACTCTCCTTTGCACGAGTGTCCACACGTGCCGCAGAATTGGAAAGCTCCACCAACATGGAATCCCACTATGCGAGGAATTACGAACCAGCAGAAGTTATTCAAGGCACGAGCAACCAAGCCTAACAAATTTCATGAAGGAGATTTGGTTCTTAAGGCAACCAGACGCAATTTGCATTCCACGAAGAGTTCTAACTGGGAAGGACCTTTTATGATTGCTAAGTCAGTTGCTGGAGGATACTACAAATTGGCTGACATCAAAGGCAAGACAAGTATACCAGTAATTCATGAGAATTGGCTCAAGATCTTCGCGCATAAAGCATTCAACATTGGGTGTTTTATGTCCAAGACAAACGCTCAAAACATCTGACGTTTGCATCTTAGGATTTTCTTTTACCTGTATTTTCAATTCCTCCAAAACGTTTGCAATACTTGCATCCAACATTTGAAATATGGCAATTTATCAAAAGTTCTTTGTTTTAAGAAAAATCTCTATCAAAACCTAAAATCCAAAAGAAAATCCTCAGTCACTCATAAATTCAAAACCAATCCAGAAATTCAAAACCAAAATCTCACATCTCTCAGAAGTTCAAAGTTCAAGAGATTATGGAAAGAAAACTAAAGAAAGCCATCAAAGTACGATTTCTGCTTCTCAGCATCCTCCAAGACTTGCAAAGCCGCTTTCTCCAACTCCATCTTTTGAGTCAACTCAGCAATCTTATCCAATTTCTCCACCACAGCATCACTGGTAAAAGGTATATTCTTCACTACTGCATCCTTGATGGTGTTGATCTTCTGACGAAGCCACTTCAGGTTAAAGCCAAGTCTCTCAGAATTTTCCAAGTTGTACTCCCAATCAAAGAGTACACCTCGAGTGACAGTACTTCTGGGCCTGGTAAGAATATCATCTATGTTGGATCAGAATATCGCAACATCAATACCTTTGCGAAATCTTTATACAACACACTGCGAAGATATCGCAGACTGGTTACAGAAATGACGCAACAAATGACGACAGCCTAAACACGAGAAATATGTGGAGACCTAGCGAGATTTAGGAGTGTTGCGAAATCTAACACTTGTATACTTTTGAGAATATCGCAGGTCAGATCCTAAAATAAAGGACAGCTTAGCTGTCACCCACTATGTAATATCCTATATAAAGAGCCGAGCAGGCTTAAGAGAAGGAGAGATCTTTTTAGAGTGGAGGGAAAGTTTTGAGGAGAGAGAAAGTCTAGAGCAATAGTTGTATTCTTGATTTCATTTCCTCTTTGTAAAATTCTTTAACTCAATTAATAAAAAGTGTGATTGTTGATCTTAAAGATGTGTTGATTATTATGAATTTTTGTGAGGGATGTATTGTGGGATTTCCTGCAACTACATAATGGCGCTAGAAACAGGGAATGAAGATTGATATTGTGATTTGAAAGAATTTGGAGTAGTAGATAAAGAATTTCATATAATTTTCAACAACTCATTAAGATTGAAAAATGGCTAGAAGAAGAAATACATCAAAACAACCAACAACTATTAGAAGGAGTAGGAGACTTGCTGGAAAAGGGAGAGATGAAATGGAGGAATCTTCAAGAGTGAACACAAGAAACAATGGAGAAAATCAAGTTCAACCGCCAATTCAACGTACACCAATACAAAATAGAACTATGGATTATGACAGAGTGAGTGTACATACTTGGCGATCAGATTATGTAGATGAAATGGGAGAAGAGCAGCAATTAGGAAGCAATGGACGAGAGGAGAGAGACCAAGAAGTAATTGGAGGAATAATTCATAAAAAATGAAGAGATTGCAGCGTTAGAGGCATTGAGGCAAAGAATACATGAAGAAAGGCGATTAGAAGCAGAAAAACGTGCAAATCTGACAAGGCAAAATCATGAGTTGAGGATGGAAAACATGAGATTACAAAATAGAAGGTCAAGAAGCACTACAAGATCAAGTTCAAGATCAGTTAGAGAAGAAATAAGACGAAATTTGCCAGTAGAAAATGCTAATGAAGATACTCGAGAGGAAATACAAAATCCAGACGAAGAACGTCGTGAAATAAGAGAAATAATAGAAGATCGTTATATTCAACATGGTGAAATTCTTCAAAATGGACAAAACAACGGAAATCAGGGAAATAGGCAACGTCAGGAACGAAATAATCAAGATGGCGAAGAAAATCAGGGAGAAGGAAGGAGAACATTACATGGGAGAGAAGTTCAAAGAAATCGACATATAATTGAAGATGAAATCGAAAGACATTACACTGAACAAGCACGTCTAGCTTGCGAGAGGGAAAGACTGAGAGCAGAAGTGGAACAACAAGAGCTACAAGAGGCAATTCGCTAGAACAATCATGATAATCGAGAAAGAAGGCGTGAACAAAATCGCAATAATGGTAATATCAATGAAGAATATGATAGAGTACAAAGGATACCTGAAAGGTGGCAAAGAAGAGAAAATGAGAAATATAATGGTGTGCTAATTAATTCATGAAAGAAATGAAATAGAAGATCGCAGAGAAAGACGAGAAGAAAATGATGAACAAGAAAATCAAAACAGATATGAACGCAGAAGAAGAGAGGCGGAGTTAAAAAGACCAATGGATCCAAATTCTGGTATAAATGAACAAATTTTGAGAGAGCTAGCGGAAATGAGAGGAATGTTAAATGATAAAAGAGAAGGAGGTAGGAGACAACTGGATGAAGCCATAGAAGAAGCTGTGAAAACCCCATTCACACAAGAAGTGCAATTCGGAGGAATACCCCCAAAGTGCAATTTACCTACGTTAACCAGCATTTTTGACGGAACAACTTGTGTAGTACAACACATCAAATCTTATGTGAGATGTATGCTACAATGGGAAAACCATGATGCTGTATTGTGCAAATATTTTGCATCAAGTTTAATAGGAGAGGCCTTGAAATGGTTTGAAGGTTTGCCAAAGAATACTATAACATCTTTCAACCATTTGCAGGCTACATTTTTAGGGGCATATATAAGTAACAATTCCTCGCGACCTGGCATTGAAGATGTATTTGGGTTAAAGCAAAGAGTTGGCGAAAGTTTGAAACATCTAACCATGAGGTGGAAGACAATGTGTAGTGATATGGCTGGTCGTGTGGATGAGAGATATCTCATACTATCATTTATTAAAGCTATGTTCGCAACCAATCTGTTATACATTCAAATTTTCAGAATCAAGAATACGATCACAATGACTGAGTTGCGAGAACTTCAGGAGGAGTATATTGCTCTTGAGGAAAAGCAAAATGATATGGAATCATACCCAGTTGCGAACACAAGTTCAAAAGCAGCGAATGCAAGCTTGTTACCTAAGTTGATAAATACAGTGGCGAGCACTTCGCAAGGACAACAAGAGAGGATAATGGGAGATAGTCAGCAGAAACTAGTAGCGATGGGAAGTCGTGATCAAGAAGAATTCGAGAGAGAAAGGAACTTCTATAGCCGTGGTGGAAATAACAAAATTCAAAGACTTGATCAGCCACAAGAATTTTATGGAGTTCAGAGGCAAAACCATCACAGAGGACGGGGAAGTCATAAGATAATATGGGAAGAAATAAAAATGCCACCACTGAATGCTAGTGTGGAGAAAATATGGGAAGCTATAATCTTGATGGAAAACATACCCGCTCCATGGAACATGGGGAGTGAACCACCTCCAAGCGACATAAGTCATGAATTTTGTTCTTATCACCATTTTCATGGACACTCAACAAATGATTGCAGAAATATAAAAGAATCATCCTCGAATGATAGATCAAGGGAAACTAAATCATTTTCTAAAAAACCAACCTCAGTCTCAACCATTACCACCACCGCCAGAAATTCGCAGAGTAAATACAACAAAAAGAGGAGAAACATTTGTAATAGAAGTTGGAGCAAAGACAAAGAATCTGTTTTGTCACTCTATTGTACTTTCGTACAAAATGATTGAAGACTTTCACGATAACACTCTCAGCAGGGTCTTCGCAAGAGATGCCGATGACAGAGAAATAATGAACATTGCGAAGACATCGCCACTGAAAAAATGGCAAAAGCAGACTATTTCCTTCACCGCAGAAGAAGTACCTGAGGATGGAAAGATGCACGATAACCCATTAGTGGTAAGATTAGAGATTAACCCAAAACCTAGTGATGATGAAGATGATGAAGCTGAGAATTCATGGAAAATCAACATAATTTTAATCGATACTGGAAGTTTCGTGGATATCCTTTTTTATCATACTTATAAAACTATGGGAGGAAAAGATGAAGATCTAATACCTTCAACTTACAAGATCTATGGTTTTAATGGTACTGCCAATAAACCTAAAGAGGAAATCAATATGTGAATTCCACTGAAATGATTGTCCTCTGAAATTCTATTCTGTGTAGTCGATGTGGAATTACCATATAACGCATTGATTGGACGACCTTGGTTACATGGGATTCTAGGTGTAGCATCAACTTTCCATCAATGTATCAAGTTCCCTTATCCCAGTGGTATCGGCAAAGTAAAAGGAGATCGGATTGAAGGAAAGAAGTGTTATGAAACTGATGTAGAATCTTGCGAAGAAAGAGCTGCGAAGAAGAAGAATTGGAAACATAACATCAGAGAAAAACAAAAAGTGAAAGATTGATGGTTGATGCAATAGAACAGAGAGAAGAACAATCGCTACGAAACCAATGCATGCTGAAGATAAGAAGAGACAAAGATTTCGCTAAGGATAAGAAAATAACATAAAACTTCAAAAATGCAGAGGCAGAAAGTAGCAGAAGTAAGAGACTCAAAGAATGAATGTACTTGTTGACTGCCAAAGTAAAAATTGGGAGAAGAAAGAAAAATGTATGGTTGATTTGTTTCAAAAAAAAAAAATTATGAATAACAAAGATGAGATTGCGAAATTAAAAAAGAGCTGATATGCAGAAGAGAAAAATATATTTTATGAATGACAAAGATGAGATTGCGAAATTATAAAAAAGCTGATATACAGAAGAAGAAACAAAACAATCATAAAGAGGCGAACCTACTATGGCGTACACCCTAGTTAGCGAAATCAAAATTTCGTAAGAGGCAAATGTAAGACCTAAAGTGCGTCATAGAAGGGGGTACCTATTGCATGGCTCAGCGAAAAGGTTACACCGCCCCTGGAACCTGAGCCATGGAGATTTGGGGTCAATAATGCCCATCCAGGAGAGGTACTTTGGATTTTCAACCTAAGCTAATGACTTAGGTTGGATGACTGAGGGTCTCTTCTAAGGAGTATGGCATCTGATCAAGGCGCCGAGGTACACGGTTGAGCCAAGAGTGCCTGGGGCGTCTGGAACTACCCTGGCCATTCTTGGCAAGTCTTGACGTATGATGCACTCGGCCCGAAGAAAAATCCACTTAGGGTACAGTCTCGTAACCATAAGCCCTATAGGCAAAAGGGATAAGAGGCTGCGAAAACAACTGGTTGTTGTTAAGACCGGATGGGAGGATCCAACTTTGTATGGTAGAGGTACGCCTCCTTGAAGGGGCAACCAGGGGGAAGATAAGGGAGGCACCCTCCATTAGGGAGCTGATAAGTGTCTTAAGATGCAAATGTCACGAGGCTTTATTTTCGCAAGAAGATTTAGTCTTGTCATATTTGTGCGATAATCCTGAAGAGGCAATAATACAAAAGAAAAAGATAAGGTGAGATCAATGGGTCAATACATGAAAGTGTAAAGACGTCCTGCGATTTCGTCGCAAGACGGCAATATCATGGGGCTTTATGTTCGCAAGAATATTTAGGCCTATCATATTGTTGCATGAAAAATATCCTGCAGAGGCAATAATACTAGAGAAATGATAAGACAAGATCAATGGGTCATTACATGAAAGTGTAAAGACGTCCTGCGATTTTATCGCAATGACAAGAGGTGGCATAATAAGACCTTTAACTAGGAAGGCAAAATAAGACCACATAAGAGAAAAAGAAAAAATGAAATCTTGGAAGAAACCAAGAAATATCTAATTGCGAAAATTTAGCAGAAACAGCTGCGAGACTGAGGCATGAATACATGTTGCTATTCAAAAGTAACTTGCTTAATCTTTCATTTGAATACAAATAATAGAGGCAAGTATGGGATGAATAGAATAAGAACATGTTATTTGTCTCCATATGATAGATTTACGCACGCATAAAATGAAAGATTGATAATATATTGATTAACCATATTGCAAAAAAGAATTGCTTTTTTTTAATATGTGCAAAAAGGAACAAAAAAGGTAGAACTTGCATTTGAAAATTCAAGAAATTCGCAGCAAAAGATTACAAAGATTGGAGATTAAAAGAATGAATGTATAGATATTACAAAAAGAGAAAGAAGGAAACAAAACTATTTCTTGTTTGACTCCTCTTCTTCATCATCTTCATCAAATCCTTCTTCTTCTTCACCTCCATCAGATTCCTCTTCTTCACTAGCATCACTGTCAGAAATATCCAGAGGAGGTGCATTCTTGGGGATTTCTTCTAAGAGGCAAGGATATGTAGAATGAGGGATGTTATTGTCATCGCAGACCATCTTAATAGTTTGATTGCGAAAAAGAATAGCGTCATTCTTAAAGTTCGCAACAATAATCTTTAGTTGACTCTTCAGTCTAGAGCATTTATCATTGCGAGAAGAAAGATCCTTTGCGAGCTGCTCCTTTTCGACTCAAGTTCTTCAATTCTTTTGAGAAACCTCCCTTCAACCTTCTCGCGAATATATAACAATGAATCAGCAACTTGATGACAATTTATGAAAGACGAACAATTAATAAAGAAGAACAATTAACAACCTTCTTTGTCAGAAATCATATCCCTAACCAAGGCCGTGTGCTCAGCTTGAAGACTAACATTTACACCTAAGTTATTTCTGGCGTCATCTAGAACTTTCGCAGCCCAAGCGAATTCATCATCATTATTTATGACAAGAAGGGAGCGAACTTGATTCTCTCTTTCGCTAAGTATAGCATTTTTGCGGTTAGAATCATCTCGTTCAAATTGAACCTCAAGAAGAGTTTTTTGGAATTTCGCTAACGCTTGAGCACCTTGACTAGCGATGCGATCTTTATCATCTATGAGATCACTGATTTTGGTTCTTTAAGTATTGATTTTCTCTTTAGAGTCAAGATAGAAACGTTTAAATTTGTTGGCTAAGCCCAAGTTGGATCTATGGTCAATTTCTAAGAGGCGAAGTTTGGATCTGAGTTCATTTATGGGAAGAGATTTAATCTTGTCATTTGAAAAACTATTCAAAGAATTATTAAGGTGTTCAAGAAGGGTATTATTATCCATAGAATTGGGGAATGTATGAAGGAGAATGGCTTCATCAGAAAGATCATAGACGTCTGCGAAAATGATAAATTAAGATGAGGGAGGATAATGAGAAAACAAAATAAAGAAAAAGGGAAAAATTTCATACCATAAAGTTGCTTATTGGCATCTTGAAGACTAGATATTTTTTTCTTTTGAGTAGAAGAATCAGCTAATAATTGTTTGTTCTTTTCACGAAGAGCAACAGCTTCAGCTTCTAATTCTTCATTTCTCTTGCGAAGTTGAAGATTCTTCTTTTCAAGAATCCTACCTCTTTTTTCCAAATCTGAGGCAACAACGAAAGAAGCCTTCCCAGTCTGCGAAGAAAAATAAAGAAATTGTCAAGATATAATATAACTTTAAATCATAATTATGAAGAAAAAGAGAAATGAAGGCATACCAAGATACCAAGAGAATTCAGAAAGCTAGGAATCACTGATATGGAGACCCCATGAAGAGAATCACCACCATCTAGTAAAGGGGCATCACAGATGTAGGATCAGAATATCGCGACATCAATACCTCGCGAGATCAATAAACGACAGCATTGGGAAGGTATCGCAGATGAGTAATATAAATGACGCAATGAATGACGACAGCCAAAACACGAGAAAGATATGAAGACCTAGCGAGATCTAGGAGAACTGCGAGATTATATATTTGTACACTTGCGATATTTCGCAAGTCATTCCCGAAAATAAATGACAGCTTAGCTGTCATCCACTTTGTACTACCCTATATAAAGAGTTGAACAAGTCTGTTGAAGGAGGGATCTTTTTCGAGTGTTGGGCAAGTCATTAAGAGAGAGAAAGTTTATTGTAATTCTTTAACTGGTTTCCATTTCATCTTGTAAGCATTTAAGAGTATAATCAATAAAAGTTACAATTACTTATCCTAAAAATGATTTGATTGTATAGATTCTTGTGAGGGGTGTAGTGTAGGATTTCCTGCAACTACATATTGGCGCTAGAAACATGGACGATTGAAGATAAGAGATTGGATATTGTCATTAAAATTGTTCAAATCAGGAGTATGATGGATAAATTGGAGAAAGCCAGAATCAAAGAGAGTAATGGAGAATTGGAATGTAGTATGATTACAAAGACAATGGTTAATAAATTTCATGAAAGTATCAGAGGGAGAATACACAAAAGAGATTTTGAAGGAAAGAAAATTATAACAGCAGAGAAGGCGTCACCCTTGAAAGAAGAAAAACAGAAGATTATGTTCACAACATCGGAGATATCAAGAGAGAATTTAAATCACACATCTCCACTAGTGATTACGATAAGCGCAAGCAAAGAAGAATGAGAATTAACAAAAACAGTGGAAGAATGGGCAATAAATAGAACTTTGGTGGACACAGGGAGTTTAGTGAATATAATGTTTTATCATGCTTATAAAGAATTGGGGTATAAAAATGAAGAAATGACTTCCTCAACATATCATATCCATGGTTTCGGTAAATCTATAACAAAACCTAAAGGGGAAATAAAAATACAAATTATGTTGGGAGAAATTGAAACACAAGTGACGTTATGTGTAGTGGATATGGAATCGCCATACAACATGTTGTTGGGAAGACCATGGGTACATGCAATAAAAGTTATCGCCTCGACATTTCATCAATGTATTAAATTTCCTATGCCGAGTGGGATTGGCGAAATCAGAGGAGACATCGATAAAGGAAAGATATATCACCAAATCGAGGTAAAACATTATGAAGAACAGATGAAGAGGCGAAAAGATCACAAAAAGATGGCAAGAGCAGTGAAAAAGGAAGAAGAATTTAGAACTTACATGATAAGAGCAGAAGAAGGAAAATGAATACCCGGTGAAATCTTGGAAGAAGAGAATGAACCTGCGAAGGAAATAAAAGGACCAACGCCTATGGGAGAACCGAAGGCTAGCTACACTGCGGCAGATCCAACAAAGGAAGTGAACGTCGGAACTGAAGAAGAACCCAAGATGTTAAAAATTGGGACTAAAATGGATATAGATGAAGAAAGAAGAACTGTCGATTTATTGCGAGATTACAAAGATATTTTCGCATGGGACATGGATGAAATGCCTGGTATAGATCCATTTGTGGCGTGTCATAAATTGGAGATTGACAAAAATGCAAGACCATTCAAACAAAGAATTAGAAAAATCGCAACAGCATATCATCCTCAAATAGAAGAAGAATTGCAGAAAATGCTAGATGCAGGAATCATTAGACAAGCAAAGTATCCCGAATGGATAGAAAATATGGTCGTAGTCCCAAAGAAGAAAAAAAAAGGAATAAGAATTTGCATAGATTTTACTTGATCTCAATAAAGCTTGTCCAAAAGATAGCTTTCCTTTGCGGATATTCCGCAAATGGTCGAATCAGCGGCGGGAAATGAAAGGATATCATCTCTTGATGGATACAAAGGTTATAATCAAATTCCACTTGCAGAAGAAGACCAAGAACATACCGCTTTCTTCGCTCCAAGAGGATTATACTGTTATACAAAAATGCCATTTGGTTTGCAAAATGCTAGAGCAACGTACCAAAGGATGGTAGAAAAAGTGTTCGCGAAATGGATACACAAACACTAGAGGTATATGTGGATGATATGTTAATAAAAAGTAAAGAAGTAAAAGATCATGTACAGGATTTGAGGGAAATTTTTGAACAAATGAAGCATTTTAACATCAAAGTAAATCCAGAAAAATGTACCTTTGGAGTTGCATCAGGAAAAATTTTAGGTTACATTGTATCAAAAGAAGGAATACAAGTTGACCCAGAGAAAGTACAAGCGATTAGAGATATGCCAACACCAATGACTTGCTTTTTCCTTCGTAAAAGATGTGTGGATGACGAAGTTAAATGGACTATTAGCTTCGTTAGGAAGATTCATCTCAATATTGCGATTTTTAAGGGAAAAACGTCCGACAAATGTAAGCATTTTTCAACATACTCAAAAAGGAATTTGGATTCTAAATTTAGATGGATTTAATGTTATCCAAATGATGAATGTGAGAAAGCTTTGCAAGGAATAAAAGAACATCTAATGGATATATCAATTTTACAAAAAGCAAAACCATGAGAGGAATTAATAATCTACCTTCTAAGCTGACAACCACGCATGCATTAAGTGACCAAGTTCCTCATATTACTACAAACAATCTTACGCGAATAGAAACCTCTTAACTTCTCCTAGGGCTCCTCGACAAAGGATGACTCATCTTTTTTGGTGGAGCAAATTCCTCCCAACGAGTGGAAAAGCCAATCTATTACATCAACAAAACATTCAATGCCGAAAATCAAAAATTTCACAACATTTCGCTAGAGGTAATGAAAAACTCAAAAAGATCAGGAAGGGTTGAGAGATGGAATGCTCAAGTAAGTCATTGAAAACTCAAATATGAAATACTATCTTCACCAAAATCACAAGTTGTTGCGAGACTTTTTTAGCGAGTTTCCTTTGGAAGAGGATGAAGCAAATGGAAGAAATGATGGATATAGAAGAAGACCATGGAGATCCAAAAGATTTGTTAACTGAGCCAAACAGGTGGGAAATATTGGTAGATGGATCATCAAATGGGGAAGGCAATGGAGTTGGGATCATTTTGGTTTCGCCAGAAGGCAATAAAATAGCTTTTTCTTTCAGATTGGAGTTTGCATCTACCAACAATGAAACAGAATATGAAGCTATAATACATGCTCTGCGATTCGCAATAGAAATGTAGTTGGAAAATGTGAGAATCACCAGTGATTCACAATTAGCTATTCGCCAAATAAAAGAAGAATATACTACAAATGAACCATCTTTGAAAAGGTACAAGAAACTTGTTGAAGAATTGTCAATACAGATACCAAAAATAAGATGGAGACATATATCAAGGAGAGATAATAGACTCGCGCAGACGCTTTTGCCTTTATATCAAGTATGATGACGGATCCAGCTGCGAGATGCATAAAAATACAGACACTTCTATCACCATCAATTAATAAAGAGGAAGAGCAAGAGACAGATGTGATGCTTATAGAAGATGGAACACAAGTACTCTGCGATGAAGATTGGAGAGTGGAACTTCATGCATATCTGATGAAAGGGGAAACACCAAGAAACATATTAAAGACACACAAATTAAAAAGCCGTGCAACAAATTATGAACTAAGAGATGGGGTGTTATACCGAAGATCCTTTAATGGACCCTCGCTTAGATGTTTAACACGAAGAGAAGGAGAAACAATATTAAAGATGTTGCACAGTGGGGATGCTGGCAATCATAGTGGTGGAAGATCTTTAGCACATAAGGAAAAAATGCAAGGCTATTATTGGCCGTATATGCATGAGGATGAGAAACAAATATCAAGACGTTGCGAAGATTGCCAAAGGCACGGAAAGAAAATACATGCACCAGGGGCACCACTAAATTCTTCAACAAGTGTATGGCCTTTTGGAAAGTGGGGTTTAGACATTATAGGACCATTTTTACCAGGAACGCAGGCGGAGAAGATATCTAATTATCGCTACAGATTATTTCACGAAATGGGCAGAAGTAAAAGAGGTACAACACATTCGCGATAAAGATATCTTTACCTTCATATTCGAGAATATTATATGCAGATTTGGAATCCCACTTACTTTGGTATCCGATAATGGGAAGCGGTTTGAAGGACAAAATATAGAATTGTTGCTTAATGCGTTTCGAGATAAAATGTGGGAAATCAACTCCTTTATACCCGCAGGCTAATGGACAGGCAGAAGCCACAAACAAAACAATCGCAAACATATTGAAGAAAAAGTTAGAAGGACATAATAGAGCATGGTGTGAACAAGTGCATAATGCAGTCTGGGCTTACAATACAACCAGGCGAGAATCTACGGGAATGTCACCTTTTTGTTTAACATATGGAGTTGAAGCTGTACTTCCAACAAAAATTATGATTCCAACCACAAAGAAAGAGGCTTGGGGGAAAAATCTTAGTGCGGGTAACATTTTAATCAAGCTAGATGAATTAGAAGAGAAAAGAGAAAGAGAACTACAATATATGGAGAATTATCAGCGAAGATTAGCCTGAGAATATAACAAACGTGTCAAGACACGAGAATTTCAACCAGGCGATCTAGTATTGAGAGAAACGCCAGCATATCAGCGAGAAAGTGGCGGCAAGCTAGCGAAAAAAATGGGATGGACCTTATATCATTAAGGAAATAGTTGGAACAGGGGCATATAGATTGATGGATCCTGAAGGCAAAGATATGGGCCACAAATTGGATAGACCATGGAATAGATTATATCTGAAGAGATATTACCCATAAAAGATTGGGGAAAAAGATTAAACTGCGAAGTACTCTTAAATGAATAAAGTGAAATGAATTCATATAAAAGTTTTGTGCAAAAGAATGATTCCGAAATTGCATAAAATAAAGAAGAAATGTGCGAATATCTCGCAAACAAAAAGATAATCAAAAATGAATGATTTATACAAACGGGACGAACCTTTATGGCGTACACCCTAGTTCGCGAATGATATTTCGCAAGAGGCAAATGTAAGACCTAAAGTGCGTCATATAAGGGGTATCTCTTGACATGGCTCAGGGAAAAGGTTACACCGCCCCTGGAACTTGAGTCATGAAGATTTGGGGTCAATAAAGCCCATCCGGGGGAGATACCTTGGATTTCCAACTATATAAGGTTATACCCTGGTTGGACGACCGAGGGTCTCTTCCAAGGAGTCAGTGTATGACCAAGGTGCCGAGGTACACGGTTGAGCCATGAGTGCCTGGGGCATTTGAAGTATCTCGGCCATTCTTGGCAAGTCTTGGCACATGCTGCACTCGGACCGAAGAAAACTCCACTTAGGGTGTAGTCTCGTAACCATAAGCCCTATAGGTATAAGGGATAAGAGGCTGCGAAAACAACTGGTTGTTGTTAAGACCGGATGGGAGGAGCTAGTCTTGTATGGCCGATGTACGCCTCCTTGAAGGGGCGACCAGGGAGATGATAAGGGCGGCACCCTCCATTAGGGAGCTGATAAGTGTCTTAAGACGCAAATGTCATGAGGCTAAATTTTCGCAAGAAAATTTAGACTTGTCATATTTGTGCGATGATCTTGAAGAGGCAATAATACTAACGCGAGGATAAGACGAGATCAATGGGTCTTTATATGAAAGTGTAAAGACGTCCTGCGATTTCGTCGCAAGACGACAATGTCATGGGGCTTTAAATTCGCAAGAACTTCTAGGCCTGTCATATTGTCGCAACGAAAATATCCTGCAGAGGCAATAATACTAAGAAAGCGTAAGGCAAGATCAATGGATCTTTACATGAAAGTGTACAGACGTCCTGCGATTTTGTCGCAATAACGAGGGGTGGAAAAATAAGACCTTTAATTAGGAAGGCAAAATAAGACCACACAAAAAGAGTAAGCAAACAAGCTTGCGAGACTGAACTTGCAAATATTAATGCAGAACGACTTGTTTAATCATTTGAATATAAGCAAAACCACAAAAGAAAAAGTCAATCATACGATAGTAAGAGGAAGAAAGAGAATTGTTTAACAAAGAGACTTAATCTTTCTTATCAAAAAGTGCGCTTCAGAAG
Source organism: Papaver armeniacum (assembly GCA_023531295.1). Taxonomy (NCBI): domain Eukaryota; kingdom Viridiplantae; phylum Streptophyta; class Magnoliopsida; order Ranunculales; family Papaveraceae; genus Papaver; species Papaver armeniacum. The sequence goes on along the minus strand of JAJJWW010014942.1, from coordinate 61,363 downwards.
GAATTGAAAAGTATCTTATGCAAAAAGTGATGAAGATAAAGAAGCTAGAAAATACAAAGTTATAAAGAAATTTAACTCTCTACATCATTCTTCTCGCCCGGCGAGAAGATGTAAAACACTCTTCAACAATTTTATCAGCTTCAACAATTTTCAAATTTTCGCCAATTGATTGATTCTCGCCAGAAACCCCTTCATTTGGGTCATTATTGATAGCTTCATTATTAGAGGGGATCGTCTCTTCATTTGCGACATCCTCGCCACTTTCGTATTCATAATCACTATCAGGCAAATTAGGGATTTCATCTTCTTCAACTTCCAGAGGTTCGATAGATACAGGATCAAGAGATATGGACAATAGTATATTATTCACGATGACTTCTGCTTTGAGATAAAATTGGCGAAGAAGTGCCTTCTGGTGATTTCGCTTCTGGATGTCTTTGGAATGAATAAGGTAATCCAATCTTCTTTCGGCTCGGTCGCGAGACTTAGCAAGAGAAGAAGTAAGCGACACATTCTCCTTGCGAATCTTGGCATAGTTAAACTCCAGAATAGAAAGGGAGGAGCGAAGATCTCTCTCAGACTCTACAAAAACAAAGAGCAAAAGGATTTATATAAACAAAAGATTTGAAGACTTGATAAAGGAAGAATAGATGAGGCAGTCAATTTCTATGACTACCTTCCTTTTGCGAAATAAGATGTTGGGTCAAAGCCAAGCAACTATTCTCCAGGTGATCCATGGCATTGTCAAAATTATCTCCAACCAAACCTTTTAATCGAGCGCAAACTCTTTTCGTTGGAAACAAGCAAATTATTCTCCTTAGCAAGAGAAGAGTAGGATTCTTTTAACTTGGAATATTGGTCTTTCAGTTGGCTGGTTTTCACACTTAAAGTTATTCTACCCTAAATAAGTTTATCCCTCTCAATAGTGACTTCTTGAAGTTTACTTCTCAGTGAAACAGAGAGATTGTTCCCTGTTCATTACATATTTTCTCGGCGGACATCAAGGCATTTGCGAAGCAATCGCCATCTTGTTTAATAAAACTCGCTTCTCTTGAGATAGAGTTCCATTCTAATCTGATAAGGTTTCCAACTCCAAATTAGATTTACTCAAAGAATAAGAGAGATGAGACAACTCATTAGTCAGCGAGTCTTGCTTCTGAACTAAGTGAACATTCTCTTGGGTAAGATTATCTATTTGATCAACAGAGTATGTATGAAGATTATCTAACTGGTTATATTGCTCCATCCAAACATCTCTATCCATTCGAATTTCTTTAATGACAGATTCCAACTGATATATCTCCATTTTTCGTTTCTGGTTTAAAACTTGAGAGGCGAACAAGGTCTTCAAAAAAAAAAAAAAAAAAAAAAAAAAAAAAAAGGGAAGGGGAAGTAATACCTTTTAATTCTTCATTCTTCTTGCGGAGATTATCACGATCCAGCGAAATGTTTTGAAGATTATTCTTCAATGTCTTAACCTCTTGTTCTAAAGACATTTGCGATATTTTGTCAGAACCGAAATATTTACTCAAAGACTCGCAAACGCTAAACCTGATGGGATCAACAGAGGTCTTCTTGACATCATTCATGATGTCTGATAAAACTTTGAAAGCTACATCCATCCCCTCCCGGGTTTTCTTTGGTAAGAGGGAGACAGACCCAGAGATGAAGAGGTAATGGTGGGAGAAGAAGGAAGAATTGAGTCATCCTTGGTCATAGAAATGCCATAAGAAGAAATTTGATGAAGATTAATGAGTGGGGGTGAGACAGAGGCATTGATGGTAAAAGTACAAAGGGGTCCATCTTGAGGAACTTCATTGATGGAAAATTCAGGAATATCGACAGTGGGATTTTCAGAGGTGGTGAGAATAGGAGGAATTGATTTATCCTGCGAAGATATCGCAGGAGAACATGGTTTATCTTGCGAAGAAGGGATTGATTTATCTTGCGAAGATATCGCAAGAGAAGATGTTTTATCCTGCGAAGATACTGCAGGAGGAGTTGTGAGTTTGAATGAAGGAAAGGAAATAGAAGATGCAACAGGCTTAGAACGGTGAGGTTTCTTAGGAGAGTTATCAACATTTTTGTCATCCTGCGAATTACAAGTTAAATAAGAAACAGAGGCAACAATATTGTTATTAGAAGAGTAGATGTTTCTTAAATACCTTGTCATTCGCAGGCTTTCTTTTAGTAATAGTAACTTTCGATTGCGAAGCCACGGGAATAGCAGGGTTCAGGACGGTGAATTTAGTGTTAGATTTGTTCTTACTGAAACAAAAATAGCATATGAGTCATTAAAAGAAGAACAATGTCAAAACAAAACAACTTTAGTAGGAGAGATCAATCACCAAAAGATCAAATTCAGCAAAATTAACAAACCTCGATGGCTCCATAGAAATAGTAGAAGAAAAGAGATGAGAACAGCAGCAGAAGAAAGAGAAACGGCGCTAAAAAGTTGCAGACGATGAAGAAGACGAAGTAAAAGAAAAAGAAACACTTTCATAAGGAACTCCTCCTTAAATAGGAAGGAAAAGGGTAACCGGATAGCATTAAATGTGCCAGTAAAAAGGGGGAAATTTTAGACACGTGTAAGCAGTCATCCCTAATCCACGGAATTTTTTCGGCAAAAATTGATGAAAAACAAACGATTGCGGCATTTCAGAATACTGGTTCTCATGACATTCTATTCTTCGCAGAGATGACATGAGAAGAGGCAAGATGTAGGATCAGAATATCGCGACATCAATACCTCGCGAGATCAATAAACGACAGCATTGCGAAGGTATCGCAGATGAGTAATATAAATGACGCAATGAATGACGACAGCCAAAACACGAAAGATATGAAGACCTAGCGAGATCTAGGAGAACTGCGAGATTATATATTTGTACACTTGCGATATTTCGCAAGTCATTCCCGAAAATAAATGACAGCTTAGCTGTCATCCACTTTGTACTACCCTATATAAAGAGTTGAACAAGTCTGTTGAAGGAGGGATCTTTTTCGAGTGTTGGGCAAGTCATTAAGAGAGAGAAAGTTTATTATAATTCTTTAACTGGTTTCCATTTCATCTTGTAAGCATTTAAGAGTATAATCAATAAAAGTTACAATTACTTATCCTAAAAATGATTTGATTGTATAGATTCTTGTGAGGGGTGTAGTGTAGGATTTCCTGCAACTACAACAGATGTTCGCAAGAGCTCTGCATGTGTCAGTGAGATGATCATCCCCGATCCCTTGCATGGAGTCAGAGAAGATACTAGACAATTGTGCCATTGAAGATTCAGGCGGAAAATCTTCTCTTGCGAAAGAACCATCAATGTCATTATCATCATCATCAGAAATTTTGCCAGATTGAAAATTTGAAGGAGGAGGAGAATGAACTTTTCACTTCTTTGAAGGTGGGGCAACAGATTTCTCCTTGCGAAGAGAACCTTTACTTTTGCCTTTGGTCTTCGCAACCTTAGATCCTTCTTCTTCTTCAACAACTATAGCACCAACCTTCGCACACAAATGAAGATAAGAAACAGAGGCAACAATATTGTTAAAAGTATAAAAGATGTTTCTTACTTCATCTGTGATGGAGCGCAGAGCAAATAAAGTGCTAGCTTTCCCAGTCCTATTATAGCTCGATCTCAGCTTTTTAATCTAAAATTTTCGCAAGAGTTAGAGAACAGGAAAGTAACAATAAATTAAAAATTATGAAGTTAGAAAGATTCGAAGACATACCTCTTTCGCTTTATCGGGCCAATTAAATACCCAAGGTTGATAAGAGGCGAGATTCGCAGGAAGCACATTTTAACCTGAAATATAAGGTCCTTCCAAAACCAGTGGAAAGACGCACCATCTATCGTCTTTAGAGTGACGAGGAATATTATTCTTGCCAGAATGCCAATCAATGTCCTGCATAAGTATTCTATCGCTGGCAACATTTTCTTTCTTCTTAAAGCGAGCGGACGCCTTCAGTACATCGGTGACACTCACCATTCCCTGACTATGTGGAGAGACCGTGTATAGATTCAGGCGGTTCTCCGTAGATTAAAAGAACTAACGCCTTCAGGTCGTAAACAACCCGTGACTCCCTGACTATGCACTATTCAGAATAGATGTGACGCTTTAACTGGCTAATATCTTTTCTTCAATAGATTAATTCTGCCGCGACGTTCACCACTGAATTCCCAGAATAATCTATTATTGCTCCTATTCCATGGTCGAATCCACGGCCTGATCCCATGGAATGGCAATAACAATTGCTCTGATTCCATGATCAAATCCACGGCTTGATCTCATAGAATGGCAATAAACTACTACATTATCTCATTATTCCGATTTCATGATCGAATCCACAGTTGATCTCATGAAATGGTGATAGATAATTTTAATTACTCCGATTTTAAGGTCGCATCCATGATCCCATAGGATGGTAATGCTTGCTTTATTATTCTGAATTCATAGTCGAATCCACAGCTGATCCTGTGAATTAATAATAAACAACTATTCATTTTTATTACTCAGTTTCATGAATTATTCTCCACTGAATTTCATAAATTAGTAATAAATACTCAATAATCGGGCATCTGGATCATCACTGAGTAAGCCCCACAAAAATAGTGCAAGTGTATTCGATAATGATTCACGACTGAGCACCCGGATGCACGAACGAGCATCCAAAAAATATGAAACAATGAGGAATCCTACGCAAAACAGGAGAAAACAATAAATATTAATAAAATAATAAGAGGCACCCAGTGCCGGGCCCACCGGCCGGCCGGCCGTGCCCTAGCCATGGTCGGTCCATGCCTCTTCCATTATTTTCCTTATTTGTTTTTTATTTCATGAACTCATGAAAACTCCTTGGTTTTAGCAACTTTCCTTGTTTTTGCAAAAACTCATGAATCCTCCATAACTTCATGGATTCATGAAATAATGTTATAAAATAAGGAAAGGTGTGCGGGACCAGGCAACCTAGCCGGCCGGCCATGCCCGAGCCGTGGTCGGTCCCACACCTCGCAATCCTTAGATTTTATAATTATTATTCCCTAATCTCATGAAACTCCTTTGTTTCAACAAAAATTCATGGATTCTCCATAACTTCAAGGATTCATGAAAAATAATATTATAAAATAGGGAAAGGTGTGCGAGACAGGGCAACATAGCCGGCCGGCTATGCCATAGCCGTGGCCGGTCCCACACCTTGCAATCCCTAGTCTTTTATAATTATTATTTTCCTAAATTCATGAAACTCCTTGGTTTGAGCAAAAATCATGATTTCGTCATAACTTCTCAAATTTTGCTCAAATCATGAAAAACCAAAAGCCAACAGGTCACACGACCGGCTAGCCTCTCACGGAAATTTTAAATGTTAAAATACACTTATTTTAATATTTACAAAATATTGATCAATTGAGCATACATGCTCATTCCAACAAAAATCAAGAATTTCAATCAAGATGAAACTCTTCTGAAAATTCACAACATTGCTTGAACACACATCAGAAAATACTGGAACTCTCAGTACAGAGACATGGGCACCACGGTGATCGCTGTCGTAGGCGTCAAAAATAAATTACACTTTCTTACTACTCAAAATATATAATGAAGCAAGGGCAAGAAAGGATCGTTCCCACAGAGAGGTCTTGGGTTGTCAATATGTTTCGGTTCTTATATAAACAAAAGGGGGTTTTATGATTTTTATAAACTAAAATAGAATTAAGGCAAAACAATAAAAACCAAACACGCAAATCAAGGATGAGAAAGTATTAGTCATGGATTTCGTCTTCAATCACAAACATGTTTTCAACACAATAACTAGAATTGATATTTTAATCTCAACTTTTATCAAAGACCCTAGAATACCTCGATCGCAAGTATATCCCGCAAATATCCTCTTGTCATCAACAAACACATTAAAAGATGCGAATATGAATTCTATCTTAGAGAACAACCTAACGTTTAAAAGCACTAATCAAGTTTAATTCCCTAGATGCGTTAAGTTCTATGAAATCAGGCCAATCAAAGCAATCGAACGTGAAAAAGCACTAATCCGATTTAACAAAGGTTATGAATCACTTGTGACTAATAGGATATATCACTACAAGCACTACCCACAATTATGCTACTTGCAATCAGAAATTTATCACTTTTGCGTATAATAAACTCTAATCTAGCAATAGAGATGAAAGTAAACTCAATCGATTCGCGACTCGACTAAACAAGCATTCAACTCATATGACAATATAAATGGTGAATCATAAACGATAAAGCATGAAGACAAAACTAATTTATCATATCAAAAGGTATATTTTGTGAAATCCAATTATGCCAATAATTGAGAATCTCTCTCGTGCTCCAACTCCATAATTGCCAATGGCAGCAACCTTCACAGCAGACTGTCCATTCTTCTACATTCCCGTCACTGCCATTATCTCGATCATCAACCTCCAGCGATCCTCATTGGATGCAGCTAAATCCCAATATACCACAGAACTGCATTTTGTCCTGACCTTCGAACGTCCATCATCGTCATTGTTGTGATCAACAAATGGCAGCAGCAACACCGCTGTATTAAAATCCATTTTAATCACGACCCAAGTATTCTATCTTCCCCAGCTCCATCATCTACTGCCAAAGACTATCAAGCTTTCATCATTTCCCATCGGCAGCAGCAACACTGCCATCGTTCAGGCGTTTAGTCAAGCACCTTGTGTGCAGTTTTTGGTGGTGAAGAAGATGACTTCTCCGCTGAACTCTAACCCTTTTATCCATCTCCTTCCCTGCAATTGAGACGAACCCATAGTTCTAAACATTCATTATAAATCAGCACTGAATCCTCAAATACCAATGGCAGCAACATCAACTTTAAATGGCAACGAACTCTTCTTCATCCCTGTCTTGTCTCGGCTAATAACCATATCTGAATCTTCTCCAGGTTCTCAATATAACACACAATGCCTTCGCCTTAACTGATGAGCCATCGTGACATAAGGCTTGCCGGCGAGAAGGACTTGGTGCAGAGGTGGTCTTCATGATTGAGCTGGAACGGGAACACTGAGTTATGAAAATCTCGACCAACTTCTGTAGTTATAGGAAGTAAAGTAGAATCAGGTGGCCCTTAGTAAATTGATTGGGTGCCTATAACAGTTCTGTAGGTTCTCTATTTTTCGACAACTTCTGCTTGCTTCAGATGCTTTCAGATTCTTCATACGATGTTGGATTGACTCCACTCTTTCGCCATTGGCTTCGTCTTTTCGTGCTCTTCGAGATGATGAGAAGAAATCTTGGATTTGAGCGAGTTCCACTTCCTTTTGCCCCAATGACTCCAAAACACCTGTAAAACTCAAAAGCAAACAGAAGATACATAATTTACATGAAAACTCGCAAAGAAAGCATCAATAATGGATAAATATCAAGGTGTTTACAACACCTATCAAATTCCCCCACACTTAGACTTTGCTAGTCCTCGAGCAAATCAAACAAAACTTATTCTAAAACATACATACAACTCCGTGTCGTCGAGGCTACGGTTACTCTTAGCATAAATAACAAGCCTTTGAACCCCTAGGTGTCCCTAGTGGACGAGTTATAGTCTCGTGAGGGTTTACTAGAGATATACCCACAAAACTTATTTTTCCAACTTACTAGTTCTCCGTAATGATAGCATCCAACGCGCTAAGAAGACATAGAAATTCTGCACACTAGTCATAAGAAGTTAGACACATAAATGAACACAATCTCATCCTTAAAAGTTGAGAGAGAAATAACCATCCCTTATCGAAAGAAATTCGGGTTCGGAGTGATCAAAAGTCTCGACTCTACCTCACAAGAAAGGGTTTTATGAAGTTGCTCTCAATAATAAATAGTTCTTTATGGGCCACACATGTGTCCAGGTAGGAATGAAGAGAGAATCCTGAGACACGTTGAATGGTAGGAAGGAAAAACCCTCCGAATCGTTTTGAAAACCCACATCTTTTATCATTTTTGAAAACCCATTTTTCCGACGATCTCTAAGAAAGGAAATCAACCACTTAACGAAGGTGGGAATATGCTTACTTACCTCGTTATCCGTTCGGCGTGCATCTAGCACCACTCTCACAGCATCCATAGAAACGTCTTCGGTCTTCAATCGGTGTCTTCATCTTCGTCTTCGGTCTTCAACTCTTGATGATACTTCTTGAACTTCGTAGAATATTGACAATGTAACTCTTTTCCTCTAAATCCTTATTGCTTGAAACTTCATTGTAGATATTCCTTCTTTCCATTGGCTTTATTGAAAGAATATAAAACTAAAAACGAACTATACAAAACCCAAAATATGATACAATGAATTTTTCTTGTCTCTCTTTCTTTTCTTTTCTTCCTTTTTCTTCTTTTTTTTTTCTTTTTTTTTTCTTTTTTTTTTTTTTTTTTTTTTTTTTTTTTGAGACAAGAAAAATAAAATAAATACAAAATGAAAACAAAATAAAACAAAATAATAAAACTAATGATGAACCTAACAAAATTTTCTCTTGTCTTTTCTTTTTCTTTTTTTTTTGTTTTTTTGTTTTTTGTTTTTTTGAGACAAGAGAAAGTAAAATACAAATAAAATAAAAATGTAAGTACAAAGGCCATGGTGTAAGTACTTTACCGCTTGATTCTTAACAACTTGTATGTCTCGATATCATAAACTTCTCGAACTCTCATCCTTGATAATTTTCACTCTTGTACAATAGTCTTCAACTTGTAAAAATTCTGCTCCTTGTCTTGTTGCTATACTTGAATATGAAATCTTCTCATCTCTGTACCGTTGCTTGTAAACCTTGAACGTCTTCAACTTTCCTTCGAATTTGTGATGCTCCTCTTGTTGATGATGATGGTGTTTCTATGGACCTGTTGGTGTAGAGAGAGATAAAGTGGATGGTGCTAACTGCGAACAAGATTACAAGTGGTATGTAAGTTAGCAATTCGATGTCACCATCATGGTTGATAAAAATAGCACTCAAGAGATCAAAATAGTGCTTCTATTGGTGGGAGGTTGGGTAGCTCACCATTCTACCCGGAATTTACGTACGGTGACACACACTCTAAAAGCACATATTTAGACAGGTACAAATAATTGAAGGTCGGTGCCTCTCATGATGTAACATGGGTAGTCTCCATTATAGGGGACCACTACTCTAATACCGGATTCAGTCTGCACCTTATTTGCCACTGGCATGGTTAAATCCAACTTTAACTCTCATACAATTAAGAAACCCGATCATGTTCTCTGTCATCTCTAAGTTCAGTCACTCTTATGAGAATCTCGACGTAATCTTAGCGACATGTATACTATGTGACTCTAAACTAACCACAAGTTGGAGTTTTTTTTATTCACTAATTTACACAAAAGTTGAAAAATTTATGAAAAATTTACAATGCAAATACTTAACCACTCCCCCACACTTAAACTTTACATTGTCCTCAATGTAAATTGAATCGTCCAAAGAAATTCAAGGTAGGAAATCTTATAATGATATGCGACAAAAAATCAGAAAAAATAAATACAAGACAAGAAAAAGATAAAAACAAGACAAGAAATACTCATCGTATGGGTTGCCTCCCATGCAGCGCTTGGTTTAAAGTCGTCAGCCCGACTTGCAAGATCGATTCCCCATATACCAACAATCTGAAAAGTTGGGGATCCTTCCATAGAACCTGTTTTGCAAACACTAGCTTCACACAAATATTAGTAATATAAAACAGAAATGAAGCTATGAACCGATAAAAGCCTCCCCCACACTTTTTCTTGTCCACACTTGGAAGTGTATAAAGAATATAGAAGTCGGGAACTTCCATGGTTTCTTGTTCCAAAACCTGCATAGTATGAGAATCAAGTATCTCTAAAGGCGGATATCGAGAAACAAAGTCATGCAACAATATTCTCGAAGCACATACATTCAAACCAATAAGAGGTAAAGGAGAAGAAACAATAGGCAACGGGTTAGACAAATCTTGCACAATCTCTTGTATCACAGAATCCTCTTCATCCTTGAAAAACTCAAGTGAATTACTAACCTCTTGTATATCATGGTCCTCTATCAAACCTTGCAACCATTCTTCGTCCGTTTCTGCCTTGACCACAGTCTCGACATAAACATCATCATTATAATCATTTGCAAGCTCAATTGGGTCTTCCACAATATTGGTCATATCGGTCTCATTCTCAACATACTCCTCTTCATTAGACTCAAACCTTGTTGCACAATTGTCATCAAATATCTCCAAAGGTTGGTCATTTTTAACACAATCATCTTCGTCTTCATTTTCAGACTCACCATAATAAGAATCGTCGTCGGTTTCCCAACCCTTATCACGACGCCGTTTAAGTTCCATACGAATGGTCCTACTAATTTCATCGACAAGCTCTTCCGAGGCTCCATCATCTTCTACTTGTATAATTTCTGCGCAAGTTTCTTGACGTTCACACGCTTACAACCGCTGGCTACAATAGGTTCTCTTTCCCATGACTCTTCCCTTTGAATGGGTGAATGATCATAACTACGATCTAGAGTCGGGTAAGAAGAAATGTTCCAAAAATTGGTTTGTGCGACGTTCTCTCTATCACGGTCAAGTTGGTCTAGCCTTTGTTGCATGTCTTGTAATCCATTCAAAATCTGCATACAACTCGAATAAATCCAATTAGAAGTAGAATTATCCCACCTAGGTGCTTGACTTACATACCCACTACAAGGTTGTTGTTGGTATGTATGAAAATCACCATAAGGTTCTCTAGGATATGCATCATAGCCAATAAAATTGGTTTTGATTGTATCCCATAGATGGTGGGTAATTGTCATAGTGTTGAGGTTGTTGAAAACCGTATCCATCGCTCTAATATGCTCCGTCCATAGAAATCGGTACCTGAAACGAGATTCTCAAAACTCGGTTAGGAACCAAAGAATAAGAAAAAGTAAAACAAAACTAAAAACAAAAATAAGAAACCAAAAACAAGTGTCAACCGCTGCCTCCCCGGCAACGGCGCCAAAATTTGATCGCTGTCGTAGGCGTCAAAATAAATTACACTTTCTTACTACTCAAAATATATAATGAAGCAAAGGCAAGAAAGGATCGTTCCCACAGAGAGGTCTTGGGTTGTCAATATGTTTCGGTTCTTATATAAACAAAAGGGAGTTTTCTGATTTTTATAAACTAAAATAGAATTAAGGCAAAACAATAAAAAGCAAACACGCAAATCAAGGATGAGAAAGTATTAGTCATGGATTTCGTCTTCAATCACAAACATGTTTTCAACACAATAACTAGAATTGATATTTTAATCTCAACTTTTATCAAAGACCCTAGAATACCTTGATCGCAAGTATATCCCGCAAATCTCCTCTTGTCATCAACAAACACATTAAAAGATGCGAATATGAATTCTATCTTAGAGAACAACCTAACGTGTAAAAGCACTAATCAAGTTTAATTCCCTAGATGCGTTAAGTTCTATGAAATCAGGCCAATCAAAGCAATCGAACGTGTAAAAGCACTAATCCGATTTAACAAAGGTTATGACTCACTTGTGACTAATAGGATATATCACTACAAGCACTACCCACAATTATGCTACTTGCAATCAGAAATTTATCACTTTTGCGTATAATAAACTTTAATCTAGCAATAGAGATGAAAGTAAACTCAATCGATTCGCGACTCGACTAAACAAGCATTCAACTCATATGACAATATTAATGGTGAATCATAAACGATAAAGCATGGAGACAAAACTAATTTATCATATCAAAAGGTATATTTTGTGAAATCCAATTATTCCATAACTAATAATAAAAACTAGGTACTCATATTCATGGAGTTCATAACAAGAAGGAAGAGAAAACCTATCATGTTTCTAAACCCTAGAACCAAAAGTAGAGGCAAAGAGATAAAAAAGAGATCCCCACAAAATCTATCTAAGCTTCCCTATATATAGAGTTTTATAACCTCTTCTTGAAGAAACTAGGAAACCTAGCAAAAATAGGAAAGAGCACCTCCTTAGAAATTGTGTCCCGTGCATCGAGCCCCGGTCGAAAGTAGTTGCCAAAACTCTTGCTGAAACTTCTGGAATACCTGCATCCTTAATCTGATTGTGTAGAAAATTGGCTAAATAGCCTATTGGGCTTGCATTCAAATGTCAAGATCCAACCCATGCAGTTTGTTGCTTAATTGTCAGTCACGTTGGACTGACAGTGTAACCCTTGTCATGTACGTCTCATTATCTCGGCCATTCATAGCCATCATCCGCAACAGCTCAATTACGCAGCAGCGATCATAGCCTCCAACTTGTTCGAGCATTTCTCAATCAGCGAACTCCATCTCTTCTCAGCAAACCCATGACCATCCGATAAGCCGCAACAGTCCCAACTGACTCTTTCCATTGCTGATGACGATGAACATCACCATTTCTTCTCGAGCTCTAAAAACTTAACCCAGCCATCAGTTGCTGGCAGCTCTCCTCATTCTCGTCTTAAACTCGACTTCCTCTCACACTTCAGACCCACTCTCTCCATTAATAGCTAAACCCGACAGAAAATAACTCATCTTCATCTCTCGTCATTGCTGCCATCAGTTCACAGCAAACCTCGAGTCCTTCTCAGCTTCTTTAAATCTCCGTCCCTGAAGTCATACCCGAGCATAGAAGCATCCATCAACAGCTTCCAATAATCATTTAGTCTCATCACTGCCATTGGCATTATTATCATACTCATGGACTTCTCAAGCTTTTCTCGAACAGCATCATCCCGAGTTCTTCTATGTTCGACTTGCGCTCGACTGGTTTCATCACAGCAATCACAGCTTACTATCATCTCAGTTACCGAACTTATTCCTTCCCAAACTGATCCTACTCAAGCTCTTTAAAGATCCCATTATTACTAGCATCTGTTCTCAAACCTATTTACCCTAGTAACCTCGACACACAGTTAAACTCGAACTCAACTGGTCTGTATATACTCCTCCATCTCAGTCTTCAATCGACGGCAGCAAACGAAACCCTGAAGTCTTCATCATTCATATACATAGCTGCCAACATCACCACAGTCCACCAATAAGGCAGAAACACTTCAACAGCATCATCTTTATCTATCGGCATTGGCAGCAGTTCGACTCAGTTTCCATCTCCATTGACAGCATCGAATCCATAGCTACCACAAATAGCAGCACTGCCAATAATCGAGAATCTCTCTCGTGCTCCAACTCCATAATTGCCAATGGCAGCAACCTTCACAGCAGACTGTCCATTCTTCTACATTCCCGTCACTGCCATTATCTCGATCATCAACCTCTAGGGATCCTCATTGGATGCAGCTAAATCCCAATATACCACAGAACTGCATTCTGTCCTGACCTTCGAACGTCTATCATCGTCATTGTTGTGATCAACAAATGGCAGCAGCAGCACCGCTGTATTAAAATCCATTTTAATCACGACCCAAGTATTCTATCTTCCCCAGCTCCATCATCTACTGCCAAAGACTATCAAGCTTTCATCATTTCCCATCGGCAACAGCAACACTTCCATCGTTCAGGCGTTTAGTCAAGCACCTTGTGTGCAGTTTTTGGTGGTGAAGAAGATGACTTCTCCGCTGAACTCTAACCCTTTTATCCATCTCCTTCCCTTCAATTGACACGAACCCATAGTTCTAAACATTCATTCATTCTAAATCAGCACTGAATCCTCAAATACCAATGGCAGCAACATCAACTTTCAATGGCAACGAACTCTTCTTCATCCCTGTCTTGTCTCGGCTAATAACCATATCTGAATCTTCTCCAGGTTATCAATATACACACAATGCCTTCGCCTTAACTGATGAGCCATCGTGACATAAGGCTTGCCGGCGAGAAGGACTTGGTGCAGAGGTGGTCTTCATGATTGAGCTGAAACGGGAACACTGAGTTATGAAAATCTCGACCAACTTCTGTAGTTATAGGAAGTAAAGTAGAAGCAGGTGGCCCTTAGTAAATTGATTGGGTGCCTATAACAGTTCTGTAGGTTCTCTAGTTTTCGACAACTTCTGCTTGCTTCAGATGCTTCCAGATTCTTCATACGATGTCGGATTGACTCCACTCTTTCGCCATTGGATTCGTCTTTTCGTGTTCTTCGAGATGATGAGAAGAAATCTTGGATTTGAGCGAGTTCCACTTCCTTTTGCCCCAATGACTCCAAAACACCTATAAAACTCAAAAGCAAACATAAGATACATAATTTACATGAAAACTCGCAAAGAAAGCATCAATAATGGATAAATATCAAGGTGTTTACAACACCTATCACACGACAACACGTGCATGCCTTCATAACCGACCAGAGTCATCCTTAAGGCTTGCACAAAGACGGTCCCACACGTTTTCATAATTCTGACCTAATTTGCTCAATTGCTCGTATTGGTCCCAAACTATCTCCAACCAACCTGGGGATTGATCAAACGGCCAACAACTGGTCACGTGACCACCAATAGCCGGTCCCATGCTCTCTTGGTCGGTCCCCATCTTTCATACCTAGGTTTTATCACCTAATGCTGAACCCAGCAATATTTCAGTAAATGATGAAACCAACATTTAATCATCATTCTTTTACCAATCCTCAAACTGAGAACCCTGGTGTATGCTCACTCGAGCACCGGGCACCACATGGACGCCCATTATCCCATGTGGTCGGTCCCTCTATCACTCATGACCTATTTTCATCGATTCATCAACTATGATATGAAATTAGGGTTTTGAATAAATGCTCCACGAATCATCACTCTGAGCACGATTCAAACACTAATGAATTTATGATGGATTCAGCAACTAACATCTGAATTAATCATATAATATTTGGTAGATTACTAATATTTTAATATTTTATTGGGTCACGTCACCAAAAAATGTTTCGTCGAATCGATCAATACTTGCTCAGTTGCTCAAATATTGATCCAGCTATCAATATTTGGTAATTTATCAGTAATTTGTCGAATTAAGCAATACTTGCTCAATTGCACGACAAATTATCAACATTCAGTAATTTGCCGAATTGAGCGATACTTACTCAATTGTACGTCAAATCATCAACATTCATTATTTTGTCGAATTGAGCAATACTTGCTCAATTGCTCGTCAAATTCTCGATATTCAGTAATTCGTCGAATTGAGCAATACTTGCTCAGTTGCTCGAATATTGATCCAACTAAAAATATTTAGTAATTTATCAGTATTTCGTCGAATCGAGCAATACTTGCTCAGTTGCTCGAATTATCCACATATATTCAGTAACTCATCAATATTCAACAACTCGTCGAATTTACAATATTTGCTCAGACGAGCAACATTAACATTCATGAATCGCTGAGCATTTGTCAAACATGCTCGATTTAACAAAACCTAGACTCATTGTCTAATTAGTCAACAACTGACAAACTAAATACATGTCTGTCATGCAGACTCCAAGATTCGTGAGACATCCATCACATCAAATTGGGGGATAACAACTAGGGTTTTGGTCTGGCGGCCTACAGCACGTGGATTTCATCCACGATGAGAAATGTGCGTAAGTTGTGTAAATGGTT
The DNA here is from genome assembly GCA_023531295.1 of Papaver armeniacum. Taxonomy (NCBI): domain Eukaryota; kingdom Viridiplantae; phylum Streptophyta; class Magnoliopsida; order Ranunculales; family Papaveraceae; genus Papaver; species Papaver armeniacum. Next base: position 45,800 of record JAJJWW010014942.1, on the reverse strand, counting down.
GAAGGAGTTAGCAAAGTAGTGGGTATACGATCCGTCAAGTCTCCTCACGACATAGAACTGACTTTACCACGATCTTCCACTTGCCCACTCTTCCACTCATGAAACCGTCACACTTACGGGGATCAAGGTGTTCACAACTCTGACAATATAAATAAGTCTCTGAATCCATGATTGAGGACAACGAATGATCACTAGCTATCAGCAATAGTCCACACAGAATTTCTCGAGTAACTACTCTCAAGAATTTGTCAATCTATCAGAACTTATTCGAACTCAATAGTTCACCAATTATTGCAGAAACCTTCAACACATCCACAACCCTTGATCATCATTGATTCCACACAATTCTCAACTTCCCTCCTACAGATCAACCCATCTCCCTCTTTGCGGCCGAATTTACTCTAGAACGACCATTGACTTGGTTTAGGCCGGAGTCCTACAGATTGATCTCTCGAATCTAAGCACTCACTTTGCAGTACATCTGTGTGAGGTTAAGCAGTTTGCTCGGTTGAGGAGTCCCGACAACACGCTCGACTCTTCACTTTCCTAAAAGACCAGTGAATCGTTTTTCCCCATCTACATTATTATTTAACCAAAAAGCACTATGTGTTGATTTTAGTGGCGAGTGTCATGACTTGACCCATTTACTCGAGACATCAAACATGTCACAAACTGGGGATGCTTACTGGGGTATTGGTCTGGCGGTTTACAGCGTGCGGCGTGCAACGCGCCCATTACGAGAAAGTGTCAGGAAAGACGAACGGTTAATAGTAATGAGACTAGTGGGTGAAATCATGATCTGTTTTCCTTCATAACGGAAACACGATGATCACCACCTTCCGTACAATTCCACTTCTCCATTACTTAACTTCCTCCATTTCCTATGAGATCAGGGTGCGCTCAATGACTTATATAAATAGGTTTTCAACCTATTTCAAAAAGGACAAGTGTTGTCACCACAAGTAGCCAGAAACCATTTTCTGATACAAGTCATAAAACAGCCACACCTTGATAATTCAACATTCTGATCTCAAACACCTTCTTCGCTTCCCTCCCTAAGATCAACCCTTCTCCTTCACCTTGTGACCGAATTGAATCTGGAACGACCATTTCTAAGTTTAGGCCAGAGTCTTACAGATTGATCTCTCGAATCTAACCGCGCAGTGCATTTGTTTAGGGTTGAATTTGTTTCTCATTAACACACCCAAATTTACCAAAAATAGCAGAATCTGTTTTTACCCCAAAACAACTGGCGACCACAGTGCGAGATTAATCTCTCGGTTGCAAGATCAATTTTCAATTTCATTTCAATTTTCTCAAATTGAAGATGGTGGATCTTAGTTCTGGATCAGCGACAAATCCTGATGTTACTGGCCCTGATAACACCCCCGGTGACACCAATGTACCGCCTACTAGCACGATCAACATATCTCGTGGTACTACATCCTCAAACACCAACACCAGCGGCGCAGGAAACATGATAGGCTGAGAAAGATGCCTACAATTGTAAACTGCAAGTGCACAGTATCGACAAGCAACACAGGGCAAGCACAGGTCGATCCACAGAGACTTGGAGGGTGTAACGTTGAAGCTTATGGTCTTACTAAACTGATTCTTAATGAGAGGTGAAACACAAGGGGGTTTTGTTTTGGGTCGATACGACAAGATATAGCAGTGATTGTAAAGTAAAATGCAAAACAGTTTGTAAAAAAAGGCTAGAGAGTTACTAGGGTGATTGAATTCACCTCCTAATCCTATGCTAAGGCAATACAAATTCAAGTTATGTTCTTGTTCCTTCCCAAGGAAAATTCTAAAGAATGAGTTATCAACTAATCTCACTAATTCCCCCTAGTATCAACTGTCTTCTTACAGTACAATTGATCACAGGTTCCTTGGTCAATTTGCTAAGCATCATTCCTATCTTATTAAGCACATATATTCTTCCATGGAAGTCTCAAATGGAGAATTTATTAACCACTATCACTAATTCTCCCCTAGTATTGGATGTCTTCTTACAGTACAACCAATCGCAGGTTAATTTGATCAACTAGCTAACTATTACTCCTATCTCAATTAAGCACAGCAAGAATAACAACATGAATATGAATTAACTCAACATATTATTAAGGGTTTCATCTACACCCTAGCAAAGTTGTTTAGAACATAATACAAGATGAAATTAAACCTAATTTACTACTGCAAGTTGCACCGGCTACTACGGGCTTAAGTTTTTACATACACTGCCTTTTTCATTTATACATAATTTTCACTCAAATTGTTTCAATTCAACAAACCAAGAGAGACCCACTCACCAAAACATCTGAATTGATTGTCCCCTCTGCTAATTCGGCTCTGCAACTTCATTAATTTGATGTTTCCCCCACTGTTGAAGAAACCCTAACTCTATCTATCTCAAACCTAGCTTTTAGGGTTGAAGAAGCTATGAAGGAGATAGAGAGAAACTAGGAGGTGGTGAAGGAGGCTGTGCTGGTGGTTTCTCGAGGGCGGTCGGAGATGGAAGTGATTGATGGCTCTGCAAAATTGGTCGGGGAAGAAGAACGAGCTGCTTGGTTTTTGTGTCGAGGGGAAAGAAGAGATGGAGAGGAATGTTTGGCTTGGTTGGATAGGGTAAAGGGGACAGGCGGCTAGGGTGTTAGGCAGGCGCAGCAAATGTTGATGCACGGGTTGAAGAAACCGTTGGATGCTTAGCTACATCAAATCTAACGGCTCAGGATAGAGGCGGGCTTGGGTTCGGATCTTGGGTAGCTTAAGCCCATGTATTTGTAAACGGGTTGCAACTGATGCGCAAGCGGGCTGCAACTTCTCTTCCATAGTCGCTAGTCTCCAACTTTCTGCTCCTTTGGCTCCTCAATTCATTTAAGCTTTATTTAGTACCTAAAAACACAAAATTAATTAGTACAAGTATTTATTCTTGAAAACACAGAAAATACAGAATTTGGGATGATATATGATTTTAAAGCACAAAAGATGAGTTAAATGCCAATAAAAAGGTGTAGAAATATGCAATATTTGGCACTCATCAAATACCCCCAAACCTGAATTTTACTTGTCCTCAAGTGAAACAGAAATTAAGAAATCCTAACTATACCACTGTCGCTGGTCTCTCGAATGCATTTAGCGTATCCACTAAGCCTTTAAACCCCTAGGTGTCCCTAGTGGACGAGTTGTAGTCTCGTGAGGGTTTACCAGAGGTGTACCCACAAAACCTTCTCCAACTTCAGAGCGTAAAAGAGTCTCAAGCATCCAAGGAGCTATGAGGACATAGAGTTTCTGCATGCTAGTAACATGAAGTTAGAACTACCAAAGAACGCATTCTCATCTTTAAGAGTTGAGAGAGAAATAACCAAACCATATGAAAGAATTCGGGTTCGAGCGTGATCACAAGCCTCGACTTCTGCCTCACCAATAGGGTTTTATGATAATTGCACTCAAAAAGATCGCTTTTCTAGTCTCTCATGTGTGCAGGCAGGAATAAAGAGAGAAATCTTGCGCACGTTGATGGTGAGAAGGATAACCTTCCGAAATAATTTCTGGAGACTCCACAGAATTGTGGACAAAAAGAATCTTTTTCTGATGATCTCTAAGAAAGGAAATCAACCATTAGCAAGGATGGGAGTACTCACTTACCTTCACATCCGATCGGCAATCAATACCACTCTCACAGCATCCATAGAAATGTCTTCAATCTTCGGTCTTCGGTTTTCAACTGTTGATGATGAACTTCTAAACTTCGCAAAAACTTGACAATTTGTAACTTTTCTCTTCAATTTCCTTGTTGCTTGGAATTTTCTTCTTGAATTCTTCTTCTTTACCATGGTGGTATCAAAACTAGACTAAGAAAATAAACTACAATTTTTTATTTTTATTTTATTTTTATTTTTTTTTGAATTAACTCATGAAATGAAAATAACAACAAAAACAATGAAACTACTAACTCCATGGATGAAGGACTTTATCACTCAATTCTTCACAACTTGTATTGTCTTGATTTCATAAACTTCACTAATTCTCATCTTATTTTCTTTTCTTTGAATTGTTGCATGTAAACCTTGGACTATTTCAACTTTTCTTCAAATATTCTGACGTTGCTCTGCTTGTTGATGATGATGTGTTTCTATGGATCTGTTGATGTTGTCGAGAGGGAGAGAGTGTGGAGTTAACTGCTAATCAAACTACAAGAAGGAGTTTTCATCTTTAGATGTCATCCTCATGATTGACAAAATTAGCACTCAAGAGATCAAAAATAGTGCTGAAAGTGGTGCGAAGTTGGGTAGCTCACCATTCCTACCCGGAATTGACGTACGGTGACACACACTCTAACAGGACTTTTTAGATAGTCACAAAAAATGAAGGTCGGTGCCTCGCTTGATGTAAAAATGGGTAGTCTCCACTATGGGTGATCACAATTCTATTACCAAATATCTTTGCAGCACCTAATTCACCCTCTGGCATGGTTAAATCCAACTTTAACGCTCTAATCAACTAAGAAACCCGATTGTGTTCTCCAGTACTTCCAATTTAAGTTATTTCGGTCAGACTCTCTATGTAAACATAGCTAGAAGCATGCTAGTGACTCTAAGATCTCTAAAAGTTGGAGGTTTTTATGTACATATTTACAAAGAGTTTTGAATTTTTTTTTGAATTTTTTTTGAATTTTTTTTTTTTTTTTTTTTTTGAATTAAAAGACTAAAAACTCTATATGCAAAACACACCCCCAAACCTAAATCTAACATTGTCCTCAATGTGTCAACAGATGATAAGAATTTAAACAATCACATACCATGAGAACTATGCTGATAAGAGAAAAGGGAAGAGATTACCGGTATGTCGGCAAAAGCAAGATTAGAGCTTCATTAGTCAAGGCTAGAATCCAACATTCTCAGCTGAGATCATATTGGATTAGCACAATATATACAAAAGAAGACTCAACCGATTCAAGATAGAAGATGTAACATTACCTACCGGATTATATACAAGAAAAATTCACCATACACCAACAATCTAAAGAGTTGAGGATCAACCCAAAAGAAGATATGAAGAAACATCAACAGCCTTACACATATATAACATGAGAGTGCAAGTAAGACTGCATATGTGAACGAGTTACCCCCAAACCTAAACTTGTCAACAGATGTGTTTTTGAGCACAAAATCTTGCAATTTTAGAGGTACATCATGCACAAGGTCTAATTCAAAATGAGTTTTGTTAAGAACAGGCAGATATACACATTCCAACTGTGGTTCCTTAAAGGTGTTGTACTTTGATGCAAAATAGTCCAAGAGGACTTGGGAGGCACAAAGTTCCAATCCTATATTAGGTATTCTCAGAAAAGTGGGTTTTACAATTTTTTTACAAACCACATCTAGGTTTGGTGGAGGAGTTTCAATCTGTGACTTAGGAAAGAAAGTAGGTACATCTAAGTTGTTTTCATGTATAAGATCATTTGCACCATTACACATTTTCCTAAAGTCAGAAAAAGGTAAATCATGTTCACTTTCATAGAACAATTCATCAAGCCCCATGTCAGTATCATCAGCATTCAAAGTACCCAAATCAGTATCACAAGAAGAGTCATATTGCGACCTAGGAGGGGAATCAGACACATTACAATTATTTTCATGCATAAGATCGTTAGTGTCAACAGACAATTCAACCTTCCCTTGGTCGGTCACGAGCTGCCCAGCATGTATACTTTCACAAAAAAATTGCAATAATCCCAGATCAACATCAACATCACATGTATATGCATATGGAATACTAGGAGAAACATCATTCATGAAGGTCGAGGCAGAGAAGCCTAATGTTTCGGAACCCAAAGGTTCCACAATATGTTCAGCATAATCATGTTCTTCAAGCATAACATATTCATCATCATCATCATCATAACAAAAATGCATTTCCCTATTCAAAATTGTAGCATTTCTAGTCCCTTCTTTTACCTCTATATTAGGTCTGGTTTCAATATTAACATCTTGACTAGGAACATAAACACTATTCTCAAAATTTACTTTAGGATTAACCGTCATTTCATTTTGAAACTCCCTCTCCTCATTTTCTAAACGAAGCAGGTTTATTTTTAACAATGCATTAAGTTGTTCAATGGAAAGAGAGTTTTCAACAGTAGGTATCCTCATAGCATATTGGTATTCAGTACATGGTTGCGCATGAGGGTCACTACAGAAAGGAAATTCAGAAGCAATGCTATATGGTTTATCATGCAATAAATTCAATTCAAACCTAGCATTATTTTGTTCGATGAGCATGAGATTTTCTTCCACAGATTGCCTACAAGAGGTCGGGGAAGTATAAAATTGTTCAACTCCCCACTGTGGTGAATGATACATGTGTGCATGGTCATTAGGGTCTATAAAATACTGATCGCAACCTTCTAAAGGTTGATTATGGTCCCAATGACTACCAGCTTCATAACCTGTCGGTAATTCATATCTTGGATATTCATGGTATTCTCTAGATTGCCTAAAATCATGCAAAATATAGCAGTTCTCAGCAGGATGGCCTAAGCTACCACATAAGGTACAAGCATACATTTCAGATTGCCTAGGGGAATTAGATTCGACAGATTTCTCATGTAATTGCATTTCTAAAGCTGCAGTTTGAGCTTGTAACTGATCCAAAAGTGATGATTGTGAGAGTTGGGCACTGTAAAGATGTTCATTTTTACCATGTGATGGATGATACATGTGTAATAGTTATTAGGGTCCATGTATTGATGCTCAGGACTATGAAAATGTCCATAACAATCCCTATAACTAGTGACATCATGGTCTATGGGAGGCTCATAACATGAAGCATGCCCGTAAGCAAGTTCTCTGATGGATTTGTTTTCATCCCCAGTTGCAGACCAAAATCCTGACATGTTATGGTTATCAGACAACCAAACAATTTTCGAAACAGGGAGAAAATACTCATGTAAACCAAGGTCTAGCTTTTGGAAGTAATGCACACAGATTCAAAAATATTGTACTGATCAGTCAAGGTGCAATTGCACGACTCATAAGGTAACGACTTATTGGGGCTGTGTATGCAGACTCAGTATGTTTCAGAATTCATATAGCTCAGAGAACACAACAGATTCGGCAGGTAACATGCTTTCAAGTATCATGGATTCATGCACAAAGGTACCAAGGTGACTGGTTCAACAGACAGTCATTGTATATGTCAGATTAATGCTTTATGAACATGACAATCAGTTTCAGGGATGATCGCACACAAACATAGGTTCTACTGATATTAAGAGAAATAATGCTTTCAACAGGCAGATGTGTTATTCAGTTATCACAGACTCATGTGCGCAAACCCTAGATATTGCAGGGTTGGATGCTACTACAGAAGGCAACTAGTTTTGTCGACAAGCATGCTATATTATTCACTCAGGTAAACAAGGTTTGAGAAACAATACCGCCGGTATAAACTGGGTTTAGGCACGACACAAATTTGTTCCTTTCTTTGTACTTCCTTTCCTTGTTTCGCAGTGTAGCAGCGCCACGGGTACCTGGTTGCTCAGAGGAGAAGTTCAGTTCTCAAAAATGTGCAGGAAAATCAAAGAAATACATAAATTATTTGTTCACCACTGTTGAGCCAATTGATGTATTATCTAACAAACTAGATCTGGGCAGGACAGACTGATGCAAGTATAATTATAGACGAGCTTCAAATGCAGAATGCTTGGATATATTACAGGGGGATGATATGTAATTACCTAATTAATGGTGTACTTAACTTCTAGATGCTTGACCTACAGGTGCAAATGTTATGAAAAACTACTAAAGCTAAGTTATACTAGAATATTCACAGCTACTGAAACAATAAAAGTGGACTGGGAATTCTAAAGACCTAAAATATGATGCAGATTAAATAACAACTACAAATTTTAATCTACCATAAATTGAGAAAAGTACGAGCAATGGAAAACTTAACAAATATGCTGCAAACTAGACTACATAATGCGAATGACTATAGAGAAAACTGAATCAACTTGCCTTGACTCACAGAAATGATATATTACAAGTTAATGATGCATGCCAACTAACTAAAAAGGTAGCAAAAGGGATGCAACTATGTGACTGAAAGTTGAATTACTGAAACTAGGAGTTACAGATGCAAAGACCTATAAACTAAAAGATATAAAAACAACAGAAGTCTTAATATATACAACTTAACTATAGAATGCAACTAAATAGAGGTACAAATGACTCAAACTGGTCCTAACATGCAGATGGAGATTTACAGGTGGCAAAATATGATAAACTGAAAAGGTTAAAAACATGAGAGAACTTAACAGAGTTACAATTTTGAGCACAGAGTGACGGAAAAAACAAAGAAAGAAAAAATAGCAGCAGTGAACTAACAAAGCTATCTACACAGATTACAAACTCTTCTAACAAAGTTCAAGTTATGCTAAAATGCTTACACCTGCGAAAACAAGTTAAGTGTCAAAGTGATAAGATGCAAGTAACTTCAAACTAGTTTGCCAATGACGCAGCCGACCTTACAAAAACACGAGGCAGTAACATGATAAAACTAAAAAAAAAAATCAAAAGTTAACACTAGATGCAGGTTATAAACAAATGAACTAACCTACTGAAATAAGACTGGCAACAGTAAAAATAAAGAAATTTCAAAGTATACACAGATTCTTATATGACTAACTTACTAAAGGGAATATATATTACAAACTGAAAGAGTTAAACACAGCTGAGCACTTGCCTACAGGAAGGGACCAGTAACACATGACCCTGACTAATAACAATGACTAAATCAATAGGAACAGAAAATAAAGATGCAGCCAATTAGAAGAAGCGGCTAAGCTAACTGAACAAGATGCAGTTATGAGGATGCAGTGTGACAGAATGCAAAAGATAGAAAGAAAAATTACAGCTAAAATACTACATAATGAAAAAGCAGGCTACAGATCGTAGTGACTAAAGAACTGAGAGAAAACCAAAGGAAACCTACACTACAAAATATGACACACTATAAGAAAAATATGTACAACCTAAATTACATAGCACAACTAATTATGAATGAAAACAAACTCAAACTTGATATGAGTACAAGACAAAGATTCAGCTAACCTACTGAAATAAGATGCAGTGTATATACAAATGGATTAAAGTTAAACAGTTGAACTACAAGATGCTACCAGCTTATGCTACAGGACAATGATGCAAAACTTGGCTAACTAACAAAAAGGACTGAAAAAAAATAATGCAGGTATGTGAATGAACTTAGAGCTACGGCCAATGCTTATGGAGCTAAGATACGGATGGTCGGAATACAATGAATAAAACTACAGAAAAATAAAGATGCAGTTATACAAACAGATGGTGACAACATACAACTAAAACACTTAAAAGTACCTACAGACTCCTATATGGCTAATTTAGTGATGAACTACAACATGTGATGAGAAACTACAGGGGAATATGAAGTATACCGAATAGATGCCAGATATATAATGATGCAGTTGACGAAACTTCAGGAATAGAAAATAGAGAAGAATAAAAATGATTTCTAGATGCAAGTTATGCTACAGATGGAATACTCTATAGAATTTACACTAAAGGTGGCGAGAAAATAGAAAACGTATGCTAGAGAATTAAGCTAAAACTACAATGGCAGGCTACAGGATTGAAGTAACTATGTTGAACTGATGAAAAACAATTTTAAGTAGACAACAAAAATACAACAACTTTACAGAACTGAGCTACAACTACACTACAACTAAACACTTATATACAAAAAATAAAACCAGTAAAGCGGACTATAGAATCAACCACACCGCTACCGAGCCCCCGGCAGCGGCGCCAAAAACTTGGTAGGCTGAGAAAGATGCCTACAATTGTAAACTGCAAGTGCACTGTGTCGACAAGCAACACAGGGCAAGCACAGGTCGATCCACATAGACTTGGAGGGTGTAACGTTGAAGCTTATGGTCTTACTAAACTGATTCTTAATGAGAGGTAACACACAAGGGGGTTTTGTTTTGGGTCGATACGACAAGATATAGCAGTGATTATAAAGTAAAATGCAAAATAGTTTGTAAACAAAGGCTAGAGAGTTACTAGGGTGATTGAATTCACCTCATAATCCTATGCTAAGGCAATACAAATTCAAGTTATGTTCTTGTTCCTTCCCAAGGAAAATTTTAAAGAATGAGTTATCAACTAATCTCACTAATTCCCCCTAATATCAACTGTCTTCTTACAGTACAATTTATCACAGGTTCCTTGGTCAATTTGCTAAGAATCATTCCTATCTTATTAAGCACATATCTTCTTCCATGGAAGTCTCAAATGGAGAATTTATTAACCACTATCACTAATTCTCCCCTAGTATTGGCTGTCTTCTTACAGTACAACCAATCGCAGGCTAATTTGATCAACTAGCTAACTATTACTCCTATCTCAATTAATCACAGCAAGAACAACAACATGAATATGAATTAACTCAACATATTATTAAGGGTTTCATCTACACCCTAGGAAAGGTTTTTAGAACATAATACAAGATGAAATTAAACCTAATTTACTACTGCAAGTTGCACCGGCTACTCCGGGCTTAAGTTTTTACATACACTGCCTTTTCCATTTATACATAATTTTCACTCAAAGTGTTTCAATTCAACAAACCAAGAGAGACCTACTCACCAAAACATCTGAATTGATTGTCCCCTCTGCTAATTCGGCTCTGCAACTTCATTAATTTGATGTTTCCCCCACTGTTGAAGAAACCCTAACTCTATCTATCTCAAACCTAGCTTCTAGGGTTGAAGAAGCTATGAAGGAGATAGAGAGAAACTAGGAGGTGGTGAAGGAGGCTGTGCTGGTGGTTTCTCAGAGGCGGTCGGAGATGGAGGTGATTGATGGCTCTGCAAAATTGGTCGGGGGACTGAGCTTCTGGTTTTTGTGTCGAGGGGGAAAGAAGAGATGGAGAGGAATGTTTGGCTTGGTTGGTTAGGGTAAAGGGGACAGGCGGCTAGGGTGTTAGGCAGGCGCAGCAAATGTTGATGCACGGGTTGAAGAAACCGTTGGATGCTTAGCTACATCAAATCTAACGGCTCAGGATAGAGGCGGGCTTGGGTTCGGATCTTGGGTAGCTTAAGCCCATGTATTTGTAAACGGGTTGCAACTGATGCGCAAGCGGGCTGCAACTTCTCTTCCATAGTCGCTAGTCTCCAACTTTCTGCTCTTTTGGCTCCTCAATTCATCCAAGCTTTATTTAGTACCTAAAAACACAAAATTAATTAGTATAAGTATTTATTCTTGAAAACACAGACAATACAGAATTTGGGATAATATATGATTTTAAAGCACAAAAGATGAGTTAAATGCCAATAAAAAGGTGTAGAAATATGCAATATTTGGCACTCATCAAAAATTCCCTTAGGCGTGACACCTCCAATCACCAGAGCTAGAGCCGCTGCCGCTACCCCCAATGTTTCTTCGAGCGTAACGCCCCCGGTTGTTACTAGAGCTACTGCCACTACCCCATCATGACGAGAGATTGGAGGGGCCAGAGGAGGCCAACCCCCTATTACCATTGTCGATTTAATGGAAAGACAAGAAGTTCTCGCTAAGGCTCAGACGGACATGGCTATGACTTAGAAAGAGGTACTTACTTTCCTCAAGACAATAACAGAATGACTACCACAAGAGCCGCGTCAGTCCATGGAACCAATAAGGAGTACTTTCAATACTCTTGGCGCAAGCACTTCAGCAGGACATACCTTATAGATGAAGAAGCTCGCGTTGTTCCTGAACGCCCATTGGAAAGGAATCATCAATCCAATTTCATCACACGTGAGGATATGGAACGACTTCTCCAAAATCGAGGCAAAGAAAACCCGGCGGACATGCACCAGCATCAACCTCCTTATCCTCCTGATGTGCAGAGAATTCTACTTCCAAGATGATATTATTCTCCCCAGTTCTCCCTTTATGACGATACTGGGCGTCCACATGGTACAACAACATTGCACCAAACTGTATAGCCAATTAGATTCAAGCACTATGATCCAAATGTGACTGAACATCAATTATTGGAGTTGTGCATTAATAACATAGTACCTGTCTATCGCGCTTTATTAGAGAGCCTGCGCTTCCAGACATTCTCTGAACTTCATGAAGCTGCTAAGCGGTTGGCTACAACAGCACCAGCCTTGCTGAAACAAATCAGGCCCGCCAGGAATGAAGATACACGTGAGACTCGAGGAAACATACGTCTCATCAACAAACAATACAACACTCAACCCTCTGTAAGCGCGGTGAGTGTAGGAGGAAAGAAAAGCTCCAGTTGTAGAACAACAAACCAAACGTGCGGCACCAGCGCAGCAGACAGCTCGAAAATCCGTGACTAAGACTCCTGTTCGGCAACAAAGACAGGAGAGGCTCTCCAAACTTGAGTGACTGCAACAAATTCCAAAGAGAAGGTGGATGAAGGAGAATTTAAATTAGGCACTAAAAGAGTGCACAGAGATCCTCTTCCGGTCAGGAGTTACATAGTTTCTGGGTACTCCGTCCCCAAAACCGTACAGACCATGATGGAGCATTTATGCAAACAATAATAGGCGAGTTTCCGCACACAGGGAATCAGGGAGGAGCTGCTTCACCAAAAATAAAGAAGGTAGGGTAAACTCACATACATGATCGATCAAAGCCTGTCAATTCTCATGGCCGTGGTCGTCCAAGTGCTCGCAGCTGCCGCTCCTTCCTTCCAAGATCCATGGTCGTAGCCACCACTCGTTACTGCCAAGATTTGTGCATGTAGTCATCACTCGTCCCTGTCAAGGATTGTGATCGTAGCCATCCAAGATCCAGCCAACTTGTTTTTTCTCCACGGAAATGTAGTCTCTTCTGATCTCAGTTGCTGCCAAGAACCGTTGTTGCTCATTTGTTGATACCCGCAAGAGCTTCACCATGACAACGACAACTACGTACAAAGTTAATCCAAACTTATGCATGTTTTATTTACCCATGGAGAAGTAATACGATCACCAGTACGGAGGCTAGATGGTGATACCTTTATTATGGTAAACCCATCGAGCATACAAGAGAGATTCTCGTAAACCACACTTGGGGACTGAGGCTCAACATGAAATTCCTTCGCCGTCAGTCAATGACCTCTTCAACAGAAGAGAGATGGTCAATCAAGAAGCATGTAATTTGCAAGGGAAAATCAAACTGAAGAAGCCGCTTCAACGTCCCCTCCAGAAGCCGTTTCAACGTCCTCTCCAGGAGCCGCTTCAACGCTCTCTCCAGGAGCCGCTTCAACGTTCACTCTAGAAGCCGCTTCAACTCACTCTCCAGGAGCCGCTTCAACGTTCACTCCAGAAGACGCTTCAACGTTCCCCCAGAAGCCGATTCAATTTCCTTTCCAGAAGCCGAAGCCGCTTGAACACGTCGGCAAGTCACACAGACCAACCGCATCAGATTTGCCACATCACCTACTCAGAATTCAGCAACGCCCACCAAAGGCCTGCACGAATGTCATGAACCGATGTGTGATTCACAACAAGAACAGGATTGAGATAGTAGTAACGCCAAGATCCTCACGGATCAAGCCTCCTGGTTCAGAGAACACGGTTTAATCGATTCAACTATTTACTTTTGATTGATTTCTTAGATAATGAACTCTCTTACAGACTCCTGAGTTTATAAGGCTTTACCTCAAATACTACCCTAGATCTAATGGCTACAACGCCACTAAATGCTTACATCTAAACCACTCATTACAAAAGATAAGGACAACCTTATTTGTTTAAAGTCTACCAACTAAAGATTATGCTAAATACCGTCAACGAAATGATATGGGCGCCCTCCTCCTAGGCTTGGGACATGACAAATACCATCCCCTTCAGAACATCCTTGTCCTCAAGGATGAATGATATGAAAACACACAAGTTTGTTGGAGAGTCCTTCAAGGTTGCATTATGAAATACAACATCTGTTGTACCTTGTATCCGGCTGATGAAGCTATTGACCCAATGCCACAAAACGACTCTCATGAGTGAAAGTGGATGGATCTTCGTCAGCGCCAATGGAAACTGAATAGATTGTTGTGGTCGCAGGGATGTCCTCCCTTCTACTTTAGCCTGCCCATCTCTGTTGTTCGTAATGCTCCTAGTTGGAGATGAAAGTTCGTGAGATGAGTGGACCTGTGTGTATCGTTGTAGCTCAAAATAATCATTCAAAACCACCCCAACATCCTTGTGGGAGTAATTGTCGTGTCCACTTTCTTTTCAAAGAATAACACCTCCTTAGAACGCCGTTTGTGTCGAAGTAAGAAGCCCAAAAACTGACTGCAACAAGGAAAGGTAGATAATTTGGAACCCTCGCTGTCCTTATGAACTACAACACCAAAATTGCTTACAAGGAGGCCGATAATTTTGTGAGCACCCAATGTTTTCCGCATGCAAGGTAGACCATAACCTCCTTTTGGTTGAGTTGTTGTAGGCCTTTCGAACATGTCTGCACCCTCTTTCAATTGCATGATGAACTTCTTAATCACTGCATGCCGCAAGGCTTTAGCCCCACTTTTGCTGATTGACTGGATAGCAATTGCAGCTTCATTTGTTGTCACTTGCAACACCCTTATCCTTCTTTTCTTAGTACCACAAATCTGTTGTTGTATGTAGTGGACTTCTCGAAGGTGGAAGTGAACTGTCTTATTATTAACAAGAGATGTTGCAGAGAAAACCGTCGCATAAGTGGTCTCAGTAGTGAGCAACCTGTTGGCTTGTATTAGCCAAAGAGGTTTTTCGTTAACCTTTCCATGGTTGCAACTATGAACTGGTACAACAGAAACTAGCCACGTGAGGTGTTGCTTGAGCTTGAATGAACAATGCAAACAAATCCATTTAATAGTTCCTCCACTCAGTAAGCCCATATGAAACAAACTGAATTCCCATGGCCATGGCACCTCGAACATTAACACAACTAGAACGCGAATCAATGTAGATATGAGTTGTAATCCAATTGTTATTTCATGGAGCTTTATATGAGAATGTCCTCTCAATGGTTGATACGTCAAATCCAACAGGTGATTACGGTGAAAATATATATGCTGAGCATCACCATTTGTTGTAAATACCCACTTCAAGGAGACCTCCCGTAACAACACATTTGGAATGGGAATCACAATGAGCATGAAAAGAGTTCTCACTAACCATCCATGTAATTCTAATTGTACATAACCCCTCACTGGTTGACACACTAATCTCAACCAGTGATTGTCACGGAAAGATTTATCTTGAAGATCATACAAGAATTGAAGACAAGTCATGGCAGAATTCATAGGTACCTTAGAAATGCTTTTATAGACCCCATGAGTAAGCAATGGACAGTGCAAAAATAAACATCCGGAGAGCTTTAAACCTCTTAGAAAATATGGAAAGTCCTACATCTTGGTGCCCCACGGTCTTTCTTGACCACCGGATGAAAGAAAGACATCCATCAGTTGGTACAACAAGGTATTCGCTGACATATAAGCCCCCTTAAGCTCGAGAAAATCACACTGCAGCTCCAAGGAAAAGTTCTCTTCCTTCTTCTTACGAGACACTTGACCAAAAATTTGATTTGCCTTCCTAAATATCACCAACTCCGTCCACTGTTGTATTACAATGCCTATGCATGGCATTTGCAGACACAACAAACCACCAACGCCACTATCACCATTGTTAGCCAACATAAACACAATCAGATACCTAAATTGGATTTCTGAACTGTACCCTAGTCTTAAATATAGCTCATAAACAAGGTTTCCATTACCATTCTTGAAATTTGACTCAGCAAGCCACTTCCCACGGTCAAATACGGAGCAGAGATAATACAAATAATTAGAGAAACACACAACACTAGGCAAAATCCACAACCAAACACAAAAAATAGAGTCAAGTTGAGTGTAATACAAGGATTGGAGAAGAAACTCGACAAAATAGAGGTGCACCTTCTTTTTGTCTTCTTGAATGGCTAGGCTTTCATAATTCTCAGAAGTAGGTAATTTAGATTTACACCTTAAGTAAACCACCAACATGGCCATAGCTGAATTTTGAATCACTATGAGTAAGACCTGAGTCCTTAACTTTCTTGTAAAAATTTTGGTCCAGCTATAATTTTCCTTTTTATGGTATACTAGACTGCACATATAGGTGTAACAAGGAAGTAGATATATAGAAAAATCAAAATCGCACATACCCCAAGCAGAATAAGACTTGTACAGACAAGTGCAAGCGGAATGCCAAATTGTCCCTTGAACAACCAATCCACCAAATGCTTTATATCCAAGAAATGAAGAGTGTTGACAAGACACTATTTCTGAGAGATAAGAATGAGAACTAACCCCTGTGGAAATGGGAAAATGTAATAGCAAAAGAAATATAAACTCCCTCATATTAATTTGAAGCACAACACCTTCCTGTCCCTTAATTAGAACTCTAAATAATTCAATACAGGGAATATCTTTTCTAGCCGGTAAAAGATGATGAAATTGCAAGGCTATAGCATCTTCACATCCACTCAAACTCCGAAGTAGACAGTCGAGCAAACTGTCCAACCACTCCCATACCTTCCACTCTACGAGACCAAGATGATACAGTTGATCCCTTGGTGGATAAATCTTCTCAATACCAAGTATTCTAGCCGACAAGAGGAACAACAATATATTGCTTTCAATCATTTTAACAAACAGTTTACTACCATCACCCTTATGACCAAATCTAAAAAATTTCAGTACAGCTGAATTAGGGAATATTGAATCGGAGGCATACCCAGGATGTAAAACAATTCTCCCCTTGGAATCATCAATGAAACTTGACTCATCAATCCTCTTTCCTGGATCGAATACAGAACATGTAGAAGAAAAATAAAGATTGAAATAAACAGCTACATTCAGACTTTTAGCAGGATTAGCAAAACCACTATTAGCTAGGATTCCAACATTTGAAGCAGTAAACAACCAATTTGGTAAGTACCCATTATTATTAACCAGCTCCTGAAAAATTTCTTTAAAAAATCTACCCAAAAATTTTGAACCCCCGAGAAAAGAAAAGCCCAACTTATAATCAACTTGTAATTTCACTTTTCCACGATCAAATATGTTACGAGAAGAATTAAGAATAATGTTAAAACACTCACCAAATTCGATCTGATTTTTCTCTTCAATATCATTCACGGCAGCTTCAACAATTTCTTCGAATTGAAAACTCTCGGACTCAGTTGAATCAATGTTTTCCTTGTCAACAACAGAAGAAATTGATTTAACCCTAATTTTTGTAACCTCTTCAATTTGAGAAATCAACCCATTATTTGAGTCATACTTTTCTTCTTCAAATAAAAATGAAGGAATCAATTCCTCTAAAGAATCATCTTCTTCTTCATCGACGGAAGGAGGAATCGATGTAGTACCCTTAATGAAAATTATCAATATACATTTCTTCCTTCCTGTGCGCAATCTAGAGCAGTTTGAGAGTTATTCTCTTCATAGTGAAACCGATAAAACCCACAAAACTTATCATATTCCTTTCTTGCTTTATCTTCCTTCTTCAAAGCTTTCAGCTGCAGTGGTGTAGCTTCCGGCAACTCCATGGAACGAAACTGCTCTAGATTGCGCACAGGAAGGACCGGATGATACCAATTGTCATGAACCGATGTGTGATTCACAACAAGAACATGATTGAGATAGTAGTAACGCTAAGATCCTCATGGATCAAGCTTCCCGGTTCAGAGAACACGGTTTAATCGATTCAACGATTTACTTTTGATTGATTTCTTAGATAATGAACTCTCTTACAAACTCCTGAGTTTATAAGGCTTTACCTTAAATACTACCCTAGATCTAATGGCTACAACGCCACTAAATGCTTACATCTAAACCACTCATTACAAAAGATAAGGACAACCTTATTTGGTTAAAGGCTACCAACTAAAGATTACGCTAAATACCGTCATCGAAATGATATGGGCGCCCTCCTCCTAGGCTTGGGACATGACAACGAAGCTGCGCATGAACAACCACATCGCTGACAAAGTCAGATTCGGTGTTTATTTCCAATTGCCTATGGAAGGGGTGCATGGGATGCCAGAAGTTGGATACAATACAGATTTATCAAGTGTGACTCCCTCTCATTGATCAATAAATGACGAATCCAAAAGATTGCCGCCTTCATCAATTCGTTAACCCCCTTAACAGCAAACGCAATGGAAGTACGTCTTTTAATAGAAAATAGGCTCAGGATAATTACACCTGGGGACTGCCAGCACGGGATGCCTTCACGTCCCTCAACTAGGTTATCTCTGATATAACATCATCACTGTCAAAGCTTTACAAGGCGCAGGAAGTTCTCAACATGAAACCGTACACTGCATCAAAGACTCCAAAGTACGCCGCAGAGATATTTTCACGTCTCCGGCCACGCCATCGGATCTAGTACACATCTACACCTCCTTACAAGACCGCATTGTATTCCCAAGACGACTCAAAAAATATAGCTCTAGTTACCAGACAGAAGTGTAATTGGGGACTGCTCATCGCATCCCATTCCATACAATAATTCAAGATTCAGAAGATGATTCAAAGGATGTCGCTTGGAACGAATTCCTTGAAGACTTGATAGCATCACATTGGCGACGGAACGCCTCTCAGCTCGTCTACTTCACTCAACGGCTCCGGAAGATCTTACCCAGACAAGCTTTCCAAGCATGTCATCATCGCAATCAGAAAGGAAAGAATATGTCTATGAGCTAAAGAGTCGAAATAAATACAATTTTGTGCCAGTCAATGCTCAAGAGTTTAAAGAACATTTCACTTGCAACTCAGCAGTCCAGACACTAAGAAACTTAAAGTCAAGACTTCTTGTAATTGAGCGCAATGGAGTTTGGTAAATTTCGAAACCCACTAGAGAGGTCATACTCATTCTTCTGGAGTCAGAACCTTATTACACATTCTAGAGAAGATCGGTGGTACTGTTGGATGGCTACATGTGCAAAAAAGAAAGCAGCACCTACCTTGGGTTCTCATGGCTCGCCTTGCTGTTGATTATAACTATTGGAGATTTCTTTGTTGCCGTTGACGCTCGCTCTACCGCCACTAACAAAGAAAGTCATTCACACCGAGCTAAATATCCGAGTTTGATCAACTACTCATGGATATTACACTCACAGCTAAAATACGAAGACAAGATGAATTTACCTTGCCGCTGACGATTGGCAAGCTTATGATCGAGCTGCTGACAGCGACGAAGAGGATCCGGATGATGCACACGAAATCACGGAGCCGATCGAACAACAAAAATAGAAGAGGGTCGACACTCCTTTTCATACGAACGGAGTTTCTAGAGTTTGAACCGAAGAAGGATTTCTTCTTGCACCATGAATGGGAATAGATGGCTGGACGCACCGCACTCGTACCCCATAGCTGAGCTAGCAACACGCTACTACGAAAGCCGTTGGTCGCACGATCCCGCTGCTGAAAGTCGATTTGGATTTCCCTGGTAATATCTACCTGCTTCGTCTTTTCAATTTTATCTTTCGTCTGTCACTATCTAGTGCTTACCCCGCAACAATGTCACTGTTACGTGCTAAGCAGGGGGACTTAATGTTGATGGTGGTTTTTAGCTTAGGGCGAAAACTGTAATAATCTGTCTACCTGAACCGGCATGAGAAGTAGTAGACCTTGATATATCTATATTCCGCAGGGAATTTAGAGAATATATCAAAATCTGATGAGTGCCTATGCCTATCTTCATATTATATCGAAACTCAAGCTCCTAGATGAATTGTTCACTAGTATATAGCCTAATGAGTATTTAAGCTCCTAGCTGCCTGCCTAGTGTTTTCCTATGCTATGTTCTCAGTTGAACTCTCAATATTGGCATGATATAACGATTAATGTTCACTCGCAGCGGAGTAGCATAAATCTACCGAAATGTCAGTATTGATACCTGCATGAAAAAACTCATATAGGCTACGCCACCCTCTGACAAAGAGATCAGTGTGTTTACACACCTTTTAATTAAAAGTTAGCGCGATCGAACGCGTTTAAATTCCTTAAGGGAAATCTAGACTGTCCATATCAATCTTAAGAAACGATCACGGCCACATGATTTGGCCACACAAATTAATAGGCCTAGCCTATTCCTAACGGAACTTGGCGATCGTCATGATAAACACCAGCGGGCCCACTAGCATCCCTACCGGTCAAAATTCCTTTAGCTCGTCCGCTACCTCCTTGAACGTTCACCAAAACATGGGTGATCACGATGTCTATAAATAGCTTAAACGAGCTAAGACCGGCAAAAACGGTCGCAAAACCCATCGCATCTGTCCAACTTAGCCGTCCTAAGATCGCATCTTGAGCGATCAAAGAAGCACTGGCGTGTTCACCGGTGACTCAGCTACACCCATGGTTGATCGACTTTCTCACGGCAAGCCAAGAGCGTATATAATCGTTCACCCAAAGTAGGGTGAACGCGTTGCTTTAGAAACCCAAAGTTGCGTTTGCAGCAACAAGGTACTGTCGCAAATCGATCACGATCGTCCATCTTTGACAGCCAAAGTAAGTGGCTTAGATTCAATTCCAGGCGGACCAAAAGAGGTCAGTGCGCTCACTGGCGCCCCGCCTTTACATAGGGCCGATCGGCCTGCTCAAATCAACGCTCAGTGCTTTCAATCGATCATACAAAATAGGGTTGGCCGCACGGCCCCTAAACCCTAAAATTACATTAATGGCAATAAACAACTGCCGCAAATCATCTCGTCCATCCAACTTCGCTAGCCTAGTTGGATGGTGTAGATTTATTTTCAGAAAACCAACAAGGTATCATTGTGACCACCGACCATCACTCCTCCACAGGGAGCGACCGACCGAGTGATAGCTCACCCATAAGGCCCTCAAACAATCACCCAAAGGTGGCCGGTCGTGCTACTGTTTTTAAGACGCTCAATTCGTGACTGATTCAATCGAGCTCTAAAAAGTACGATGCATCTA
The DNA here is from genome assembly GCA_023531295.1 of Papaver armeniacum. Taxonomy (NCBI): domain Eukaryota; kingdom Viridiplantae; phylum Streptophyta; class Magnoliopsida; order Ranunculales; family Papaveraceae; genus Papaver; species Papaver armeniacum. The sequence continues at coordinate 24,776 of JAJJWW010014942.1, read as the reverse complement.
GCACATCGATTATTTTTCAGCCGCTTATTTGAAAGCGATGCTTTATAAACATCGATTATAAGCGATGCTATGCAAATATTGATTTCACAAATAAATTATTATTTAACCCAAAAGCACTATGTGCTGATTTTAGTGGCGAGTCTCATGACTTGACCCATTTACTCGAGACATCAAACATGTCACAAACTAGGGGATGCTTATTGGGGTATTGGTCTGGCGATTTACAGCATGCGGCGTGCAACGCGCCCATTGCGAGAAAGTGTCAGGAAAGACGGACGGTTAACAGTAATGAGAGTAGTGGGTGAAAGCATGATCAGTTTTCCTTCATAACGGAAACACGATGATCACCACCTTCCGCACAATTCCACTTCTCTATTACTTAACTTCCTCCACTTCCTATGAGATCAGGGTACGCTCAATGACTTATATAAATAGGTTTTCAACATATTTCAAAAAGGACAAGTATTACCAACACAAGTATCCAGAAACCATTTTCTGATACAAGTCATAAAACAGCCACACCTTCATAATTCAACATTCTGATCTCAAACACCTTCTTCGCTTCCCTCCCTAAGATTAAACCCTTCTCATTCACCTTGTGACCGAATTGAATCTGGAACGACCATTTCTTGGTTTAGGCCAGAGTCTTACAGATCGATCTCTCGAATCTAAAAGTACTCCCGTGCAGTGCATTTGTTTAGGGTTTGAATTCGTTTCTCATCAAGATATCAAGACACCCCAAAACAAGATTTACAAAATCACCAACAGATCCCATATTCAAACAAGAATCGTTCTCCTTCATAAACCTTTTACCCCAAAACAAGATCTAACACCCAATTTCGCCAACCCTTGAGTATCACCAACAGCATCAACTCCAAATTATTCTCGATCCCATATTCAAACAGCAGGAACCCTTTCTTGTTCTCCTTCATAAACCTTCTTCGATCTCTCTTCAATCAATTTCATCATCGATCTTCTCTCTTTTAATCTCTTGTACAAAGCAGCCGTTATTTCTCAATTTCAGGGGAATGTTAGAAATGAGAGAAAGAGAGGCTTCTCTCGATTTTAGGGTATAGGCATTAGGGTTGTATGATTACACCACGGAGTTTGAACAAGGAGCGGGACCACCAAAATGATAAGGCAAGATCAATGGGTCTTTACATGCAAGTGTAAAGACGACACAAGGAAGAACTACCAAAAAGGGAAGTGAAGATTGAATTGAGGGGGAAAAATCCAAGAAATACACTATAATAAGGATACAGAAATGTACAAATATTACAAGAGAAAAAGAAAACAAAAGAGTTATCTCTTTGGCGATTCTTCTTCTTCATCCGATTCTTCAATCGATTATTCTCATCGCCGTAATTTTCTTCTTCGCCCGTCGCTAAACGTCCGGGAGACAGGATTCTCGGGGAACCTTTTCAAGGAGACGGGGATATGAATACGGAGGGATATTGTGGTCCTTACAAACATACTCCAAATTTACCAAACTATTTATAACAAGGAGAGAACGAATTTGATTTTCTCGTTTGGGTCAAGTTCGGTATCTTTATCACGAGATGACGCATTCAATCTTCTTGCAATTGCAAATTCTTCTTTTCAAGGTTGCTAATCACCAACAACCTCAACTCCATGTGGTCACCCCTTTGCCGCACCACATCAAAATTTCATAAAATAAAGGCATCTCGATTGTATAAGGGAATTCCCCGAGAAGCTGACCTAGCGAGACTATAATTTTTTGATCATCACATTGATGATCTCTCCTTTCTCGAGCAACTTCTCACAACTTCATTGAAAGAAGCTTTGTATGCAATGGATGGGAGGTTGAAAGGTTAAAAACAAATTTTGCGGTAGAGGGGAGCGCAAATTGCGGAAGGAGAGAATCAAAGAAAAGTTGCAGAGACAAACTAAAAGATGAAAAGGAGGGAAAAAAAAACTATTTGATAAAGAGACGTCTCCTAAAGATAAGCGATCGCGGCAACAATATTGTAAAAATCTTAAGATATTCTTCCCTCGCCGAGAAATATGAGAAGATGAGAGAGAATAGAAAGAAGGAAAGTTTGCCCCTTAACAAGGCTCTTGAGTCGCAGGAGCTACAACCACGATAAATAACGACACCCAAAACAATTGGGCTCCGGATGAATGTTTGTCACCGACACTTCGCGAGACACTCCCGAAAATAAAGGGGAACATCCACTATGTGTTCTTTTTGCCCATTCATGAAATGACAATTTTTCCCTTTTTGCTCAAATTGGGTAATTTCTTCTTCTTTTCTTCCGTGCGACTCTAGAGTACCTAATAACTCAAAAACACGCGTAAAATACATAATTTACAAGAAAAATAACAAAGAAAGCATAACCAATAGATATTAAATCAAGGTGTATTATACACCTATCAAATTCCCCCACACTTAAACTTTGCTAGTACTCGAGCAAACTAAAACAAATACATACAACTCCATTTCGTCGAGTATACGGTTAAACTTAGCATGTATAACAAGCCTTTAAACCCCTAGGTGTCCCTAGTGGATGAGTTATAGTCTCGTGAGGGCTTACTAGAGATATACCCACAAAACCTACTCCAACTTCAAAACGTTCCAGCGTCGCAAGCATCCAAAGAGCTATGAGGACATAGAGTTTCTGCATGCTAGTAATAAGAAGTTAGAAATACTAAAGAACATATTCTCATTCTTAAATGTTGAGTGATAAATAACCACACCATAATGAGAGAACGCGTGTTTGAGAGCGATAAATAAGCATTTCGCCTCGACTTCTGCCTCACCAATAGGGTTTTATGATAATTGCACTCAAAAAGACAGCTTTTTTATGGGTCTCACATGTGTGCAGGTAGGAATGAAGATAGAAATCCTACACACGTTGAATGGTGGGAAGGAAACCTTCCGAATTAATTTCTGGAGACTCCACAAAATCGTGGAAAATAAAAGACTTTTCTGATGATCTATAAGAAAAGAAATCAACCACTATTATCGAGGGTGAGATTACTTACTACCTTCACATTCGATCGGCAGTAATGGTAGCACCACTCTCACAGCATCCAATAGAAACGTCTTCCTTCGGATCGTCTTCTTCATCTTCTTGGTCTTCATCTTCGGTTTCAACTATTGATGATAAACTTTGTAACTCTTTTCCTCAAATTCCTTGTCGCTTCAAACTTCTTTATAGATTTTTCTTCCATCCCCACGGCTTATTGAATAAACAAAAACTAAAAAGAGTAATAAATTTTTCTCTTGTCTCATTTTTTTCTTTTTTCAAATTTTTTTTTTCTTTTTTTTTAATCATTATTTTTTTTATTTTATTTTTTTGTCTGAGACAAGAAAAATAATAGAAAGTGAAAATAAATAAAATAATAAAACCGTGGCCGTAGGAGAAGTACTTTACCGCTTGATTCTTCACAACTTGTATTGTCTTCGTATCATAAACTTCAATAACTTCACATCTTTTTGATTTCCTTTGCTCTTGTACATAAGTCTTCATACTTGGATATAGAATTATGCTCATTGTATGTAAGTCTTCAACATGTATATAAAAATCTACTCATTGTTTGTTGCTTTACTTGAATATAAAATTTGCTCTTCCTTGTATTGTTGCTTGTAAACCTTAAACGTCTTCAACTTTGCTTGTAGATTTTGATGTCGCTCCCTTTTTGATGATGATATGTTTCTATGGATTTGTTCTTGTCGAGAGAATGGTGCTAACTGAAAATCAAACTACAAGAAGGAGGCTTTCATCTATAAACGCCACCCTCATGATTGACAAAATTAGCACTCAAGAGATCAAAAATAATGCTGAAAATACTGTGAAATTGGATAGCTCACCATTCTACCCGAAATTAATGTACGGTGACACACACTTAAAAGAAAGCTCTTTAGTCATCTACAAAGAATTTATGGTCGGTGCCTCACATGATATAAATACGGGTAGTCTCCACTAATGATTGATCAGCAACTCTAATAATGCATTTCCCTTTGCACCTCATTTGCCACCGGCATGATTAAATCCATTATTTAACACTCTGACAAGTAAGAAATCTAAACGTAGTTCCCTAACACTTCCAAGTTTATTTATGTCGGTGAGAATTCTCTATGTAAACATACCTAGAAGTATGCTAGTGACTCTAAAATCTCTACAAGTTGGAGGTTTTATGCATTTTTTTTTTTTAAATATGCTTAACCACTCCCCCACACTTAAACATTACATTGTCCTCAATGTAATTGAATCCTCCTAGTGAAGTCAAGGTGGGAAATCCTAACATGATATGGAACAAGAAAAATAAATAACAAAATAAAAAGCAAAAGGATAAGAAATACAAAACCAATGGGTTGCCTCCCATGAAGCGCTTGTTTTAACGTCGTCGGCCCGACTTAGCTCTTGTGAGATTCACTCCCCATATACTAACAATCTGAAAATTTGGGGATCCACCCATGGTACTTGTTTTGCAAATAATAGCTCCATACAAATGTTAGCACAAGAAAATAATAATAATGTTATCGCTTGATAGAAGTTTCCCCCACACTTAGTCTTGTCTACACTCGAAAGTGTATAGAGAACATAGAATTCGGGAATTTCCATGGATTCCTCTTGGCAAACCTGCATAGTGTTAGAATCAAGTGTTTCCAATGGTGGATATCGAGAAACAAAATCATTCAAAAATACTTTCGAAGCACATACATTCAAACCAATAAGAAGTAGAGGAGAAGAATCAATATGCAAAAGGTTAGACAAACTTGCACAATCTCTTGTATTACGGAATCCTCTTCATCCTTAAAAAATTCAAGTGAATTACTTACCTCTTATACATCGTGGTCCTCTATCAAACTTTTAATTTCTGCTTCAACACAAATCTCAGCATCATTATAATCCTTGGCAAGTTAAATTGGGTCTTCCACAACTTCAATCAATTTGGTTTCATTCTCAATCTCTATATCTTCAATAACCTCGTCATCGCAATCGGAATCCTCTTCAAAATCATCATTATCATCACGACGTTTAAATTCCATTTCTATGACCTTGTCAATTTCTCGAAGAGTCTTTTCTGATGCACCATCTTCTTCCAATTGGTTGTATCGTGCATAGAGTTTTCTGACGTTAATACGCTTTCCACCATTAATAGAGTTTCTAGATTGTATCTCCTCTTTTGGAAAGAGTGAAGGAAAAGCACGGTGAAGAGGAGTATATCCTATTTCGGTATCATAAGTTTTTAGTTACATGGAGTACCTGAAATAGAAATTCTAGAAAATAAAGTTAGAAAATAAGATAAAATCTAAAAGAAAAAAATAAAATGAAAAGAAAAAACAACTAAAGCTGCTCCGCTGCTCCCCGGCAGCGGCGCCAAAATTTGATGCGTGTCTTAACCACAACAAATTAATAAATATTTTTCCACATAATTAACAAGTAATATAGTGTAGTCAAGTTCGTTCCCACGAGGAGCAAGAGGTTTTAGTTGTCTTATAATGTCACAAAAGGGGGTTTTGGTTTCGGATTTTAAAAGCAAAAGAAAGTAAATAAAGCAATTAAAAGTATAAGTTAAAATCAATAAGAGAGATTAGATCAAGGAATCCTTCTTCGTTGCAAAACAATGAATCAAGTTATGTTCTTTTCCACTTTTTATTAGTCACAAATTATCACCAGTCGTAGGTATAGCAGCTAGATCAGTGCTAACCCCTAAATCCCTTCTATCACCGGATACGGAAGTTCTCGACTACCGAATTATTTTTACCAAACCACCTAGTAGTAGATCACTCAAGATGTAATTTAGTTAACCGCATTAAGATTTATGAATTTATTAGGTTGATATTAGTAGTTAGACTCTTAGATCAAGGTCTAATTGCTAACGTTGTTGTAGATGGGGAAAACGATTCGCTGGTTTTTACGGAATTGAGGAGATGATCGCGCGGAGGAGACTCCTTGAACCGAGCAAAATGCTTAACCTCACACAGATGCACTGCAAGAAGGGAGTGCTTTGAATTCGAGAGATCAATCTGTAGTACTCCGGCCTAAACCAAGACAATGGCCGTTTCAGAGTAAATTCGGTCACAAGAGAGGATGGGTCGGTCTGTAGGAGGGAAGCTGAGAAATGTATGAGATCAATGGTGATCAAAGATTGTAGGTGTGTTGTGTATTCTGAAAATAAGATAAATTACGAATGATTGAATTTGCTCTGTTGAGAGTTGTATTGTTAATCTCGTGTTGTCTGTTTGACGTGAGATTCTCTTGTTTCAATCATGATTCAGAGATTTATTTATATTGCTGGAATTGAAAACACCATGATCTCATGAAGTGTGACAGTTGATGGAATCAAAGAATTGGGAAGTGGAAATCGTGTTAAAACCAGTTGCTCAACGTGCGGAGACTTGGTTGATTTTCCATCCACTACTTTGTTAACTCTTTCAACTGATTGCACGACTTGCTCACATTCTCATCGTGTGTATGAACACACGTGCCGTAGACCGCCAGACCAAAAACCTAGTTAATATCCCCCCATGTAACACGATTGATGTCTCGTGTGATTGTGGAGTCTGCAAGGCAGACGTGTATTTAGTTAGTTAGTTGTTGACTTCATGACTTCATGGGACGATGAGTCCTTGTTTTGTTGAGTCGAACATGATTTGGAAATGTTCTGAGACTCATGAATTGAGCATGTCCGTTGAGACAGAGATATAATGCGTGAATAATCTAACATGAGAAAATATTGCTCATTCGATGAATTGTTGAATATTGATAGTTGAACCAGTATTCCTTGGTTTGAGCAAATATGGCTCATCTGAGCAAATGTTGCTCATTCGATGAATTATTGGTAGCATGACCAAATAAGATACTGGCAATTGAACCGAGTATGATAAATAAAATGTTGATCATGGGATCAACGTAAAATTATTAGCGTTTGAATCTGGAATTATGAACCTTGGACTCAAAACCCTAATTTGATCAATTGATGATTAACTGATGGTTTATTGAAAATTAACCACGAAGCGAAGGAGGGACCGGCTACATGGGATTATGGATCAACCATGTAGCGCCCAGATGCTCACGTGAGCAAATATCAAGGTCTCCTGAAGACCAGTTGATTTGATGAAAGGATGATTAAATGCTGGTTTAATCATTTATTAAAATAATGCTCGTCTGAACCTTAGATAATAAAACCTAATTAATTATGAAGATGTGAAGGACCGACCAAGGGGTCATGAAACCGTCCCTGGGTAGTCACGGGATCGAATATTGATCGTCTTATGAAGTTCCAAGTTGTTTGGAAGAGTTTTGGACCTAATACGTGCAATTGCGCAAATTAGGTCAAAATTGTCAAAATACATGGGACCGGCCTCTTGCAAGCCAAAGAGCCAACCCTGGTCGGTCAAGGTAACATGCTCACGTCACCAAAGTGTTCGTATCTCAGTTATGAGAATTTTGATATTTTCTGGTGTGCGTTTGAGCAACATTTTGAGAAAAAATATGAAGAAATCAGAGATTTTTGCTGAAACCATGAAAACTTCATGATATGAAGGAAAAATAAAATAATGAAGGAATCATAAAATGTGGGACCGGCTATGTCCAAGGCATGGCCGTCCGGCCAAGGGGCTGGTCCCATGGTATTTTTCCTAATTTTATTATGTTTTCATGATTTTAGGGAAATATCATAAAACCAAGGAGTTTGTTAAAACCAAGGAGTTTTGTTGAAATCAAGGAGTTTCCATGAGATGAGGAAAACATAAAAAATAATAATAATAAAATAAGGGACGTGTGGGACCGGCTTGGGCATGGTTGGGCGGCTAGGGCCCGGTCCCGTGAGTTTTCCCTAATTTTATGTATTATTTCATGATTTGAAGGAATTTTCATAATTTTAAGGAAACATCATGAATTCAAAGAATTTCATGGGATTAAGTAAACATGAAAAATATAATAATAATAAAATAAGATGTGTGGGGCCAGCTATGGCATGACCGGCCGGCTATGGCCCGGTCCCACGGGTTTCCTTAATTTTATATTAGTTTTCATGGGATCAAGGAAATATCATGAGATTAAGGAGTTTTCATGAGATTAGGGAAACAATAATAAAATAATGAGGAACCATGAGGTGTGGGGCCGGTCGGGATCAAGGCATGGCCGGTTGGCCAATAATCACGGCCCCACAATATTTTCCCTAATTTTATATTATTTCCTCAGTGTGAAGGAAACACCATGAAATTGAGGAGTTTCCTCAAAACAAAGGATATTTGTTCAAATGAAAGGATTTTCATGGGATCAAGGAAAATAATAAAATATGATAAAATATAGAATTTGGGCGTGGGACTGGTCACGGCATGACTGGCCGGACGGTGAGCCAGTCCCCTAGCGCCTTGACTTATTATTTTATTATTTTTTTTCCTTTTTGCATAGGCTCGTCGTCTCGTCGTATTTTGAAATACTTGTTCGTGCGGTGATTGTTAGTGCATCATCGTTGAGTACACTTACACCATTTTGGTCGGGGCTTACTCAAAGGTAGCTCAGATTCCCGTGTGTCGAATATTTATTACTAACCCATGGAATTCTGTTGAGAAGAACCATAAATTGAAGTAACGAAATATTATGAAAATATTGAATATTTTCCAGGGATTCAGTTAATGAATCTATTGTTTTTGAGAATAATTAATTAATGGCTCTATACTAGTATGATCGTCTAAGAGCATTAATTATTCAGGAATCTAGTGTTATGAGCTTGTTGAAGCGTCATATTTCTTTCATATAGCCAGGGAAAACATTGTTATATCCTGAAGACGTTATTGCTCTTTACTAGCAGGCAAGCTGTCTAGGAGCCGTATAATCTTTTGATTCTATGTAGAAGTATTTATTGAAATTGCTTAGTATTCATGAGATATGTCGTTGCCTCAGCTAAGAGACTACATATCCATATATACTCTGAGAGACATTATTCTCAGTCAGAGATTCTTGTGGCATGAGCTTTCATGCTTTCGATAAGAGACATGAGCCTCAATATTCGTCTGATTGCTGGATCAGGAATACTTATGGGTTTACGATTTTAGCCTTTGTCGAAAATCCACCATCTACAGTTGTTTTCACACACAATTGCTTCACGGAATCCCTCCGCAAGGTCTCGTGTTTTCTACTTGTGTAAAGAGTCAAGAAACAATTACTTATCCCCTAACTTTCACTAGCTTTAGATCAATTAACAAATCAATTTAGTTGGCCACCTAAATAATCTATCAATCAAGCATAAACATTCTTATTAGCAAAAAAAAAAATGATAATCATGTGAAAACTTCAAGATAGAATTAAAACAAAACTCAAATCACGTCAAAAACTAGGAATTCATCCTCTATCAATAAGAAAATTAGCTACTCATGGTTTGGAGTTCACAAAGAATAAAAAAAAGAGAAAGCAAACAAAAACCAATGTGTAGTGTGTGTAAAGGTGTAGAATTGTATATAGAAAAGTAGAGAACTTCTCTATTTATAGGCTTCAATTTGCTTGAAATCTTCTTAGGATTAGGATCCTTTTCCCATTCAATATCCAAGTCCTTGTCTTTGTAAAATTCCTCCACTTCTCTTCCAAATTCAATTTCAAGCCAAATTCCACATCCAATCCCAAATCTAAGTCTTTACACCCCATGAGAGAAACTCACACAAAAATCTGTTATTTTGGTCGCCGGAATTAATCACTGGTCCCACCGGAAATCGGCCAGAAAGTTGCCTGAATTCTGCATGCCATTAACTGATATATTCTCCGACGACGGAATGTTCCGTCACCGCGCCGTTAAAGCTAACCGTCAAACTAACGGTCTCTGTTAGTCAGGAAGGTCAAGTCAGGAGAGAGTCAGCCGAGTCTGAGTTGTCTAAGTGGTCTTACTGGGTCTGGATCACTGAGCTGGTATACCGAGACGCTGAGTTGACTCATCTGAATAAAAATCCAGCCGAGTTCTGTCTATTTACAGGACTTTCTCAGGCCAAGTTCAGGCCTTTCTTTCTTCACCTGTTAAGAAATCCTAGCATACATCTAGTTTAGCAATTCACTCTGGCGACATCACCACCCCCTGTCTTGACCTCCATCATCCATTTCTGCAACTCTGCTTCAACTCAGGCCATCTCATTCATTGCTCCCACCAGTTCCATTCATTCCAGCTACTGCAACACCTTCAACATCCCACCTTCAACCCTTGGCCCCACATGCCAAGACAAAATCGCACCTAGCCAAAGCTAGCCACGCCCAAGGAGAACCCTTGGCCCCAAATGCCAAGCCTAACCACACCCTAGCCGCGCCACCCTGTTGGCCTTCCCTACGCGGCCACCAAAACGAAGGCGTGTAACAATCAACGGTTGCCCTTCAAACCCAGGAGCAAATCCTAGCCATCCAAGGTTACCAGACGACACATGGTAACCTTTGGCCCGAAAACCTAAGTTTGGCTACGCCAAACCTTGGCATGCCAACCTAGCCGCGCCACCACGTTGGCCCTCACTATACGACTACCAAAACGAAGGCATGCAATAATCAACGGTTGCCCTTCAAACCCATGATCAAATCCTAGCCATCCAAGGTTAACAGAAGACACATGGTAACCTTTGGCCCGAAAACCTAAGTTTGGACATGCCAAACCTTGCCATGCCAACGGCATGCCAACCTAGCCGCGCCACCACGTTGGCCCTCACTACGCGGCTACCAAAACGAAGGCGTGCAACGATCAACGGTTGCCCCTCCTCTCAAGATGCAAAATCTCGACCGTCGAAGGTCACCAGGCTGGCAAGTTTCCCGAGCTTGACTTGCCAAGCCACAACAACGTGCTACATGTTTTCCAAAACATTCGAGACATCAACACAAACTGGGGGATCCTCTTTGGGTATTGGTTTGACGGTTTACAGCGTGCGGCGTACACTACGCCCGTCATAAGGAAGTGTCATAAGGGTGAGGCGGTTAGTAAATACGGGAAGTTATGTGTGAAACGTTCATGGGACATAAAGCACATGCGTTAACAACTTTATGGGACATCAATTCCATAACGTTAGTAGTTTCATGAAAACCAGTTTCATGCGTTAACCACTTTATGGAACATCAATTCCATGCATACGGTTACCACCTCCTCCAATTTACTTCCCCACTCCTTAATGAGACCAGGGTACATTTTTACTCCGACTTGTATAAATAGGTCTTACATATTTCCATTGAACAACAAGTTCATACGGGAGATACAACACTCAGAAATACTTACTTGCTAGCTCACCTTGTTAGCTCTCTCACTTTTCTGATAACAAGTCGTAGTAACCCAACTACTCTTCCAGAATCAACTATTCTGGTCTCACCACTTTCCTTGCTTCCCTTCCCAAAACCAACCCATTCTCCTCCACTTTGTGACCGAAGCAAGTCTAGAACGGCCATTTCTTGGTTTAGGCCGGACTTGTACAGATTGATCTCTCGAATCTAAAGTACTCCCTTGCAGTACATTGTTTAGGGTTTAAATTGTTTCTCACCCGCACACCCGCAATTACCGAAATCAGCAGAAACCATTTTCACCTACAAACAATTGGCGACCACAGCGGGAGGTTCGATCTTTCGGTTACAATGTCAATTTTCAACCAGCGATCTCATTCTTCGACCCAGACGTCAAGATGGTAGAGGAAGGCGATCCACTCCGACTCAGTTACTCGACGGATGGATTATCAATCATGACACGACAAGGGATGACTGGGGACTTCTCAGAGGCTGGAAGCAAAACGATCCGCCCAGGGATTAACGGCGCAGTTATCAGACAACTCGGCAACGAATCGGAAGACTGAGGACTTTCCATGACCATGTTTCTCGAAAAAAAAAAACAACTTGGTCCTACACCCGGAAAGTTTATTCTCATCAGAAGACCTGAGAAACCGAGTAAGTCTTATATCTAGACAAAAATACGTGGTTTGCTTTTTCAAGTTCTGATAAAACCTATAGCCATGTTCCATCCCATGTCATCTACCAACACACGGTTCCATGGTTTTCCTGGGATGTCTGCGCCACTTTCATTCATAGCCAAAGACAATTCAATTCTAAACATTTCATTCAAAAAAAAATATATATAATCCAAAACCGTCAAGGTAGCATTTATCTATTAACCCGAGAAAATCAGAAAATAAAGAACCAAAACCAGGCGTCTCATTTTCCTTTCAAAAAAAAAAAAAAACTAAAGATAAGAGGTCCTGAAGACAGATATATATTCAAGGGAAGTTTTCCAACAGCGGCTTGCTCCTTTTGGCAAAGGCCTCCCTCGTGCTTTAGAGAGACGCCCTCTTAAGTTTCAGCTTCCTGCACAACTTCTTGAATTCCGCTTCCTGCTTCTTCATCATGTCCGCGGAAGGACCTTCAACTGCTCCAGCCAACGACCTTTCAACATCAGAGAGACCTTCAACGAACCAAGGAATGTTGAATTCGAAGCCCACGTACATGTCACGATGGAACTTCCAGCTCGAGATTACATCCTCAGAAATTGTATGACCAGTCACGTTGCACATCTCATCAATCGAAGACAAGGCTTCCTCCACACGCTTGACCAACGCATGTCGACTAGTGATCTTCTTAGTCGTGGCAATGTGACCATAGATTTCCCAAATCTTGGTGTACAATGTCGCATGTTTAGCTGGCACGCTAAATCTACCAATCAACACATAACCTGGGACATGGGCTAGATACGGAGGATTGAAGGTGGCACCTGCAACTGAATCAGCAACTGGCAGGAGATCACTAACTACGATTTCACCCCCCGAAGTGCTCTCCTCCACCTGAGTCACGGCAGCACCCTCGGGACGATGAATCTCCATGTCCAAGTCGCTAGCTGGCACAGTTTCCGCAGTGGGAAGTACGGCTACGTCTTTACTCTGGTGGTCTTCCACTTCAAGATCATCCCCAGGAACGGCTACGTCTCTACGTCTTTACTCACCGATTCAGTTTCAGACTGACTAGACGAAGATTCAACACTGCTATCGAAAGAATTGCTCTCGCCACCGCTAAACCCTGAACTCTCATCCTTTTCGAGTTCCGCGTCATCATGGGTAGGCTCTGAAACGCCGCTCTCTGTCTCGAAAAATGATATTTTCTGACTGCTCGCAAGTTTGGCAAAGGCGTTCGTACTACTGAGACCCTGGACAAAATACAAGGGCGCATTCTCAGAAAATGAACAAGGAAATAAACGATCCAGGCCAAGGTCAAGAGGAGAGCCGTACGTACCCGCATATTGGATGAACTAAAAGTCGGCAGAACCGTGGAGTCTGACTGAAAGCCGCCCGCACGATCTTTAGATCTTCGTTCCTTCACCTGGGGACTATCTGCATTTGGACTAACAGATTTTCGCTTGGGATCCCTCAGCAGTGGATGTTCCGCTAAAACCGCAAGAGAAGGCTTATCCTGACGATTCTCTACCACATCATTCACGAATCCATGAATAGCAAGAAACTCATCCTGCCAAAATATGTTGTATTTGGAGGTCGTTGATGGATTCCGTTCCGCGAGGAAAGGCAGACTTTTACCCAACACAAGAGCACTAGCATCGAGAACAGTTGATAACGGGATTTCTTGGACAACCTAACGACGAACAAGTGGGACCCCTTGGTCAAAACCCATATGTCGAGCAGCCCTATCAACATTGTAAGAGATCGCTTTGCAAGCTCCTCGAAAAAAAGATGGCACGTGGCCAGGCGTGCAGCTACGCATGAACACCATCACTCCAACGCTCAGGCCCTCCTTATCAGAAGACAAAGACATATTCGAAGCAGGAGCAAAGGTACTAATCTGAGTTATGGACGCATGCACCGGAGCCCATGGACGAAAATTAACCGCGTACGAGTTGTTAAGAAACTTAATCAGTTTCGGACCAGTTTTTCGGCGCCTGTTCGACCAACGCAGTATTCTGGAGCCACCCCAAGACTCAGGAAGTATAGCCAACGGTTTCGGGGCATACTTCTAGAAATGCTCCCACAACCATGCCTGGAGAAAGGCGTGATGAACATACGAATCCACTTTCATATGGCCGTTCGAGGCGCGCATGTCCGAAACCAGCTGATCCAGGTGTGCATACAGAGAACCAAGAAACAAACCACCGAGGGGGAGAGCGATGCCCTTTGCTAATTTTATGGAAAATATGATAAGTTCTTGTCTTATCTCTTTCTTGCCCGAGCCGTTGTCAAAAATATACCTGGATAGCCAAAGAGCCAAGTACGCCGCGACATGAAGTACGTTATTCTTCTAGTTCGACTCCTACTCGTCAGGAAACCACTGAGACACCCACCAGTCATAAAAGCACTTCGTCTCATTTTCCTTCCGAACGAATCCATTTGACTTCACAACCAGGGGGGCGTGAATTTCTTCTTCGTATGCAGACAGCCTGACATCGAGGTTTCCAATTACAGGAAGATTTAGCAGCACAACCACGCTCTCCAAAGAAATGGTCATTTCGCCCCACCTGCAAATGGCCATATGGGTGTCTGACACCATCCGAAACAAAAGCAACCAACCCCGGAATGTCTTTCCTAATCTGAAGCATCATGAAGCCGCAACAGCGTCGACAATCTGTGCCCTGGTCAAATTGGTCTTTACAGGTTCCCGGTCCATCATAAATCGCGTCCATTTCTCAAAGGAACGCAACGGACTTGCAGGGATTTTAAAGTCGATAGAAGAGGCACGATATGCTTTCCTCTGAAGGCAAAACCTTATTACGCCTGTAGGATCAGAATATCGCAACACCAAGATTCTCGCGGGATCCATAAATGACACACTGCGAAGACATCGCGGGATGGAAGTAAAAACGACGTAACGGATGACGACAGCCAAAACACGAGAAAGATGTGAAGATGTAGCGAGATCGAGGAGTGTCGCGAGATTTGACATTTGTACATTTGCGAGATTTCGCAAGACATACCCGAAAATAAAGGACATCTTAGCTGTCATCCACTATGTAATGTCCTATATAAAGAGCCGAATAGGTTTACGAAGGGAGGGATCTTTTTCGAGTGTTGAGCAAGTCAATAAGAGAGAGAAAGTTTAGAGTGTTTGTAATTCTTTAGTTTATCTCCTTTTCATCTTGTAATATTTCTGGAATTTGATCAATAAAACTTATAATTGTTCATCTTAAAATGATTTGATTTTGTGGATTCTTGTGAGGGGTGTAGTGTGGGATTTCCTGCAACTACATAATGACGCTAGAAACAGAGAATGATTGAAGGAAAAGATTTAAGATTGTTATCAAGGTTGTTCAAATCAAGAAAATGATAAAACAAGTGGATAAATCAATAAAAATAGAGAAATTTAACAAAAGGTTGGAGTGTAAATCGATCACAAAAACAATGATCAATGAATTCCATGAGAACGTCAGAGGGAGAATACATAAACGAGACTTTGAAGGAAAGAAAATTGTAACAGTTGAGAAGACATCACCTTTGAGAGATTGGGAAATACAAAAAATTACATTTACAGCAGCAGAAATATCAAAAGAAAATTTGGGACACACATCTCCTTTGGTAATCACAGTAATTACGTAGAAAGAAAAGGTGAACACGGCAAAAATTATGGAAGAATGGACAATAAACAGAACTTTAGTAGATACAGGGAGTTCGGTGGATATAATGTTCTACCATACATACAAAGAAATGGGGTACAAAAATGAAGAAATGTCTCCTTCAACTTATCATATTCATGGCTTTAGCAAATCAGAATGAAACCAAAAGGAGAAATAGAGTTGCGAATTTTACTAAGAGAAATCGAAACACGAGTAATATTCTGTGGTGGATATGGAATCACCATACAACATGTTGTTGGGAAGACCATGGATACATGCGATTAGAGTTGTAGCGTCGACATTACATCAATGCATTAAATTTCCTATACCAAGTGGGATTGGTGAAATTAGAGGAGATGTGGATAAAGCGAGATTATGTTATTAAATTGAAGTGAAGCAATACGAAGGACGTGCGGAAAAGCAGAAAAATCGCAGGAAAATGGCGAAGGAAGCAAAGAAAGAAGAAGAATTTAGAATTTACATGATAAAAGCAGAGGAAGGAAAAGGCATACCTCAGCGAAATTTCGGAAGAAGGGAATGGACCTGCGAAGGAGATAAAAGAACCGACACCTATGCGAGAACCTGAGGCCAGTTACACTGCGGCAGAACCAACAAAGGAAGTGAATGTTGGGACCAAAGAAGCACCCAAAATACTAAAAATTGGAACTAAGATGGAGGAGGATGAGGAAGAAAGAACTGTTAATCTGCTGCGAGAATATAAAGACATTTTCCATGGGATATGGATGAGATACCGGGAATAGATCCGTCTGTGGCATGTCATAAATTGGAGATTGATAAAAATGTAAGGCCATTCAAACAAAGAATCATAAAAATCGTTGTAGGATCAGAATATCGCAACAATAATACCTCGCGAGATCAATAAACGACGATATTGCGAAAGTGTCGCAAATGAGTAATATAAATGACGCAATAAATGACGGCATCCAAAACACGAGAAAGATGTGAAGACTTAGCGAGATTTAGGAAACTTGCGAGAGTATATATTTGAACGTCTACGATATTTCGCAAGTCATTCCCGAAAATAAAGGACAGCTTAGCTGTCATCCATTGTGTAATACCCTATATAAGGAGACGAGCAGGACTGTTGAAGAGATCTTTTTCCGGGTGTTAGGCAAGTCATTAGGAGAGAGAAAGTTTGTAGTGATTGTAATTTCTTTAGCTCTTTTCCATTTTATCTTGTAAACATTTAAGGAATTAATCAATAAAAATCATTATTGTTCATCTTCAAATGTCTTAGTTGTGTGGATTCTTGTGAGGGGTGTAGTGTAGGATTTCCTGCAACTACATATTGGCGCTAGAAACAGGGAGAGAGTAAGGATTGACATCGTGATTTGAAAGAATTTGGAGTAGTAGGGAAGGAATTTCATATAATTTTCAACAGTTTACCAAAATTAAGAAATGACTAGAAGGAGAAATGCATCCGAGCAGCCAACAACTGTTAGAAGGAGTAAGAGACTTGCCGGAGAAGGGAGAAATGAAATGGGAGAATCCTCAAAAAGGAACATAAGGAATAATGAAGAAAATCAAATTCAATCACCAATTCAACCAGTAGCGGATAGAACTGTGGATTATGATAGAGTAAGCGTGCATACTTGGAGATCAGACTCTATGGACGAAAGGGGAGAAGAACAACAATTGGTAAACAATGGACAAGAGGAGAGAGACAGACAAGGGATTGGAGAAATAATTCATGGAAATGAAGAGATCGCAGCATTAGAGGCGTTGAGACAAACAATACATGAAGAAAGACGATTAGAGGCAGAGGAACGTGCAAATTTAACAAGACAGAATCATGAATTGAGGATGAAAAACATGAGATTACAAAATAGAAGGTCGACAAGCACTACAAGATCAAGCTCAAGATCAGTTAGAGAGGAAAGAAGGAGAAATTTACCTATAGAAAATGTTGATGAAGAAAACCAAGAAGAAGCGCAAAAACCAGGCATAGAACATTGCGAGAGAAAAGAAATGATGGAAGATCGTTATATTCCACGTCCCGAGACTCTTAAAATGGGCGTAATGATGGAAATCAAGGAAATAGGCAGCGTCGGAGCGGGAATAATCCAGTTGATGAAGAAAATCAAGAAGAAGGAAGAAGAATATTGCATGGGAGAGAAGCACAGAGGAAGCAAAAAGAGATTGAGGATGAAATTGAAAGACATTATGTTGAACAAGCACGTCTAGCTTGCGAGAGAGGAAGATTGAGAGCAGAATTGGAAGAACAGGAGTTAGAAGTGGCAATTCGCCAGAATAATCATGATAATCGAGAAAAAAGGTGTAGTTGCAGGAAATCCCACACTACACCCCTCACTAGAATTTACTCAATTAATCCATTTGAAGATGAATAACTATAGATTTTATTGATTATTTTCTTGAAATGTTTACAGAGGAAGGTAGAACAGAGCAAAAGAAATTACAATCACTCTTAATTTTCTCTCTCCTAATGACTTGCTTAACAATTCAAAAAGAACTCTCTCTACAACAGACTTACTCACCCCTTTATATAGGGTAGTACACAGTGGGTGACAGCTAAGCTGTCCTTTATTTTCGGGAATAACTCGCGAAGTGTCGCAAGTGTATAAGTGTTCGTCCTCGCGATACTCTTAACCTTCGCCAGATTTTCACATCTTCCTCGTGTTCTGATTGTCGTCATCCATTGCGTCATTTATTTTACTTCCCCGCGACTCCTTCGTGATGATGTCGTTTATTACTCTCGAAGTATTGAGGTTGCGATATTCTGATCCTACATCTTGCCTCTTCTCATGTCTTCTCTGCGAAGAAGAGAATGTCATGAGAACTAACATTTTGAAATGTCGCAACCATTTGTTTTCTATCCATTCTTTTACCGACAAGATTCCGTGAATTTAGGAATGACTGTTTACATGTATCTAAAATTTCACTTTTTACCTAAGCACATTTAATGTTATCCTACACTCTTTTCCCATCTATTTAAAGGAGAATTCCTTATGAAAATTTTTCTTTTCTTTTACTTCATCTTCTTTATTGTCTCGCAACTTTTCTCTCGCCGTTTTCCTTCATCGTCTTCTTTATCGTCTTTCTCGCTACAACTCTTCTACTCAAGTTTCTATGGCATCAAAGTCTCATTGATTTTGCTAATTTTGATTATTTCATGATTGATTTCTCTTATTGAAGTCTTTTATTTGGATACTATTCTTCTTTTAATATTTCTCTTGCCATTTTTGTTTCAGCAAGGATAAATCTAGCACCAAATTCACTGTTACGAATCCTAGTGTTTCCATGGGTTCACAACCGAAACAACCGAAATCCTTTGCCTCTAAAAGAAAGCCTGCGAATAATAAGGTATTTAAGAAACATTTACTCTTTTAATAACAATATTGTTGCCTCTGTTTCTAATTTAGCTTGTAATTCGCAGGATGCTGATAAATCCCCCAAGAAGCCTCGCCCTTCTAAACCTGTTGTGCCTCCTGTTTCTTTTCCTGGGTTTAAGCTTGCTGCTTCTCCTACAATACCTTCGCAGGATAATTCATCTTCTCTAGCGATCTCTTCGCAAGATAAACCAATTATTTCCTCTCATGATGACTCACCTTCTCATGCGAGGATCTCGCATGATGAATCTATCCCTGAATTTACCGTTAATGAAATTCTTCAAAATGAACCTCTCTCCACTTTTACCCTTAATACCTCTACTTCGCCCCTGCTTGTTAATCAGGTTCCTTTAACTGACATTCTTATGACTAAAGATGATTCAACCTTTCCCTCTTCCTCCATCATTTCCTCTTCCTCTAGATCTATCTCTCTTACTAAAGAAAACTTGGAAGGGATAGATGTAGCTTTTAAAGTTTTATCGGATACCATGAATGATGTTAAGAAAATTTCCACCGATCCTATCGATCTAGTGTTTATGAATCCTTGAGTAAGTATTTTGGTTCTCGATACCATGTCGCGAGCATCCTTGGAACAAGAAATTAAGACCTTGAAGAATAGCCTTCATAATACTTCATTTGGATCGTGATAATCTTCGCAGGAAGAATGAAGAACTAAAAGGTATCATTTCCTCCCCATTTTTTTTTTTTTTTTTTTGAAGACTTTGTTCGCCTTTCAAGCTTTGAATCGAAACGTAAAATGGAGATATATCAAGTGGAATCTATCGTGGAAGAAACTCGAACGGAAAGAGATGCTTGGATGGAGCAATATAACCGATTAGATAACCTCCATACATATTCTCGTTGACCGAGATAAATAATCTAACCCAAAGAAAACGCCTACTTAGTCCGTAAGCAAGAACTATTAAGTAATGAATTGTCGCATCTCTCATATTCTTTGACTAAATCTAATTTGGAGTTGGAAACCTTATCGATGAAAATGGAACTTTGTCTCAAGAGAAGCGAGCTTTGTTGGACAAGGTGGCGATATCCTCGCAACAACTTGATGTTTGTCGAAAAGCACTGAATGAGCAAGAACAATCTATTTGCTCATTGAAAAATAAACTCAAAGAAACCACTACCGAAAGAGATAAGCTTATTCAGGGTAGAATAACTCTAAGTGTGCAAACAAACCAGCTCAAGGATGAATATACCAAGTTAAAAGAATATCATTCCTCCCTTGCGAAGGAAAATAATTTACTGATTTCTAATGAAAAAAGCTTGCGTTCTCGGTTAAAAGGTCTTGTCGGCGATGGTTTTGATAATGCCATGGATCATTTGGAGAATAGTTGCTTGGACCTGACCCAACATCTTATCTCGCAAAAGGAAGGTAGTCATAAAATTTGACTGCCTCATCCGCCGTTTTCCTTTTCTAATTTCTTACATTACTTTTTATTTGTAACTCTGCTGTTCTTCTTTATTTTCACAGAATCTGAGAAAGATCTTCGCACCTCTCTGTCTACTTTGGAATCCGCCCATGCCAAGATTCGCAAGGAAAATGCAACACTTGTCGCTACTCTTGCCCATTCTTGTGATCGTGCCGCAAGAAAGCTTAATTATCTTAGCCATCTTAAAGATATCCAAAGTAGGAATCAACAGAAGGCACTTCTTCGTCAATTTCATCCCAAAGTCAAGTTTTTGTGAATGAGATCTTACTTTCTAAATCCCTTGACCCTGTCTCTATTGAACCTTTGGAAGTTGAAGATGATGAAGTTCCTAATTCTCCTGATAGTGATTATGATTATGAAAGCTGCGAAGATCTCGCGAATAATGAAATTGTCGATAAGAATCCAAATGAAAAAATTCCTGATGAAAATCCTCCAATCATGAAGGTGAAGCCGATAAAATTGTTGAAGAACATTTATCATCTCCTGTTGTCGAGAACGCTGATGTAGAGAATTAAACTATTTTTGTAATTTTACATCTTCCAGTCTTTTTTTTTTTTTTTTATGTATGACTTTTTGCATAAGATGCTTTTCAATTTCTGTTGAAGTACTCTTTTTGATTGGAAAGACTAAATCCCTTGATGAATAATCCCTTATTTTCTCTTTCTATCTCATTTTAGATTTGCAATTCTAATCTCGCAAGCATGTTCACTTACCTTTATTTATGTTGAAATTTATCATTGCGACAAGATCGCAGGATATCTTCAAATGAAGAAATCTATTGATCTTGTCTTATCATTGATTGTGTGGTCTTATTTTGCCTTCCTAATTAAAGGTCTTATCTCGCCACCCCTCGTTGCGACAAGATCGCAGGACGTCTTTACATTTTCATGTAATGACCCATTGACCTTGTCTTATCATTTCTTAAGTATTTTTGCCTCTGCAGATATGTTATTTATGCACAATATGACAGGCTTAAGTACTCTTGCGAATATAAAATCCCATGACATTGTCGTCTTTGCGACGAAATCGCAGGACGTCTTTACATTTTCATGCAAAAACCCATTGATCTCGTCTTATCCTTGCGTTAGTATTGTTGCCTCTACAGGATCATCGCACAAATATGACAAGCCTAAATTTTCTTTCGAAAACAAAGCCTCGTGACATTTGCGTCTTTTGACACTTATCAGCTCCCTAATGGAGGGTGCCGCCCTTATCTTCTCCCTGGTTGCCCCTTCAAGGAGGCGTACATCGGCCATACAAGACTAGCTCCTCCCATCCGGTCTTAACAACAACCGCTTGTTTTCGCAGCCTCTTATCCCTTATACCTATATGGTTTATGGTTACGAGACTCGCACCCTAAGTGGAGTTTTCTTCGGGCCGAGTGCAAGATATACCAAGACTTGCCAAGAATGGCCGAGACACTTCAAATGCCCTGTGCACTCTTGGCTCAACCGTGTACCCCGGCGCCTTGAGCATACACCGACTCCTTGGAAGAGACCCTCGGGGCCCAACCAGGGTATAACCTTATATATATAGTTGGAAATCCAAGATATCTCTCCCGGATAGGATTTCATGGGCCCCAAATCTCCATAACCCAGGTTCCAGGAGCGGTGTAACCTTTCCCCTGAGCCATGTCAAGAGATACCCCCTTATATGACGTACTTTAGGTCTTACATTTGCCTCTAGCGAAATATCATTCGCGAACTAGGGTGTACGCCATAAAGGTTCGTCCTATTCACTCACTCTTTCATTTTTGTTAATTCATTCAATCATTCATTTTGTTTGCGAAGCTATCGCACAATCTTACATTGTTTATTCATTTTTGTTTTTCAATTCTTCAATCAAATTGTCATACATTCTTGATGGCGAGATTCTCGCATATTTCTTCTTCAATTATTTTTTCTTCCTCTTACCCTTAATATGCTTTTGTCATTGCTTTTTGATGATTATTCATTTCTTACACTTTTTGCTCCTGCTGCTCTCTGCCTATGCACCATTCAAACCTTTTAATGATTCCTTTCCATCATAATTTTCCACTGTTTTCATGCACTTGTTTCGCAATGTGTCTCCTCCTTTTACATCTATGGTATCCACCATCAACCTTTCTCTTCTTTGTTCATCTTTTGTATGTTGCTTCCAGCCATTTCTTTTTGCAGCTCTCTCCTCGCAACTCTCCACGTCAATCTCATAGCATTTTTGTCCTTCCATCCAATCTCCCTTTATAATTCCGACACCGCTAGGATGAGGAAACTTTATGCACTGATGATAAGTCAACGCTACGCCTTAATTTCGTGCAACCATGGCCTTCCGATAAATGCATTATAAGGGGACTCCACATCGACTACACAGAACAAAATTTCCGTTGAAAATCCTTGCAAGGGTATTCTCATATGAACTTCTCCTTTAGGCTTATTCGTTGTGCCATTGAAACCATATATTTTGTACGTCGAAGGTATCAATTCTTCATCCTTCCCACCCATAGTCTTGTAAGTATGGTATAAAAGAATGTTTACTAAGCTCCCCGTATCAATTAAGATTCTATTGATCGCCCAGCAATTCTCTGCTTCGTCATCTTCGCCATCTACATGTTTTGGATTAATTTCCAATTTTATAACCAATGGGCTATCGTGCTCTCTCTGCCTTCAGGAATCTCTTCTGCGGTGAAAGAAATAATCTGCATTTGCCATTCTTTTAACTACGATGTCTTCGCAATGTTCATCACTTCTTTATTATCGGCATCCTCGCGAAAACCCTACCGAGAACATTATCATGAAAATCTTCAATTGTTCGGTATGAGTGTACAATGGAGTTGCAAAACAAATTTTTAGCTTTCGATCCAACTTCTATTACGAATGTTTCTTTCCCCTTTGCTGAATTTGTCCTGTGCATTTATGGCGGTGGTGGTAACGCCTGAACCTTCTTTTCACTTTTTAGAAAATGATTCAGCTTTCCTTGATCAATCATTCTGAGGATGATTCTTTTTATATTTCTGCAGTCATTTGTCAAGTGTCCATGAAAGCAGTGGTAAGAACAGAACTCGTGACTTCTATCACTTGGTGGTGGCTCATTCCCCATATTCCATGGTGCAGGTATGTTTTCCATCAAGAGTATAGCTTCCCATATTTTTTCCACGCTAGTATTTAATGGTGGCATTTTGATTTCCTCCCATACTACTCTGTGACTTCGCTGCCCTCCATGATAATTCTGCCTTCGACCTCCATAAGTTTCTTGCGGATGATCAAGTCTTTGAATTTTGTTATTGCCGCCACGGTTGTAATAGTTCCTTTCTCTTTCATATTCTTCCTGATCACGACTTCCCATAGCTACTATCTTTGGCTGCCCATCATCTATTATCTTTTCTTGTTGCCCTTGCGAAGTGCTCGCTACTGTATTTATCAATTTGGGTAATAAGCTTGCATTCGCAGCATTTGGATTTGTATTCACAACTGGGTATGATTCCATCTCATTTTGTCTTTCCTTTAGAGCAATATATTCCTCCTGAAGTTCTCGCAACTCAGTCATTGTAATTGTATTCTTGACTCTAAAAACTTGAATATATAACAAATTGGTTGCGAACATAGCGTTTATAAATGATAGAATAAGATATCTTTCATCCACTCATCCAGCCATTTCGCTACACATTGTCTTCCACCTCACATTTAAGTGCCTCAAACTTTCGCCAACTCTTTGTTTCATCCCAAATACATCTTCAATTCCTGGTCGCGAGGAGTTATTACTTATATATGCCCCTAAGAATATAGCTTGTAAATGATTGAATGACGTGATTGTGTTTCTTGGTAAACCCTCAAACCATTTCAGCGCTTCTCCTGTTAAACTTGATGCAAAATATTTGCATAATATGGCATCATGATTTTCCCATTGCAGCATACATCTCACATACGCTTTGATATGTTGTATTGCACAAGTTGTTCCATCAAAAATGCTGGTTAATGCGGGTAAATTGCACTTTGGGGGTATTCCTCCTAATTGCACCTCTAGCGTAAAGGGGGTTTTCGTAGCTTCTTCGATGGCCTCATCCAATTGTATTCTTCCTCCTCCTCTTCTATTGTTCAACATTCCTCTCATCTCTGCCAACTCTCTTAAGATTTGTTCATTTACATCGGGTTCGAATTTATTGGTCTTTTTAGCTCGCCTCTCTCCTTCTGCGTTCATGTCTATCTTGATTTTCTTGTTCAAAGATTTTCTTCTCTTCTTTCTCTCGCGACTTTCTCCTCCATCTCGTTCACGAATTCGCACACCATTGTATCTATCATTTTCTCTTCTTGGTTGTCTATCAGCTCTCCTTTGTATTCTTTCATATTCTTCATTGATATTTCCATTGTTGCGATTTTGCTCGCGCCTTCTTTCTCGATTGTCATGATTGTTCCGCCGAATTGCTTCCTCCAATTCCCGTTCTTCCATTTCTACTCTTAATCTTTCC
>JAJJWW010014941.1:0-11285 GCA_023531295.1 Papaver armeniacum | reverse complement strand
GAACATTAACATACACACATTTATATACATACATACCCATTAAGCTTTATGGGATCCAGAAGTATCTTCTCGAAATTCTGGAATTGTTGTCGGCATTGTAGTAGACAGAAATGGTAACACCTCAAATCTATAAGAAGATAATCGACCACGGAATTGAGAGCTGAGCGACAGCAATTCTGATCTACCAGTAGAGATGTTGTACATTAAAATGTATTTGTCGCTCTGTAAGAAAACTAGACATCTATCCATCGGACTGAAACCTAAAGGTTTCATATGCGTGATCCTCGTGTTGTCCTAGTCATAACCTGCTAACATTTTAATCAGTTCAAGCTTATGAACTAATTTCCAGGACCACTGTTCACTTGACTCATCCTTTTCCATCTCTAGTAACCCACTAAACTTCATCTGTCTACCATCTATTCGCAAGTAAAAGATAAACCCTTCTGATATAGCAAGACATGATCGAGTTGCGGTGACTGAATTATGATCATCTTCTTCTTCATTCTTCGGTAAATCAATTAGGTAGCATTCACCACAACCACCCACATTGCTCTTGAGGTCGTAAACCATGATCTTATTTCCTTCTATAATCCAATACAAACATCCATTTTGATCACCAACTACCTTCCTGTTGTGGTCGTACAACCTAGTGATTTTATCGGAGAACAAAACCTTGTAAGTTTTCCACTTACCTGTATCAGAAGAGAATATTCGAACATAGAATTTCTTTGTTGATATCCTTATTTCTGGTAAACGGACCACTTTGCAAGCTGTTGGAGTAGAGTTTGAGGTCGATGGCGATTCACATACCAAAACATGAGAGTCATCGTCAGAAACACTATTATCACAATCGGGTAGCCAAATCCATTTTCTGGTAAGGGGATTACAAATGAAGAACTGGTATTCATTTATTACTTGGTGTGAACAACGACAGAGAACCAAACCACAGCTAGAAACTAAAGACATAGTTGTGTTCGCATGCTTTTCGGAAGGAATTCAAAGAAAACCCTTGATGGATATGTTGTTGATCAGATATGAAATGATCAGAAGAATCACTATGTAAGGAAAATACGATTGGAAATGGACGAGGACGACGACGGCGAACAGCCCGAAGTCTATAAAAGAAAGTGCATACGTTCAATGTCCTGCTAATAAAATTAGGGCTAGAGAGTCGAGAGTACCATTTTTTCGAAAGGAGCTTCAATTGAAAAATTTGTTTTAGAGAAAGATGAGTAAAGATCTCAAACATTGTATCATCCGAAATGTGATCTATGACATTGATTTGATTCTTTCTATTTTCTCGAGTTTTTGGTTTCAATTTTCTCTTTGAAGAACTACTAGAAGAAGGAGAACCCACCACTGTTTTCATGCCTGCAAGAGTGAGCTCTTAATTTCACCACCTATACGGTGTTAAACCGGGGTTATTACTCAGCAGCGGAGCCAGAATTTAAATATTGGAGGGGCCAACAAAAATCAACTTACAATAGCATATATGATAAAAACAAATCATACCAAATGACGCAATATAGAATTGTCGAAATTTTTTAGTGGAAAAGACTATTGTCAAAATTAGAAGACAAAAATGGGTTTCTCTCGAAGTATAATACAACTTGCTACTCTTTTAAATCTCCAAAATCATCTTTGATATAATCTTAGTTAAATGCTTCCCCTATTTATTTTTCAATGTACACAAATAGAGTCGTTTAGGATATCATTATCCATTTTGTTGTGAAAACGTGCATCGATAATGTGCACGGAAAAAGGTCATTTGGTTACTGAATTTATAATATCATTCATCAATATATTAGATCATACAAAGCTTTTGGTTGGTAACCTAGCAACAAGCTGGACCACAACTCCTTTTTGAATAGTAATGCCTAATTTATATAATTCATTTGGTATATTTTAGTCTGATTTGTATTCAGGTATTGGCGATATGCGTAGAAAAATATACTTGATGCATGCAAGGCCTAAAGAATCAGCACAGCCGACGATAGGACCCTAATTGAATTAATTGATCTCAATTCTTCAACTAATGAAGGAAATAAGTAAAAACAAATTACAGATGTTAGATGTTAGGAAGTTTGAAAACGTTATGTTGCTCTGACAGTTTGACTGACAAATTTGCATTTAGTACAACGTTTGGGGGACACCACGTACACTAACCTACAAAACTTAGGATAAAACATAGGTACGGTAATATAAGATTCTCAAAATGTTGGGGTGGCCATGGCTTCCCCGAGACGATACATAGCTCCGCCGCTGGTTATTAGAATTTGGCTCTGCAATCAGAAAAATTGAGATTGAGATCGACTCGAGTGTAGTGAGAAATAACTGTCGGACTTAAAGCAGTATATGGAAACTGGAAAGGCTCCTTTTGCCACTCTCACGCTGCTTGGCACTTCGGGTTTTGCTTAGAGCATGGGCTACGTGAAGTTCCCAAATAAGACTAACTACGAAGGAGCCCTTGATCAATCGAAGGATTAATCCCATTATAGAGAAGGAGGAAAACACCTCGTCTAGAAAAACCATTCAAAAAACAAAAAGAAAATCTAAAATGGCCTAAATGGAGGACTATCTGCAGTTTAAGGGAAAAAAAAATTGCCGCACAGAAAACAGTCCCTTGTATAGGGTAAACTTTTTTGCAGCACGGGAGTTAGTTTCCCGTGTAGCCTTTTTTTCACACGGGAGACAATCCCCCATGTAGTGTCCACTACCAACCACTCTTTCGCCTGAAGGAGTGTATGAAAAATTTAAGGGCAAAGAAGTGTTGTAAGACCCTTATAGGATGAGGAAATTAGCTCTAATTGGTAGTCCCTCCTTCATTTTGAAGGAATGACACTACTCATAGATTTGGTCTTAAAATCTTGAAGTTGTTGAGGTGAATGAGGTCGATTCCCGGATAATATTGGCGACGGAGCTTATCTCTAATCAGGATAACTGCATGGCATAATTTCCTTCAACTGCAGGCTTATGCGAGTCTTGTTATTGTATCCAAAATGTGGATGATTAAAGGGACATGATTGAATTCCTAAGTTAATCTTTAAACAAGTGTAATAGTCGATAGTGGATTAGTATTGACTAAGTCTTGTCAATTGTTCGTTATGTAAGGTTGATAGTGTAGTTTCGTTGTTAGTTTTCAGGAGAAAACGTGGCATATTCGGGTACTATATAAATGTCAGATATTCATTTGGAAATTACCCAAGGATATCTTCCAGTTTCAGCAAGATTTCGGAAGTTTGCAAGAGTGGAAGACACAAAGTGTCAGATGTACAATCAATGTCTTGAAACTAAGATCTTCTTCTGCTTCACTTCCATTTTGGCAGGCCATTGGTTTGGAATATCTAATACAATTTTCCAAGAAGCTTTAAAGTTCAATAATATCCAACATTGGATCAGTTCTTGGACTAATAGGGATAATTTGGTTTCTACTGCCAGAAAGGAACTTATCAATACTGCAGCTGTGAGAATATGGCATATCTGGAAGAGTAGATGCTAGAAAGTTTATGATAGGAAAAACCAACATCCAACTACCGTAGTCCAAAAAATTCACAAGTTCTGTCAGAATAACAATATTAGTACTTAATCACATACCCAACATAGTAGAAATCATAGTAAGATGCCTAGTTTTTTTTTTTTTTTTTTTTTGCTAAGTCCAAATGGTTTATTAAGCAAAAAAAACGTAATTACAAGAATTACAAAATGGGAGGATCAAGGACTCCCCACCCCCATAAACCAAAGGGGATAAAATATAGCATGAAAAAATCTAACAAAGTTAAGCTCTTAAAAACAAATAACTAATAAAATAAGAATAATAGGATTTTCATCTTTCTTTGTTCTTATTTTTCTTCTTTGGAGTCTACATTCTTTTTGATTGATCTTGTACTTCCTTGAAATACTCCCTTCGAAAAGATAAATCCTTCAAGAACTTTTGTTGAATATCAAATTGTGTTGTTGTGCAAAAAACCTCATGCTCCTCTGTAGTGAGCTTGTGCTTGTTCTTGTGAAAATCAGTTGAAGAAGAACCCTTAGCCGCATTAAGAGCCTGCCTAGCTCTTTCCAAATCTTCAGTTGCCTTTCGAAAAGAAGCTTCATTCATTGCAACTTCCTCACCTAGCTGCTTGGGTTTCTCCAAAGCATCACAAACCTCATCACTTACTACAACACCTGTATCATTGGGCTGACCCTTAACAGGCGTCCTGTTTTCCAAGCCTAAATCAGAAACCAAATCCGTATTGAACTTGGATTCAGAATTTTGCATTGACACGAACTCTGGCTTAGACACAAAGTTTAGATTTGTTACGCCATCTAGTTGTTTAATACCGGACTGTTTGGTCACGGACGTAATATCAGCATGATCTGCATGGGCAGATTTACTCGTAGCCACGAAACTACTCTCCAAATTTTGCTGATGTTTATTCACGGGCTTTGTCTTGGAGTTTACCAAATCAGAGTTTGTGTTGGACTGAACTTCCATAAATTTTCCAGTATCACCCACTCTTGCAGCCTCTCTAGCTTTCCTACTTGCTAGTATATCAGCGTTTATTTCACCATCAGGATCCGAGCATTCCAACTCTCTTTCCTCATCATTCTCAGCATCAACATTACCAAAATCATTGTTCAGACCCAACTCATTTACAGGAACATCAAACTTATTGTGTTGATAGACAACTTCCGTACTGAGAAGTGCATCAACTAAAGGAGTTGGGGAATTATTACCAGAAGTTATCTTACCATTAACTGTCCTCCACTCCTCATTCAAAGAGTTCTGAATAGCTGCAGATGTTGTAGAAGAGTCCACACCATTCGCAGTGGTCAAAGGAATAACAACAGAATTGTCATCCCTCTCCGAATGAATACCACCAGAACTTGTAGCACCATCAACTTTTGGCTGCCATTTCATATTACTTTTTTGAACACGCCTTGTAGAATTATATGTTGAAATCTTTTTAGACTTATTCTTACATTCAGTTTCAACGTGGCCAATAATTTTGCAATGAGCACAAAACTTTGGCAGCTTTTGTACTTCCACAAATTGATCAAAACTTCTTCCTCCCACAGTTACACGAATGTATTCTGCGACTTTCTTTGAGAAATCTATATCAACCAAAACCGCTGCAAAATAACCATACTCATGGTTCAATGTCCTTTTATCCACCACTATAGGGTTGCCTAGGTTTTTACCTAATGACAGTAAAATCTTCTCTGTCCATAGTTCCACGTACAACCCAGGGAAATTAACCCATACGGATGCATGAGAAGAGCAATGTTTGTCGGGATCAAACCATGGAAACCAGTCTTAAAGCCTAAGCTCCTGTTGACCTATTTTCCAAGTTTCTCCATCACGGACTTTGATCATATCCTCCTCTGTTGAAAACTTGATAATGAAAAACCCTTTTGTTAAAGGCGTGAACTTGACTCTTCCCGAACCTAACTTCCACTGATCTTCTAATGATTTTTTAACTTCAGTGAAAACCAAATTCCTAAACACCAATCTACCAATAAGACTGTGATTCCAAGCCGCACACCCCTCTTGGTACAAATCTAACGGTATTTCCATGGCTGGCTTATCATCCAAAAAACTAGGGTTTGGTAAAGAGGTAATATCAATGATGGAAGTATTCTGCAATTGTTTACCCTTCACCATATCCGCAAAGGAAGTAGAAATCCTAAGAGACGTATTCGAACCAGGATCATGTTGTTCTCCCATTTTCGATCATCCAAAGATGATCAAAAATAGAGAAAACGTGAAAAAACTGAAAACCCTAATAAAACCCAAGCAAAATCGCCAGAGCAAATTAGGAGAGAGAAAAAAATCTTCCTCCAGTGAGTTTCCTGTTACAACGATGTCAGTATGTCACAAAGAGATCAGGATAGATGCCTAGAAAAATCACTAAGAGATCAGGATAGATCCACCTAATACTTGGCTAGTATTTCTCTTGTTGTACGGAATCATTTAGGTTCCTTCACGATGAGAGCTTGAGATGTTGATTAAGATGGGGCTCTTGGTCTCTTAAATTGTTGTTAATTGGATCCGAGATAAAAAAAAAAAAAAAAACTCAACATGATCATCATAGAAGGAGATAACAAAGATGTTATGGAGAGAATTACTAAGGAAAACAAAAGTAAGTTGCATTTGGGAAGATAATCATCTTATGGATGAATGTAGGATTTAGTTAGGAGTCTTGTTAAAGTACAGATTAGTCCCATATCTTGTAATCAAGTTGTTGATGCTTTGGCCAAGTATGCTAGAATAAAGGATTATAATCAGGTGTGGAAAATCAATCCTTCGAGTACCATTAGTACTTTAATTCATTCTTAAAGATAAATATCATAAGGATTCTCGGGAATCTATGAAGTATAGTTCCAATGGTATTGAGTTTAGTTTAAGAGATTCTAGAGTCAAGATATAGCAGTTGTGTTGTTTGTGTTTGAGCATATCTGCTCCTTGCCCTGTCTGAGTTATGTTTGTTTATTTGTGTTGAACTTCAATGAGATTTTATGTTTCTTCAAACAAAAACAAAAAAATTGTTTAAAGGCAACTTTTACACAGACAATAAGTGGTGATATTCCTGGGTTATCTTCGGCAATATATGGTCATTAGTTGAAACAAGTTTTACGATGCAGTTTCTTAATTGCTGGGAAAAATATGTTAAGAACTCAGTTACATGGTCTTAAAAAGGGAATATGTCAATTGTGGTTTATCTTTAGAAGATTAAACCTATAGCAGATTCCTTATTAGTATTGATGAAAAGGTAGGTGATGATTATTTAATGATGTTTGTAATGAATGGGTTAGGTAGTGATTGTGATATTTTTTTTTGCTTTCTCATGAGTGGTTTCTTGTTGATAGGAAACAACAAAATACTAATGTGTTCAATGAGCAGAATTCTAATGCAATATTTCTTAATAAATGGTTCAAATGGAAATAATAATAAAAGGAATAATGAAAAAAATGGAAATGGTGGGAATTCAGAAACAATCAGTATCAGAATGGGTCTAGCGTATATGGTGAAAGAAGACCCTTTATGGATTACTCAAAGATGTATAGTCAAATATGTAAAAAGAAACTTCATATGGCTACTAGATATTTCTTTAGATATCATCCACTATCCAATTGTGTTCAAGATAATAATGCTCAAGCTAGCTTTTCTTCAGAAGTTCAAGCAAATTATCCTAATAGTGATAATCAAGTTTGAATGTCAATAATGTTGTGGTAAATGATGATCCTTCTTATTCTTATAATTATATTTGGATTTTTGATTCTGGAGCTTCAAAACACATGATTGGATATAGACCTTTACTTCATAACGCTTCGGCTTACAAGGGCAAAGACAATGTCATGATTGGAAATGGTAAGACACTAATTATTCTCTTACTAGTAGTACTAAACTTCATACACATACTACTAGTTTTAGATCAGATAATGCCTTGCATATAAATGATATGAAACATAATCTAATGTCAGTAGTTAGATTTGCTAAAGATAATGTTTATTATATTATATTTGATCCTTATGGCTGTTAAGTATAAGGAGTTTTTGCGATCATGACTTGTTGGATCAAGATAACATGTATCTGATTTCCTTTACATTCTTGAAATATATTTTTTCTTCTCTTGTTGCTTCTTCTGATATTTGACACAGTAGATTAGGACATCCCTCATCTAAAATTGTTCAACAACTTCGTAATCATAAAAATATCATTTTTACTTCAAAAATTTCTAATACATCGTGTCATCCATGTCAACTTCCCAAAAGTAAAAGGCCTCATTTTCAAGTGTACGTCTAGTTTTCATGCTTATTCTCCACTTGCACCGATTTATTGTGATGAGTGGGGTCCTACTTCTATTACCTCATTAGCAAGACACATATATTATGCACTATTTGTTGATAAATTTAGTAAGTTTCATTGGAATTATCCAATGTAACTATCAATAGATGATTTACTATGTTTTTAACACTTCAAAAATTTAACTGAAAATATTTTTAAAATCAAAATACTCGGTTTTCATTGATGGTGCTAGTGAGTTAGTATGGGAAACATTTAAGACTTTCCTTGAGTCTTGCGGCTACATATCTTATAAATATAACTCATACCCATATTCTTCGTGATAAATCAACATTTGAAATTTTACACAATGAATCTCCAGATTACACTTTTTTTAGAGTTTTTGGTTGCATCTGTTATCCTTTTTTGGGACATTCAAGACTTGAAAATTTGTCACCAAAGTCTGTAAAATACATTTTTGTTGGACACAACTCTTTACATAAAGGTTACAGATGCCGCAATCAGTTTCCAAAATAACTTATATCTCTAGACATTTTTTATCTTTTCTGAAAAAGGATTTTACTTTACACCAAATTCTTATACTGATTATGTTATTGTTAGAGCATTGCTCCACAATGAATCTCCATATTAATTTTTTTTAGAGTTCTTGGTTGCATCTGTTATCCTTGCTCGGTTGAACCCACCAAGTGTTGGTATGTCAAGTTTGGTTGTCATATTTTAGTTCCAAAACTCGAAGCTGCTTGATTTGATTACTAGAGTCAACTTCGTTAAGTTAGACTATGAACAATAGAAATGTTGAGACTACGTTCAGTGTTACTCTGAAGAACTTGAAGACGTATCGACATCAACGAACACATCATCCTTCTGTTCGAAGTTAGTAACAAATACTTAATATATATGTGTATCTTAACTCGACATTCTACCATTATTTGAAAAAAAAAAATCCATGAAGACTCAAATTATGCATATGACCCAAAATCTGGAACATTGACTTAGATTTACCATGTGGCACAAAATTCGTCACATAACTTAAAATTTGTTATGGAGTAACCCAAAATCGGATACTTGACCAAACATTTACAATGTGGCCCAAAATTTGTCTCGTGAACCAAAAAATTGTATTGATGATAGGCACGTAAGTGCTACATTTTTACGCCTAGGGATGCTTATGGTATGGTATAGCCTGGTTTTTCGCTAAACCGAGTACCTGTATCGACCTATAACCGGTTTAAAAATGTAGTTCTTGTACCTGAGAGTGTACCAAGTACACCACCAAAATTTTCGTCCGAAAACATGTCTCGACAATACCGAATATAATTGCAAGTAGGTCTAAAGCAAAGACCTTTTAATAATATATATGTAAAGTTTTTCTCTTTCTCTTTATCTTCCACAATCAATATGTTTAGACTAAAAAGCTCGTGAATCTGATTTTGTAGAAGAGTTCTTGGACGATCTAAAAAATCAATATCCAAGATCAATCTAGTCGTATCCGAATTAAGAGGATCTGAATACTAACAAGTATGAAACTTGCAATTTATCTTTCAAGATACAAATTCAACAAGAACGAGATTTGTTTTTGATCTTAATTTATAAGGACTTAACTATCTTGATTGATTGCGCACTACTTGTGTTATTCCTATTAAAAAGATAAAATAATATAATGCGGAAAATGAAAAATACAAGACACCAGAAGTTTTGTTAACGAGAAAAACTACACCTGCAGAAGAAACCTCGGGACCTCGTCCAGCTTTGAACACCACACTATATTAAACCGCTACAGGCACTAGCATACTCTGAGACTTCGAACTGGAATGTAGTTGAAGCCAATTAACCCTCTAAGCAGTTCAGCTGCAGTCGTTTTCCTTACTTATATTGAACCTCGCAAAATTCCGCGCACGTAATTCTCTTAGCTAATGTCCTTTTTAGCCTAAGAGTTGCTTCAAGCTCAGTGAAGACTTTTGATACCAATGCATTGAGAGCACTTCTCGGTCGAACTTGCGTGTTTTCTTATCTCAAGCTTGTTTTCAATGTTAGATGCACAAAACTATATCTTGATTTCTAATCTACTAAAGTCAAGTCTCGGACTAGGATTGAAGTATGGTAGTTGATAATCAGACATCACTGGATAACCCTCGAAGATTGAAAACTGAAGATCAAAAGAAGACATTTGGAGAACTTCATCGAAAAAAGGTATGTGAAGACTGAACTATCCTATTTACTCACGGGAATTACCATTTATCTTTATGAGACTATCTCATTATGAGTTTAGTAGATTTTATATTGCAAAGAAGAAGTTTCGAGTCAAGCTTGTCTTGTTGAATATATCTAAATATGGTTCAAGCAATGATGTTCATAAATCATTAATAATCTTAGTTAAGAAAACTTTATTGTTCAAGAACTATTTTTTCTTCAAGTTGATCACTTGGAAATTACCCAAGAAATATTGGGAATATTTCAAATCATTGAAAAAGAGTTTTCATAGCTTACGAGATTACGGACATGGGGAGGTAAGAATACCCAATACGCGTATCCTAGCCAACTGAGTTTCAGAAAAAGGGATGTACGCATACCAAGTACGCTTACCCTAAGGTTCTGAATTCGTGAATAAGATGGAGGTACACATATCCAGTATGCGTAACCCAAGGGCTTAAATTCTTGAACTGCTAAGGGTACACGTACTCAGCACGCGTACCCTATCATCCTGAATTCACGAACTGGTCCATGTACGTTTACCCCTACGTATACTTACCTAGTACGAATTAAGCAGATGCTCACAAACTATTTTCAAATATATGTTTGGTGTTGCTACAACTCTCATGAACACTTCTAAGACATCTTTAATCATTATATCACTCTGTGTTTGTGGATCATCATTTAATTCTTGAGTGTTAAATGAACACGGTTATGTTTATACGTTTATATGACATATTTGTCATGGAATATCATTATACACGGTTCCAGTATCCTAGACCATAGTGTATACTTTCTTCTATGTAATTTCAAGACAAACTTATTATATGCTTACATGAACTCCTTACAAGAGTTTCATCTAAACTGAGAAAATATTTGCTTGAATATGAATTTATCTTAACTTGAATTCAAAGCTACCCATAGTCTTGAAAGTCTATAAAAAGAGAGACTCAAACAACTGAGAATTCCAATCCCTGACATTTTTGTGTCCTAGTTGTATGCTTGAGTCGTCCCTTATTAACATAGGTTTTCTCTGAGAAACATAATTAGGTTTACAACTTAAAGACTTCACCTAAGGATTCGTGAAGCCAGGTACGAATATCCTTATCTTTATAGTTCGTGTATCCTGATCTTGTTCTTATTGATTGTTGAGGTTTTCGTCAATCTTCAATCAAGAAGCGAAATAGATAGAAATCGTTAAGTTCTCTTCATCTTAGACTTTGTGATTCCTCAAGATAGATATATAAAACTCTTCTTTGTTAATCGGTTTAAGATTGTTCTTGATAGGTGGTTAGTAATCCAGATT
>JAJJWW010014939.1:0-73349 GCA_023531295.1 Papaver armeniacum | reverse complement strand
TGGTTTACCAAATTTTGTGTTTTTCAATCCGAATGCTTTGTTTAAACAGATGGGATTGTCTAAATTTTAATCTAACGGCTGTAGATCAATAACATGTGGATCACCACACTCTTACTCATACATCTCGCGACTACCCCCATTTCTACTTCATTTCTTTTCTTCTCTCGCTCCACTCCGACTCCGACTCTCTCTCTTCTTTTTTCTTCTGCAGGTCTAATGTGTGTTCTTGATATTTACTTCTTCCATATGGATCTACAAAGTTCTAGTGAGTATTCATATTTGCTTGTCCGGTACAAAGAGAGGCGAGATAGATGAAAAATTAGGGTTTCAAAATTAGATTTTCTTCTGCTCGACAAAATCAATCGAAGGTTATGCCGAAAGAAATTGAAATTAAAGGGTTTCGTATAACAAGAATTCTACTGCTTTTTTCATTAAGATTTTGATTTGATTTTCAATTGAATCCGAGAAGAACAAGAAGATGTCACATGTGAATGTGGAGTAAGGAATCTTAATGGATTAAGATTTTTACGTAACTTATGGTCATGGTCCTAACAAAGTCCTTCTCATCATTGGTAAATTTTCCTAACCCTAAATAACCTTCATTTCCTTTGATCAATTTGTGATTTTCAATTGTGGGTTTTCATTAATTTGATTGATTGATTAAAGAAATTAGCAGAACGCATGATTCATGGGATTTCATGTCCCTGAGCGCATCTAAATGGTTATTATCTTGGACGTGATGCCGATTCTCCGGATATGAAGAATACGATGATGATGATGATGAATCGTATCCTTTTGATTTGCTTGTAGATAAATCTTTAGTTTTCGTTATTTTGAGATATTTTGTGTGCATTTGTGATATTGATCGTTTTTAACTTGTGTTTTAAAGTGGACTCTGGATGGTATTTCGGGAGGATATGACTCGCGAGGAATTCAAGTAAGGATTCTAATAATGATGAGCAACTTGAGGATGATGGTGAGGATCCTTTACATGTTTCCACATCGTGCAAGAGTGCAGGAAATCACTAATTTATTCCGCCGTACTTTTCATCAGGTTTTTCTTTGTCAAAGTAAAATAATGAACCTATTGTGGAATGCGCTTGAGTTTATGAGGAGAATTGGTTAGTGATGCAATTTAATAGCAAAAGATTTATGATATTGATAACTCGACATGCTTTTGTGCTCAAACAATTGTCAGAGAGAAAGAGATAATGAGAACCCCATGAAAATGGGAAAAACAACAAACATCTTAAGAAGTCGAAGGAACATAGAAATAGTGTAGATGGTTTCCCGATTGGATGCCAACAAGGATTCAAGGTCTTGGAACAATGGGTTTGGATTGTTGTTCAATTTGAGTTGGAGTGACATGTTCATAAAGGGTTCTGTGCGATTCAAATCATGAGGTGGAGAATTCATGGTTTTGTTGTCAGCGATTGACCAAGAAATCAGAAATACTAGAAAGAACTCAAGGTGTGAAGATGGAACACTGGATTTTAAAGCCGCTAATGAGGAAGGTGAAGATTTTGAATCTTGAAGTTTGAACCCGAGGCAGAAAAACAAGGTAACATTGTCAGTTTTGTACCATAGTAAAAATGCCACATAACGGGCCAAATTGGTACTCTGCTATTGGCCCTCATCCAAGCCCGCGAACTGTACCCAACCGAAGGCAACCACCATCCCGCCCAAAGATTACAAAAATCAATGATCGGTCAATGGTCAAAGTCAACGCACGGTCAATGGTCAAAGTCACCACCAATGTCAAGGCCGGTTGTCGATGGTGCTGCCATGCACTTCACTATGTCACCATGAGTTGCCAACCAATTCCTCAAGCCTAAATACTCTATCGCATCACAAATTTGGGCCTTTACCCGTGTCATTCAACGATGCCACCACCTCCATCCACGCGGCCAACCATTATGCATGTCATCCACTAATCCGGGCCTGATGCCCAAAGATCCATCCAGAGATAAGCACTTCCAGCCATTATGCCTCACAATTATCAATCCATCATTAAAGATGTAGAATTAATTCGAGGCATGAATGAGCGCTTTCATGCAATTAATTCAGAGGCAGGAATGAGCGCCTTGGCATAATTAAAGATGGAGGCATGAATGAGCAAGCTTCATGCGTAATTAAACATGGAAGCATGAATGAACAAGCCATGCGTAATTACGTGGGGGGAAGTAAATACCATTTATATTCGAACTCTATAAATGGAAGGAGGCACTTTCAAGAGGAAAAAGGCAAGCCGAGAGAGAGGTAGCAAACAGAGAAAAGATACATTGTAATACAAATATCAATAAAATATTTCTCCTCAAGGGATCTCATCCATGGACGTAGGCAAACCATGCCGAATCACATTAAACTGTGTGTCCTGCCATTTCCGATTATTTCCGTTATTAGCCCTATTTTTATCAACAACACTAAAATCATCGTGTTTGTGCGCCGAACATTTCGGGTGCAAACATTGGCGCCGACTAAGGGGATTCCGAGAAAAGGATCGTTTTCCTTTGAGAAAAGTTGTTCAAAGTCAAAATCGTGTCCGGCTAAAAGCGCTTGACGCCTAAAATTACCGCTGCAGTCCAGGGGCTTGATCGTAATCCGACGCAAAATCGGCAGCTTCACCATCGCACTGCACATACCGTATAATCCGAAGTTACGGCAAGTCCTTGGTCGCAATTGCCGTAGTTCGGCAGACTACCGAGATTTTCAAGCAATTACCTTCAAAACCACCGAAATCGCAGCTACTACAAAGTCTCTGGAGCAAAACCAAGTTGCCATGACGTTCACCCGTGGCAAAAGATGGAGTGAAACACCATCATAGTTGTTGTAGGATGTCTGATCCGCAACAATGACAACTCCATTTCAAAGAAATCGATCCAGATAGGAAGCTGCAAGAAGATGTCCGAGCTCGAGATCGTCACCAACACCGCCATCATGATTCCGATTGTCAACCTACCTATCTCTAATTGCTTGCATCACTACTGCACTTCAAAACTTTCTACTTGATGCCCTAAACAATTGTTGTTATACTGTGCTTGGATCGTGAATCGCCGTAGTCCAATTTTGATTGCAATTACCACAAATACTACTTGATCGTCAGGCTGTTAATTACCCTCTAGGCGCCGTAAGCTCTAGGAAAGGCTCAACAAAAGGTCAAGAAAAAATTGTTATAAGAGGTTCGAGAAAAGATGGCAATAAAGATTATCGCAAGAGGCTCACAGAAAGATGACAGCCCCTGAACCGCTACATAAAGGCAGCTTGAGAAAAGACAATGCTTTGAAAACTTGTCACAAAAGATCCGAAGGCAAAGACTACATTTCGAGAAAGCGTCATGAAAAGTTTCAAATATAAATAAAAAAAAAAATCGTAAAAGCCGGGGGCTGCCAACCCCTGCTGAAAATATGTCACCTATGTAGGTTTTGTTCACTCCCCGCCAAGTTTTGCTGACCCATGTCGGAGCCGCTCACTTCCGCTGGTCAACAACCTGCATATCAAACCCACGTTAACCCTCGTGCTACCATTCACCTACGCTATTGGGTTATTACCACCCTCGTCAAGGAAGAGGTTCACCCATGTCAAATGTAGATGTCATCTTCCACGCCGCCAGTAATTGTCCACGCGGCAGGGGCGCTTGCACATCATCAATCGGTACGATGTGGTAGCACTACGCCATCAATCGGGTCCATACAAGATTCGCACATCGAGAATCTCTGGTGCAACCACTTAGTCTAGCTAACACTCGCCACGCTGCCAGCCTTGACCAGCCAGCACCGCTCACGCCGCGAATCATATGCCACATCAGCAACCGACCGCCACGTCATCGGACGCGTCATCAAGGTGGTCCATGCGACTCGCCATGTCATCCGCCACATCACCAGCTTCAATCTAATCAATGTCTTCCGACGCTATCGCCGGCCAATCACATCCCCTGCGACGGCTGACGGCAGTTGCACGCATGCAATGCCCGCATCCACCCGTCCGCACTAGCCGATTCGATGTAGCAAGAATGGCTCCACTCTTATCCGTCCGGACAGCTAGCTTCGTCTATGATGCAAGATGACGCAACATAAATCCATGTCTCTCGTTTACGGTGGTACGGCATAACTCTAATTCCATAGCCCCGATTCGCTGAAACGCAAAGGCAACTTAATAACGTATTCCCCGATTCAAAACGCAAAGGCAACATAATTCCGTAACCCCCGATTTTTCAGCCCCATGTTTATTAGCTTTGGATTTCAAACTCTCAAAGTGGGCTTATGCAAACTTTCTTCTGGTCTTGGGATTTGTACTATTTGTTTGGGCAACCCTTTGCATCATTTCAAGTTAACTCCATAGACCCATGGGAAGATTCGGAAGCATACAGACCATTTAATTGCAAGTTATGACAGGAGACATGCAGGCCAAATAATGCACTATGGATGGATCCATGCAAGGCAAATATTCCAGAGCATGCAACATGCAGATTAATATCACGCAGTGGAGGCAAAGGGAATTAAGACAAATTATATCTTCTTCATCCCCGTCCGAGTCAGGTGATTTTTGGCTCATGCGATCGTATTTCAAAGATTCTACATCATGAAGGTAAAAATTCTTACATTTGGAGAAGAATATTTTTGTGTAATCACATCATCATCATGTTTGGAGCAAGGCGCCACGACCAATTTTGTTTCCTCGATAACTTCTTCGCTGCATCCAAACTGAAAGTGATTTTCGCCCGTTGAGATCGTATGTCAATTTCAACATCATGAAGGCGAAATTTCAATTTTGAAGAAAATTAAATTTTTAGAAATTTAAATGGCAACACCGAAACGGTCCACATTCAATCACCAAAGGAATGCTATACCTGGGCTTGATCGAACCCGTAGTCCAGCTCTCCCTTAAATATTGCAGTCCACTGATCGAATCTGTCGCAGCCTTTTTTTTCGTATAATTACCATACCAGCTTGATCTAACTTCAGTCCAATATTCACAAAATCACAGGTACGCTTTCCACAATCGCTTTAGTCCAATATAATCGAATCAGGAAGTTCAATTTTTTTCAAGAATCGCTTCAACTGGGGCTTTTACTTATAATCATATACAAATGATCGCAGTCAAAAAATACAGCCCATGGAAACCGTGTTCAATCCAGTTTTGATTCAACTGCATTCCAAAGACTCTTAAAAATCTAAAGAAATTTAGCCAGCCGGCCGACGCTAAGGAAACTACACTAGTCATCGCCTGGAAAACGTCAACATAGCCAATGGACATCCTAATCACCTCAATTACGGGTCGCAATAACACTTTTAATACGGCACGTATATAATTTACATATTTCGCATCTTTCATATAATCATGCATACTTTTGTTCAATGAGACACCTATAATGTGGCGAGCATATTCTTACGAGGAGATGCACACATTTTAATCCTCAGATCCGGGAATAGTGGGATTGCCCCTCCCGCCCCATGAATTCCAATGAGCGCATATCTTCAAAATCTCATGCGCGAGCAAAATGCAAGG
Source organism: Papaver armeniacum (assembly GCA_023531295.1). Classification (NCBI taxonomy): domain Eukaryota; kingdom Viridiplantae; phylum Streptophyta; class Magnoliopsida; order Ranunculales; family Papaveraceae; genus Papaver; species Papaver armeniacum. The sequence goes on along the minus strand of JAJJWW010014939.1, from coordinate 67,844 downwards.
CAAGACATCCTCAGCGAGCATCAGCAACATGATAATCACTATCTTCTCGGGGGCGAAAGGTATATGACTTCAATGACTGACTATCACTTAGGGGCGAGATATGTAACACCTCATGGTCTAAAATAACTCTTTTGGGGCAGTCACAGAACACTCAATATGGTTAGCGCAGTTGCATAGCAAATAAATGCAATGCTAAATCTGGCCTTCGAAAATCGAAACAAAAGGTAACCTTAAACTTTAACTTCTCCAACGAGTTACGTGGATTAAGAGGAGAGCATACATCCTAATATTTTGACGCAATTATTGCACCAAGAATGTTAAATTCCTACATAAGTTGATCGAATTGTTGTAGTCCTGCTTATTAAGCATACCGCACCTGCACTACTAACCACGCGATGCACCCAGCTTTGCTCATCAATTCAGATTCACTAGACGAACTCATGCAAACTGGGTTTTATTTATAATCAACACTCAAATTTATTGAATTGTTTAAGTCTACCTCAAAGAATCGATGCACCACCGATCAAGCCGCTGCACTGATATGCTCGTTGTCGCTGAATTACCATCGACCGGGTTGCAGCACCGAAGATAGCTCGTCAGCTTTCAGTCCAAACTCATCGCACCGCCGCAGCGTAACTTTGCTTGCCGCTATTGCACCGTGGGATGATCGGGTTACCGCAGCCTACGTTTATGTTCGCAGCCTCCGTAATCAAATTATCGTACTGCAGAAGGTGCCTTTGCTCGTTGTCGCGATTCCAACGACTGCCGGGCCAGAGTCCACTCCATGTTCGCAGACTCCGCACCAAATTGATCGAAATGGTCACAAGGCAGCTTTGCTCTTGGTCGCGATTTCACCGATGAAGTCAGCCGCAGTTCAAATCATATTCAGATCTCCGCACCAACTCGATCGCAAACTGGCCGCAGCGGCATCTTGCTCGCCACTAGCTCACTCGATCGAAGCTATCGTAAATTAACTATGTTCGCAGCCCCACATCAACTGATCATGAATTACCGCAGAAGGCAGCCTTTGCTAGTTGTCACCGCATTCCACCGACAAGTCAGCTGGAGTCCACGATGTCTCACACTCCCCGCAGTTCAATCATCGCTAGCCGCCGCAGTACGCGCTTGCTCTTTCACGTCGAATTTCACCGATCGAAGTCAGCACGCACCCGAATGAGATTCGTGATCTCCTCGCAGTCCAATTATCGGTCAGCCGATCAGTAGCGGCATTTTGCTCCAGTCGTCGTCGCAGCTGCACAATTGATCAAGCTACCGTAGCCCAGCCTATGTTCGCAGCTCCCGCTAAACTTGAAATCTCAGACCGCAATCGCCGTCAGCAGCGCTTGTTCAGTTCGCCGCGTATTCCAGCCCGATCAAGCCGCCAGCCAGCTTCAGCTATGTTCGCACCTCGTAGTCCGCCATCATCGCACTCGCCGCAAAGCCTTGCTCGCTGGGATGCCGCATTCCACCCGATCAAGATGCTGCAGCCTAACTATGTTCGCATCTCCTCGCAAACCTGACTGCACCGCACTGCGCAGCTGCATCTTTGCTCCTCACGCCGGGTAGGATCACAGTGCTGCAGACTGACTTTACTCGAAGTCATTGCAACCCATTTTCCTCATTACTAGGAGGACAATTTTGTGGTCGTCGCGGTCGATTTACCGCAATCATTGCAATCCCGTTCCTGGCAAAGAACTATTGTGATCTAGTCGACATCGATGCTGCTATCCTAATTCATATAACTACTGAAGACATATAAAGATTGATGTCACATCCAATAGCACAATCAAGACCATTGGTGGTCCAACAATACACAAAGTCTGTTACCATCTCAACTACTGAAGGGTCACACCCTTTCGCTCGCAACTACCGCGGCTCACCCGCAATTGACTTAACGACTTAATACCAACAGCTCACACAGATTCTAGCCGAGTGACGTCAAATATAGCTCATCTTTTCCAAACAACGGTTACTAGTTTTGTTCAGTGCAACTACCACGATCCAGTTTTACATCAACAGTTATTGCTCACTTTCAACATCACTCTGCTCTAGTATCACGCTTCTGTTGCAGTCTAGTTCAGTCTTCAGTCCAGTTTTTCCATACAACAACTGTTCATGCTCAATTGTTGCTCGCCGATCACCCAGTCACAATAGCCTCACCTGGGGGCGTCTTGATTGTGATTTCCCCAAACAACAAGGGAAGTTTTCCAATCACCTCAGCATCAATAATCCACTCTTGGGGGCGAGTTTTGTCATTGACTAAGGAAAACGAAATTTTCTTAACCCCCAACAAGTTGGAGGTTTAAGAGGGGGCGATGTTTGTACCATAAGTAAAAATGCCACATAATGGGCCAAATTGGTACTTGAATCATTTATTGGCTCTCATCCAAGCCCGCTAACCAGCCAACCGAAGCAGCCCACCAGCCTGCCCAGTATTACATAAAATCAATGACCGATCAATGGTCAAAGTCAACGCCCGGTCAATGGTCAAAGTCAGCCATCAGTCAATGTCAAGGTCGTGTTGCCGATGGTGCTGCCATGCAGTTTCCACTCATGTTGCCAGCGGTGCTGCCAACCAATTCCCAGCTAAATACTCTATCGCACTGCCAGCTAGTCTCTACCCGTGCTGTCAGCTGTGATGCCAGCCAGCCTCCATCCACGCGGCCAGCCATTATGCATGTCAGCCAGTCAATCCAGTCTGCCAGCCAGCATCCATCCATACTGCCAGCCATTATGCATGTCAACTATCAATCCAGTCTGCCAGCATGCATAATTAATTCTGGAGGCATGAATGAGCAGTTTCATGCGAATTAAAGATGGAGGCATGAATGAGCAGTTTCATGCAGAATTAAAGATGGAGGCATGAATGAGAAGTTTCATGCAGAATTAAACATGGAAGCATGAATGAGCAGTTTCATGCAGAATTAATGTAAGTGGAAGTAAATACCATTTATATTCAGAATTGTATAAATGGAGGGAGGCAATTCTGAAGAGGAAAAAAGACAAGGAGCGAGAGAGAGGTAGCAAATAGAGAAAAGGATACATTGTAATACAAATATCAATAAAATATTTCTCCCCAAGGGGATTCATCCGTGGACGTAGGCAAACCATGCCGAACCACGTTAAATCCGTGTGTATGTCATTTCTGATTATTTCTTGTTATTAGCCCTGTTTTTATCAACAACACCAAAATCATCGTGTTTAGTGCCTGGAAATATTTCTGGGTGCAAACAATTGTCGTTACTGATTTTATGTTTTACTAACATGTTCAATCAAATTTTTGTATTATGGACTTTGTGCCTTCTTGATTGTTTTCTACATGCTTAGATCGGTACTATCTTGAAATTTAGGGCTTTGTTTTATGGTATTTATATTTATGTTTCCACACTTAAACTTGAAAAAAAATTCTTGCAGAGAGCTAGGCTGTTCTTGGTGCTGGTAAAGAAGATGTTTTCCAAGCTGTTGATGGTTCAGGTTGGCTCGAGTTTGAGCTGTTCTTACAGAAATCTTGTAATTGCAATACAATACAAGTGTGTAGGCTGGTTTCCGAGAGTCTTATAAGAACCTCGGGCAAAGTAGTTATCAGGAATTATATTACATCTTTTAATTGCATTATGCTTTCACTTTTCAATATGACCTGTCGTGGTTTGTATTTTATTGAGTTCATTTTCCACCCCAGTTTTAGGTATGCAACGGTTAGTTTCTTCTTCTATGATGGCATGTTTTTTCAATGGGTGGAAGTGACACCTCAAGCACGGTATGATCTGTTCTATCTGAACCTGATATAGTCAATTCTTTACCAATTTATATTGCACACTATGTTTTCTGTGATGTCCTTTCTGCTCTTGCAAGTGGGTGTGATCAAATAGAGACATAGATACACATCCACATCACTGCTTATGTCTTTTGTTTGTGTTCTTGTAAACATCGTGCATTTGTAACAGATCAATAATTATTTGAATATATATACAACGAACTTGGCTTCGTGTGGTTTCTAGTTATCATGTAACTTGGGTATCAGTGGTTAATATTATGAATGAGACTAATATACTAATCGTCAGTGGCAACAGACCTATTGCTCTGATTATTGTTCATGATGCTGAATCCATTTTTTCCTATTTGAATTTGATTACCAATTATGTGAATTATGCTTCCTAAAGGCCCCATTAAATCTGATCATTGATATTCTGTTGCAGTTGAATCACATGACATAGTATGTTATGCTCCAAGGATATGTTTTATAAGCTATGTCATAGATACTTGGTTACCTGAAAAAAATAGTTCTTGAATTAATTACATTGACTGGATGCAAGAGTTGTTTATTATGTAGCTACTTATTGACAACATTTTTGATCAAGCATGTTTAACATCTTCTTAAAATTTAAACTATATTTTATGTTTATCAACACTGAAGTAACTAATATCTATTTGCAATGTCAATTGCACTCTGCAGAAACCTTCTTAAACTCATCACTCAGCTGATGTAACTACACAAAGATCTCCTACATCTAGACATCATTCAGATGGACCTAGACCGGTGTCTCCTCTTCCTACCCAAGGATCCCCAGTTCAAGAGAAGTTTGCTATGCAGAAGGCCCCTAGCAGACATAAGTATCTAACTGAAAGGCAAAACATGATGTAACTAAACATATGTCTTTTGCTTCCAAGCATCAGTGCACTAACTCTCAAGAGATATCTCAATCTACGGCATCGAAATACAAAACTGGACTCCCAGTGGTATGTTCTTTTTACAGCTATTTAAATCCATACTGTTTTGAAATTTGAATCTGTTGATGTTATTATATCCCATATGTTTTGTAGACTGGGAAATGCAAACTGGCCTATACCTCAATAAGGAACATCTTTGCAGTTACTTTTCATCAATCAGCGACAAAAAAGATAATGCATGGAGTTCCACTTCATGATGATTGCATCAGAGTTTCATAGATTGGCCAAAAGCACTTGCGACCTCTTGCTCTATTGTAAGTTGCTTTGTTCCATAGTCTGTTGTATATGACGATGAAACATTTTAATAACTTTTTGAAGCAATATAATATGTTCATATCCCTGTAATGGATATAGCTCATGAAGTAGAGGAGGCAGCGATTGTTCTTTGTAGCATTCATGTGGTAACTATAGGTTAAGAATTTGGGTACAACCTGCCAAGGCAACAGTTCTTTTTGAACCTTTTGCACTGTGTGCAGTATTTGACTCTTTATGTGCATGTATATCTACCAAAACAGGTTTTTGCTACAGATAGAGCCACTTGTAGATCCTAATGAACACGGTGCTGACCCCAAAGGCTAAGTAGATGAAGAACAAGAAAGCTCTAGCTATGAATGCTCAGAGAACCAACAAGAGTCATTGAGAGATATAGTTGTGGTACCTTAGACTTCGAATGTTCAAACTTTTTGAATCTCCAATTGAATATTTTATGTTTTAAGGTTTTTCACGACTGATCAGACATATGAGAGGTTTATCATATGATTAATAAAAAGTATTTTGGACCAATTTTAGTTTTGCAACAATGATTATCAATATTAAATTGGCTGCGTATGATACAAATAAGTGACCGCCACTGGCTTCCGGTGGCTAAATATGAAATATGGTCACCAAGGCCAAATGACTGACTGAGCTACATATTTTGAGTGGCTAAAAATCGTTACTTGTGTCCAGAAAGCAAACAATAGCCACGTTTACATGATTTTACGTGTCCACTTGTAAAGTACTTAGTCACGGTGCTACAAAATCGTAGTACTATAGCTCAAGAATTAGCCATGTTCAAATGTTTTATGTGTGTCTGTTAATAGGGATGGCCATGGTGCTATAAATTTAGTATAACTATAAGTCATATATTGGCCATGCTATAGATTCAATGTAGCTATATGTCATAAACTGGCCATGTTAAACGATTTTTTGCGTGTTTGAATGATAGAAATTGCCATGGTAAAACAATTCCACGTGGTATCAGGGTACAAAGTAGCCACATCGAAACCAAATTTGATGAGTCTAAAGATAACGAAGGTCATGATTAAAATAGATTCATGTGGCCTTACAGCAAACTCTAGCCACGTTAAAATCAAGTTTTGTGTTTATAAGGATTTTATGGCCATGGTAATAGGAAAAAAATGCTTTATTACAAAAAGAGTGGGAAACATATAGACACGGTTATAGGATATGGCTATGGACAATCAGGTGAAATAGCCACTCAAAGTTTATGTAGCCATAAATGTACCCTATTGTTATGCCTCCTACCATAACGGTTTTAGAGTGAAAAAAATCCATGGCTAAAGGCCTATGGACACTATTTGAGTGTGGCCTATGCGACTGTTTGTACTAGTGTATGTGAAGGAGTTCTTGAACTAATAGGAAGAAAGGAACTCCTGAAGGAATTATCTTCTGTTGCCCGAAAGGAAATTATTTTTCATGTTGTTTGCTGGACATCTTATAGAGACTTTCGTGATCTTCAAATGATAAGTTTTCACTCTACCAATCTTGAAATGTTTGAAGAAAACCTTGATGAAATCATGGAAACAGAGGATAACAAGGATGAATGAGTTTAAACTCTTGTTCAAGAAAATAAACATCAATTTTTGATTTCTTTCAATGATTGTATTAAGTCTATTATGAATAAAACTATTATGAATAAAATTATTTGATTTATAATTTTTCTTGTGATAGTTTTTGATTTACATAGCCTGTGCTTGAATGCTTTATGATTATTGATATGTATGTTTATGGGATATTTGATTTCGGTTTTATTACCTTGATATTCAATCTCATAATGTTGTGAACCCTTATGGTTTGGGTGACTTTTTGATTTAGCAGGATTAAGTTCTAGCCCATATTGGTAGGCTTTATCAAAGGATCATGAGGGGTTCTGATAGAAACAATATGTGAAAAAGTCACAATATGTTGAATCGGTTTTGGTTTAGCATAAAAGCATATGTGTTTCGGGGGTTTTCAACTTTTGCTTGCAAAAGTTAAAAACCGGTTTTCAACCTTTCTCTCGTAAGGTTGGTTGTTGTTATTCTTTTGTTTTGCATAAGGATGACAACATAATGATATTTCGATATCAATTCTCCCTGGAAGAAGATGCAAACATATTGGAGAAGTGGATGCGAAATTGGAGGTAACAATCTTATTGGTTAATTTTTTTCCTGTTTTAGAAAAGCCTGATTTTTATTTCATATATTTATTGCATTTGCTTAACAAAATTTGGTACAATTGATGTTTTATTCCATGATGTGTGTATGGATGTGTGTGTGATTCAATTGTTTCCGGTTAAGAAAAACTATTGTTATCTTGCTTTATTGCGTGGTATCAATTGTTTAGGCTTACAAAATTTCGGTGCAATTGCGGTGTTATAATGTCTATGTTGTTTCAATTGCTTCCGGTTGAGATGAATAATTATGCAAGTTGATTTATTTTGGTTTGTATGAATTGTTTATGGCTTAACGAAAGAAAAGGTTTACAAGATGAGTTGTTTAGTCCAATTCGATTCCGGATAAGAGAAACTAAGTTAATTCTGATCTTAGTTAGACTTATCAAAGTGGATAATTAGAGCCTGAATGAGAAAAATAGAGTTATCTTTATTTTGGTCTTATCGAACAAGCGATTGTATTTGTACAATTGATTTAGCAAACGAACTAAGGTACTTAGTTGATTTTTGGTTTGCTAAACTATTAGGGAAAATTGCTTCGGGCAATTGTATCCTTGATAACATATCAAAACAAATTACTTTGTAGTTTCGGTTTTGATATTGGTTATCAGAAATGGTGTGTGGAACCCTCGTGCTTAACTCTATAGGTTGCAAGTCTATTTTGAGATTTGTAAGACTCTTTTCGGTTTGTCCTTTATTTTTACGTTTCTTTGTCATTTTGTGACAAAAAGGGGGAGAAATATATGGAGTAAACAAGTGATACTGGCATTGATTTTATATTGATTGGTATCACTTAAGGAAAAGAACCTTTGTGCTTAAACGTTTATCTAACGAAAGAGTAAAAGCATAGACTAAGGGGGAGTAACATATCATTACAAAGGAATAACAAAGACGTGCGGATTGATAAAATCTACCTATCTTACCTTTAGGGGGAGTAATATTCTTTGTTATCATAATGTCAATAGCAGCATTTAAGGATTGAATGTATACAGGTTATTGTGCTATTGAATTCGGGAATCAATCGTATGTGTAATGAATTCTTGTAATTTGTTTATCCATATGATGTAAGAGTATTGTCACTAAAATTGACAAAGGGGGAGATTGTTAGAGCATAGCTCGGTTGAACCCACCAAGCGTTGGTATGTCAAGTTTGGTTGTCATATTTTAGTGAATCAAAACTCATTTAAAGAGTCGCTTGATTATGTACTAGAGTCAACTTCGTATAGGTTAGCTTGAAAGTATTAGGATATGAGACATTACAAGTATTGCGAAGACTTGAAGAAGTGAAGAAGTAAGAAGCTACAACGACAACATCATCCTTCCACTCGAGATTAGTGATATTTGACTTGAACTGTTTCATTCCCTAACGTATATTTCAAGTCGTGCATATTGAAAACAAAACTACGAAGCATGAACACTCTAGATAGATATAGTATTAAGGAATACAATACGAGGTTTATTGCTTAACCATTAAACTTTGTAGATAAGACATTGACATAATCGTTTAAATGCTATTGTGATTATGAATGGGTATGAGGTGAGGATTTCATCCTAGGAAACAATGTTTTACATGTGTTTTAAGGAAGTAAATTCATAAACTTGTTTTGTGAATCGAAAAGGAAATCGCCAGGCGTTATTGATATTGTTATTCATTGCATATCTTGTGAACAACCAATATGTGTGATTAGTATAACCGCTCATGACTTGTTTGTGTTCTTGGTAAAACTATTCACAAAGGCCTGACTTATGTATTGGTATGACTTTTATTAGTGAAACCGATCTTAAGTAATCACCTGAGATGGTATGATCGAGTTTATGATTTTGTGTAAGACCAACTCTTTGTAAAGGGGAATCGATCCTAGTAAGAGGTGCAACACATTACAAAGGGGAATCGATCCTTGTATGAGGTGCAACATGATTTAGCAGAAAGGGGAACGATCCTCTGAACATGTGCAACACGTTTTTAGGCAAAGGGGAACCGATCCTATGGACATGTGCAACACATTCAAGTTAGATACCATATATATGTGGGGAACCGATCCTAGTACCTAGTCAACCGAATTTTGGGAAGCTAGTGTGACTATGCACAGTACTCACATGGAGGTAAAACCGAAACTTGTTTTGGTAGAACCGTTAAACCCATGATTGGTGATTGAGTGTTCTTGATCAATCGCATAGTTCTTGAAAGTCGGATGAACCAATTCTAAACTTGTTTGGAAGTGCGGCAAATCGGTTTCAAGATTGTAAGTATGAAAGAGGACTTACAGAGTAAGGATGTCGACATACTTTGAACATGTGCAGTAACGCTTATCTTTAATTGTTCAAAGTTATTCCTTAATAGCTAAAGGAAGAAAATCCCGTGGATCGAAACATAAATAAGTTAAGAATCTTTTATTTAAGGTTTTTAATTTTATTTTAGGAAAATGAGAATTAGTAATGTGCATTTACTAGTTGAAGATTTTCCAAAGAGATTTTCGGTCATTATTTTGGACAGAGCATTTCCAGAATTATGGAAACCCGAATTTGGAATATATTGCATATCTTGAGAATATTTTCGGTTTTGGAAATTCCTTGGTGTCCAAACTTCCTTGTCTATAAATACTTGAAGCTTTCATTTTTAGCAAACTAATCCTTCGTGACAGCAAACTTCGTCAGTTGTGTTGTTACTGGTGAAGCCGCCTATTCGTAGAGGAGAGCAACCTAATTATGCGAAATATCTTACTACTAGCTCATTTTTTTTATTTTAAGTCTTAATTTTTTTATTGAGAAGCTCTATTAGTACCGTTGGTGGGAAACTATATAATTACGGTTTATCTTGTGTTTTCGATTGATTTGATTGACTAACGGTGGTTGAACTTTGATTGCACCTAGTTTGTTTATGCTTGAGAATCTTCTTTTCTGATATAAGATTCACTCAAACTAGATCGAAGTTTCGACATGGATCTTTAGACTGTTTGTAGATCTAAAGACGTCTTGTGATGATGATCCATTGTTAACAGACTCCGTTCCGTGCGTGATTGATCACAAGAGATTCAAGTTGTTGTGTGCAGGCGTTTATTGAAGATCTAAGAAGATTTGAAGACAAAGAAGATATTGAAGATTTCTGATTTGGGGTTCATAATCTTTGGTGTGCACAATACTTGTTTCGGTATAGAGGATCCAACTATAATCGGTTTATCCTTGTGGTAAATTGGATTGATTAGTTGTGTAGATCGGCATCAATACAATTCTTTGTGATTAAAAGTATTGATTGCAAAATCTTAACAATTACCTTTGGTAGTTGAGAATAAGATAGATCTAAGAACCTAACGAAGGATTTATTGAGATAAGCAGAAGAGCCTTTGTCGAACTCACATCACTTGGTTGAAGAGAGTTGCTACCAAACAGATTTGTTATTCCTTTACTGTTTGGAATACGAACCAAAGGAATTGTTCAAAGTACGTGACTTATTCATAAGTTGGGAATACAGGCTATGTTGGTTTGATTTTATGTAGCGACTTAATCCTGAGAGTATTCACCTGGACAAGGTCCTGGGGTTTTTCTCGCATTTGCGGTAGGGGTCACTAATGGTGAACTACCCGCCTAATTGGGTCCTGCGGGTCCTAAGTTGGTTTGATTTTATGTAACTGCCTACCCGACTTAATCCTTTTGATCATTTTTAGAAAATTATAGTATTTTGCAGTTTTGGCTTTGATTTTTTTGATTTTTGATTTTTTTCTTACATGTAAGCTTTATTTAGAATATTAATAATGAAATAACAATAAATTTTTATAAAAATAATTTATATTCAAGGAGAAAGAAATTAAGATTTTAATAGTTTTTTTAATACCCGGGACCACGGGTTTTTTAAACGGTCCTGTTCTGCAACACATTATGGAACGGTTTTGATATGCCTCCTAGGTTTCAAATATGTACCATGTACTAAGGACCCCACCCGTTGTGACAGCCCTAATTTGCGGTTTCCTCGTTAACAAAATCTTGCCGTGTCATTTACTCTTATTTTCCGCATTATAATTGTTTTATTATAATTAAAGTAAATTACACAAACGTTAATTCCTATTTTACTTGATTGTAATCCTATTGTGTTTGGTTAAGTCCGAACCTCTTATCAAGTAAACATACTTCGTTGTTGTATTGTCTCGATCTCGTATCCATAGACGATCACACGAAGTGTGAACCGATTAGTTGCATTGTCTCGACTCAGTCCATAGACAATCACTTACGGAGAAAGGACTTATATGTAGGAAAAGTTTTAGCTTGAGGTATATTTGGGTACCCTCGCCTTTTCAACCCACTCAAGTATGCAAACGGGTACGCATATCTAGAGTTGGGAATTGGTCTGTGTTCGCAAGTATGCAAACATGTACGCATACTATCGTTCATGACCGACTCAGTTGAAATCAGTACGCATACGCGTATGCATACTATAGTTCCCGGACTTCAACTGTTGAATCAGTACGCATTCGGGTATGCATACTAAATTCCCGGACTTATAATAAACTTGCAACAGTTAGCATACAAGTACGCATATTGTGCTATATCCAATTAATGGTTATTTGTTCTAAACTCCCATTTCAATCATTGAAACATTCTTAGAAGACGGGAATAGCTGTCTCACACAAACTATTAGCTTCAAAGCAATTTTCAAGTGATCGAATGATCAATACGAAACATTTCGAGTCTACATCAAATGACTGTCTCACACAAATCATATAAGATGTTACCAGGTGATTTTCACATGATCATCTTTTGACTTCGTCAAGAATATAAGATGAACTTGGTTAAAGTGAAAGCTTACCAACACATATTTCGAGAAATATATAAGCGAATTAAACTTAGCTCGAAATATCAAATGTGTGTAATTTAAAGTCTATATAGTTATACGACTTTGTCTCAATAGGAGATAGAGTAGAAATAGACTTCTGAGTGATAGATGAGTTTAAGTCTCCACATACCTTTTGTTGATGAAGTTCCACAAGCTCCCCTTAGTAGTTCTTCGTCTTCAATCGATAAACGCCGTGAAGTTTAAAGCTCAACTACACATTCTATCCTAATCTGAGACATATCTATAAGTAGACTAGAAATCAAGACACATTTTATCCTAATCCGAGACATATCTATAAGTAGACTAGAAATCAAGACTTATAGTTTTGACAACTAAACTTGACAAACAATCTTGAAATAACAACGCTTGCGAGTTTGACCGAGCAATGCTCTAACAACATGTATGATGTCTCGAGTATTTTTGTAGTGAATATGGAGCAAGTTACATGAAATATAAAACAAGTTTTTTCATGGTAGTTGCTAAGTGGGTCTTGTTTGCTCGACCTAATTATTTTGACCAATCATGCGCGAGCTAGGCGGCAGGTGAACATAAGTTGCAAGTCAAGTCGTATGAATGATACTTGCCGGGAGTTAGTACTAAAAAATAGCATATAATGCTTTTGGTCAAATTATTCATAAAATCGATATTTATAAAATATCGTTTGTAATCGATGTTTGTAAAGCATCGCTTTTAAGCAAGCATCTCAAAATAATTGATGCATACAAATCGTTGTATAGAGCTTGTTTGAGTCAGTCACGGATTTCACGATCTTAAAAGGGACGTGACCGACCAACTTTGGGCAGCTGTCCGGAGCTTTTCGTGCAAGCCAGGGATGAGGCGATCGGTTCTCATAAGAGATGGATGACCAGTAGACATTATGTCACCTCATTGGTTAGCTCAAATTAAATCTAGGCCGGTCAAACCAGCCGGTCAACTTGCGCGGCTGAGATGATTTGCGACAGTTGTTGATTGTCGCTGAATTTTTTATAAGGAGCGTGATCAGCCTACTTTGAGCAGCTGTCAGGAGGTATTTAAGCGGGTTGAGGATGAGGTGATCGGTCCTCATATGAGAGGGATGACCGGTGATCACGATGGCACCTCATTGGTCGCCCCAAATAGAATCTATGTTGGCCAATTTGGGCGGCCAAGTCGGACGGCTGCTATCGGTTAAATAATGCCCTGGGCGGTCTTAACATAATTAAAACCCTTTTGGGGCCGCTCGACTGGCCTACTTTGGCTGGCAATTGTGAACACTGCCTGCAGGCTAGGAGAGTTCTGATTGGCTGGTATAAAAATGGGCCCACCCGTGAGTATCATGGAATTTGTTTGGTCGCTCCAGGAGGTAGCCAAGTTCCTTGAATTGATCGGCCAAGTCGCGTGGTCGTGATCGTTCCGTGACTGAGTTGGACAGTTTAGATTATTTTTATTATATGAGAAGTAGCGTGACTGGCCTACTTTGGCTAACAATTTGAAGTAGCTGCAGGTAAGCTAGAAGCGATATGATTGGTCGATTGGAAAGAGGGACCGGCGGTCAGCAACATGGAGTAAGTCCGGTCAGTAAAGTGGGGCGCGGGCTAGGGAAAACCGACCGGCCAAGTGGCGCGGTCGTCCCCCTTTTGTTGCTACCTTGATTTGTCGCAGTTTTCCTTTTTCTTATTTTCTAAATTTTGGTAGGATTCTACTCCTACTAGCTATATGATAGCCTAGTTTCCTAGCTTGCCTAGGTTTGGTCTCGACCAATAGGGATCGAGATATCGTGTAAACTCCATTTTGGGGCAAAAAACCTACTTTTTGTTCGAAAAATTGAATTTGTGAGTTTAGACAAAATAAATCAATTTTTTGGTGAATTTCGCAAGTCGATACAAAATCACCAATTTTCATCCTGGAGAGCAGCGCAGCTCCGCGCGCCTTTGATTGAATACCTTCATGCACATCTTAATCCCGACACTTCGGGAAATTCATGCTACCCAGCTGAAAGTGAACATTAATTGTCATATCATGTCAACATTAAGAGTTTAGCTAAGAACATTCCATATAATAGATACTCAACATGCTCCATCATTAGTGAATAATGCAGCTAGGAGCTTATTATGCAGCAGGCTCCGGCATTAGTGAATAATGCAGCTAGGAGCTTAAATACTCGTTAGGCTCTATACTAGTGAATAATTCATCTAGGAGTTTGAGTTTCAATACAATATGAAGAGAGGCATAGGCACTCATCAAATTTTGACATATTCTTCAAATTCCTTGCAGAATATAGACATGCAAGGTCTATTACTTCTGATGCCGGGTCAGGTAGACAGACTTTTACAGTTTTCGCCCTAAACTAAAAACCACCATCAACACATGGACATCCTCATAATCGGCTTCAGCCATCTCCCACTGAAAAACAAATCAATTAAAATTTTATGCTATAAAAACAATACGCATATTGGATTGTTTTCCATTACGACTTTCATTTCCTCTTTGAAGCTTCCAGTTGTGGAGAGAGCTTCTCGAATTTTTTCTTAATGAGTTTCATTGATCTTCCATTATGATTTCCGTTTAACGCCACAAAAGTAATACACACACGGTTCCAAAAACAATCGGATTCTTCATCTATGTAAATGTTTACATCTTCATGATGCTTTACTACCGTCAGCCACGCTCTAACGGTTGCAACATCTTCTTTGGTGGTGTAGCGAGTAACCATGTTTTTTTTTGTTGGAACAATTAGAGGTTGAAAGTTTGCGTGAGAGAGAGTTTTTGCACAATTAGAGGTTGAAATTCTGTGAACAATAAGGGTCATTTTATAGCAAAGAATGACCCAAGGGCTAGTTTTTGAAAAAACTAGCCGTTCCTCAAAAAAATCAATGCAATAACTCATTGCCTCAAAAAAAAACTCAATGCAAGGCACTCCCAGATTTACGACCAGGAAGCATGGAAATACCAAGCCGTTTTGGCTTTGCCGGCTGGGTTTTAACCCTGACCGAGCCGTAAACCTAAACTTGCAGATGGGACGTATTTAAATCGTCTGTAAGTGTTTAGAATTACGGCTTGGTAAGGGTTGAAACCCAGCCGACAACTTAATATGTCCTGATTGTTCCATGGATCCTGGCCGAAATCTGGGATTTCATATCCAAGTCCTGGAAAGTTCATATTTACGTCTTGGTCTTTCCAATAATCCTGATCGTAACTTGTTAACAAAATGACCCTTCTCCAACAAAGAATCTGTGGAGAAGGGTGCAATTGGAACGCATGCGAAGTGTCCACAAAAGTCCTTTTACGAAAGAGTAAGTAAGTTTTTCATCAAGTAAGTTTTGAATAATATACTAACTTCATTTTGATTTGTTTTTCTAGGAAGCCTTGGCTCTTTCCCGATACAAAGCTATTCGTCACAAAGAATTTGAGCATGAGCAATGTTATTGGATCACAAAACAGTTTATTGAAATTTTCAACAAAGCTTGACTATGTAAGTGTAATACTTTAAGTTTTCTGTTTTCCATTTGGGTATCACTAATTGAATGTAACGTAGCCTAATTATGTAATGGTAACATTACCAATTGATGAATGAAAATGAAGAATTTGACGGAATATAGTAACAAAATTTACAAAATCAACCATCATTACGGCTAGGTAAACCAGCCACAATTTTCGGAATCACAATCAACGGCCATAATATCCTGCCGTAACTTGTTAAATCCCAGCCGAGAAATGAAATTCCATACCGTATGTGCTTCTGGAAATGTTGGCACGTCCAGGAAACTATAAAAACTCAGCCGATACGTGTTTTACGGTTTGGTCATAACCCGTTATCCAAACCGTAAATCGTAAATCTGAATTTTGTGGTCAAAAAGTCTAGGTCATTTGTGATTAAAACCTAGCCGAAAACACTTAAAAATTACATTGAAAAAACATAAAATCCAATAGACCAAAATGGTTTTTAATTTACGGTTGGGTTTGCAGACGTGATTGAGACACAGATGACTCTGGATAAGTATTCAACCAGGAGTTCATCTTAACCAAGCCGTAAAACTTGATTATGGCCAGGAGTTCTTAAATGTCAAACCGTAAATCCTGTTAACGGCTTGGAAAAGATCTTTTACGGGCCGTTATTATGTATTACGGATGGGATCACAACATTTTCTCAGCCGTAACCTGTAAAAAACTCAATTTTTTCCAATTTCTAACGGATTTGAATCAATCATAATTTCTAATGGGGTTGATTACAAGGTTTTCTAGACTAGTTTCAGTATATGTTTCATCACTTTTTCTTCAAAGTTTTCATCAAAATCATCCTTCTTCTTTTTCTAAATTAAAAAAAAAAAAAAAAAAGAAAGTTTTGATTCTCAAGGGAATCATTCGATTAGTTTAATCCATTGGCTAATCGTGATTAATTTACTTAATCATCATAAGAATATAATAGGACAAGGGGTTATAAGAATTACTATTTCATGACCCATGAAGCCCCAAAAACCCATAGAGTTTGCAGCCCCAATAATAGAGTTCTTCATAAAGAGATATTCGTATGTCATCACCGGAATTCATGTTCTTAAAGAGTTTCATTTCTTAGAGCATCTCCAATGGTGTATGGATATTTATCCCAAATGGAGACCTAAAAAAGAGGTATTTAACAACACAGAATCAAATAATTTTTTTGGTTTTGATAAGCATCTCCAGTGGTAGTTGTATCCATACCTATTTTGAAACACTTGTCACTTATTTGTAGAAAGTTAATCCACAAAATCTAACAAAATAAATAAAATAAAAATAAATAGTGATGACGTGGGTATGGATGAGAGTCTCTAAAAACCCATACTCTCTTTCAAACTCAAACTTCCACGTCAGATTAAATTTTTAATATCCAACCACCACTGGAGAGGTTTTTTTTGTTTAGAGTTTCTAAAATCCTAGGTGGCTTCAATATTTTTAGAGACCCATATTCCATTGGAGATGCTCTTATAATTATTTAAGGTCTTCCTTTATATACCCCTAAAAACACTAATGGTACCCCTTGGTAGTTGAAAATATGGTTAAAATTTAGTCGGCGAAAATTTTGATAAAAATTTCTTTCTTTTTGTTATAAATCTACCCCTTCGCCCTAATATCTCACAGTATATTTAGATACCTATTTAGAAGCTATAAACCCTAAATCCATGCCTTAGCCCTTGCATGTTCTCCCCATGTTATCAAGTTATCAACTCTCTCGCCTGTTTATTATACCCATCATATATCCCATCAAACTAATCCCCTTCGTATCTCCCACTCCTTAAACAAATTCCATTTTGATATACACCTTCATTCTGAAACTCCATTGCTATAAACTTGAACCCAGTTCCAGAATTTAACATCCCCTTTTTTTTGCCAATTTAATTTAATGGAGATGGACAAAAAGGTGAATTTGCTGGTTTATTCAAAAAAGAGTTGATTATGATAATAATGGTGTAGAGAAGATAACCGGAAATGCTATTCCCCGCACTAAACAGCGCTCTATTCTGCACTCGGTCTGAGGTGGCATTCCTTGCTGGCTAATACGACAAAAAATCATGAAACACGTAATCGAAAGATCACGTGAACTTCCTTCTCTTTTGGTTTTATAGAAATTTTCTTCTTTCATCCACTTCTCTTCCATCTTCTTCTGTGCATTATTTCAAGTCAAAAAAAAAAAAAAAATGAATCTAAATTCAACAAAACTCATCTGTGTTAAATTCTACCACCACCACCACCACCACCACAGTCCAAAGTCCAGATTGAATTCCCTTCAATTTGTGAGAAAATAAGTTAGGGTTTTTACAATTCATTGACAAAATCACATGTTCAAACCATCCCAGTACCTTGAAAACCATGAAACATGCGATTCAAACCTTATTTCAATCTCATCCCAAAAAAACAAAACCAAAATCAACATGATTCAAATTAGAAAATTCAATAACTCAAATTAGCAAAATCAAATTCATATAAAACCAACAACATATCCCAGCAATGGAAATTTAAAACATGGGTCCTTTCTTGATTACACCATAGAATCAAAAATTCAGAGATGGGTTCATAACTAAAGTACATAAACCCTAAATTACTGCTTAAAAATAAAAATAAAAATCCAATTCCAATTTTTACAAACATCAAAACATACCCAAATTCATAGATATAGAGGTGAGATCTGATTTATAGGTTGTTTCTAAAGCTTTCACTTTTTATTTGACATCATCAGATAGTAGGGAAGCATCTCGATAGTTACTGGCTTCTCTTTTTTCTTTTTCTTCTCTGTGTGTGCTTAATTCAGAAAGACAGGTGAGAAGAGAAGAAGATGAAGTACACGGATATGAGAGGAGAGGAGAGAACTTTAGAACCCCACATGCTTTTTTATTTAGAACAGAAAACTTTCGAGATAATTTAAAGAAGGAGAGAGAGAATTTCACGTGCTACGACCCTTACGTGTTTTTTTATTTTGTCCTTATTCGACAGCACAGATGGCCACCTCAGACCGAGCGCAGAATAGAGCGATGTTTAGTGCGGGGAATAGCATTTCCGATAGATAACGGTAGGCAAGTGAGAAAGAGTACCAGAAGAATGTTGATGGGGGTGATTCAGTGTGGGTCTTTTGTAAAGTGTAGAGAGGAGAGTTTTGGATTTCTATTGAATTCACATCATGTGATGTTGCTGTTGATGGGGTTGACGCTGGTGAAGGGAGGTGGTGGTGATGGTAATGGTGGGGCGTATTAGTGAATATTAAGATGTGTTTGTTTGTAGAAATAATTGATTGTTGTTAGGATGAATATGATCAAAAGAGGGCCGAGTGGGATCAAATCGGAAGAGAAACCACTGCTTTTTCCATCGGGGTTATGTTTTCACATTTTGGGATCGAGGGTATACAAATTTAATAGATTTGATGGGCAGAAAGATAATCTTTAGAGGTACCGAGATAAAGGGGTACCATTAGTATTTTTAAGGGTATATAAAGGAACACCCTTATTTAAACCCAACAGCCTTTGAGCTTGTACAACAATTCGTACATCAAGATCTTTGGGCAACGGAAAATAAATAAAGCAGTTATACAGGCATATGTAGTTTTGTTTGCAACACGCTAGTGAGACAAGCTTCTTTATATGTTCATACCTCTGCATGAACTAAAGTTCATATGTCATTCCAACTTTCAGGAGACGTTTGTGAGGGATTTCGAAAACCTTCTCACTTTGTCTTAAATTTCTCCTTAAGAAGTTGAAGGCATAATTTATCAAAATCTTCTTAGCCAAACCCGAACCTTTCCGAGCGACAACTTCATTCTCACCCATCAAGTGAACAACCCCAGCACGCCACGCTTGCTCCACCACCTCCAACTCTTCCTTGTCTTCGTACTGCCTTTCTATTATTGGTTTGTGATGACCATCTGCATTATCTTCATGATCACCACCATTCTCAATTAGAACTCCATTTTTGGATTCAACTTCGGATAACCATAAATCTTCTGTGATGAATCCTTTCAAGCTATCTACTAGCATTCTCTCAAAAGATTCATGTTGATTTCTAACGTCAGTGTAACCATATCTGACAACACATCGAAAAACATTGAATTCACATGGCTTGACTCGTCTGAAAAGGAACCGATCTTCAACTGCTACTTTGCTTATTGGAAGTGATTTTATGGAGACAAATACAAGAACCGAATGTAATGCAGGTACATTTGCCACATAGTGCTCGAAGATGGGTGGAATACCATGAACAAGTTCTGAATAAAACATAGCAAGTCCCTGCATTCGACATAATTTAGTGTTCTCTGTAATTTCCTTCACCTTGTCTGGTGAAACTTTGTGGTTTAGTTCGTAGTTGTATTTCATCCGGTAAACATAATTCCACACATACATTATGGTAACAAGGACTGCAGCAAATGCTAGTGGAAGATATCCTCCTTGATCGAACTTGTAGAGAACAGAACTTAAATAGAGAAGCTCAACTGAGCCAATTAACAGAACGAAGCTGATGACCAGGAGTATATGTGTTTTCCATATCACTATCATTATGAGCACCAAAAATGACGAAGTTAATGTCATCACAAACACCACCGCAATGCCTGCAACCAAGTTCTTATTAGATCGCATTATAGTGGCGAATGTCATAAAATGTAGTATAGCTAGCATATAATCAATCTTATAAAGTTTGTCTTACCATATGCGTTCCCAATCTTTGCTGTGGTTTTGAATCCTGCTGTGACTGCTACACAAGCTAACATGAGAAGATAATTAACCTCTGGAATGTAGACTTGTCCCGCATACTTAGCTGATGTATGGATGACTTTAACCCGAGGAAAACATCCAAGCGAAAGTGATTGTTGAATGATGGAGAAAGTCCCAGATATCATAGCCTGACTGGCGATGATTGCAGCACAAACCGCCACAACAAACATAGGCCAGTAGAAAGATCCTGAAAACATCTCCAATAACCAAATGTTTATCGAAATGGTGGATGAAAGTTTCAAGATTAAATGCAACTCGATATAAAAAATAATTTTCAATTTTTATATGTAAGATCTAATTTTCACCTGGAATGGACTCGTAGAAGGTATTAGCAACTTGATCGTTATGCTGGCGAAGATATGAAGCTTGTCCGATGTATGCTAAGACGAGAGAAGGGTATGTTACTGCGCACATACTTATTTGAATAGATAGAACATTGAAGTGACCAACATCAGCAAATAGTGCTTCAGTTCCTGCACAACATATTTCAAAATTCGTAATCACACAATCACCAAAATTTCAAGTACTATTTATAAATTGTGACCGTAAAGTGGACCAAAATCGAAAAGCATAACTAACCTGTAACAGCAAGAACAACTCCGCCTAGTGAAACCCATGCTTGTTTCTTGTTCCTTTGAAATTAATCGATAATGTATTTCGGGTTTAATGCCTTGATTACTTTGGGATCGTATTTGATGAAATTGTAAAGCCCGACTCCAGCTATGAACGCGAACCAGATACAAATCAATGGAGCAAAACAGTACCCGACTTTATCTGTTCCAAACCTTTGTACTAAGAACAAACAAATCAAGATAGCAATTGACACCCAAACAATCCTATCTGCATTTACAAAGAAGAAAATAAATAAATCATCAAACATAATGAATAAATCAGAAACGAGGAAGGAGTCTTGCGCCGTGATTAGGACAGTGATTAATTACCTTCTGTCATAAATGATGTAGCTTCCTTTATCCCTCCAACTGCTGATAGAACTGCAGCCAATAATGATATAATTCTGAGTATTAGAGCCAACGGCAGATGATCGATCAATAAGAACGGAGAAGAAGCAAGTATGTTAACTACCTGAGATACAAGGTGTAAGAACACCATCACCAATGACCATAGAAGTACCGAGCATGGTAGCAAATAAGAGGAAGTACTTTGAAAATAAGCTATTCTCAAGCTTAGATTTCAGGTTTGAAGCCCTGCGAGCACCACCATCATTTGGTGACTCCAACTGGTAATTTGATACATCTCGATCCTCTGCTTGTTGACTTGGTATCAAACCAACCTTCGCATACCTACATATCAACGAGTACAACGCAAACGTTCCTCCTACATATACATAAACGCGTTGTATGATTAAGAAAAAGAATCTTAAAATTCAGATTTGAAAAAGAAAAAGAAATTTTAATTACCTTCGCCGTTGTCAGTAGCACGTAAGACGATGAAGATATACTTGATGACAGGTATTAAAGTAAGCGTATAGAGGATCAAAGAGAGTACACCCAAGATGTCATCATTATGTTTGATACCGTCCGTGAATGTACTTGCGTACACATACAGTGGAGATGTCCCGATGTCTCCATAGATTACCCCAATACTTTGGAAAGCTAGGTGCAAGATTGTCGACCAATCAACTGCCTATATAAATATATAAATGAATTGTAAAGAGAACCGCCGAGAGAATATTTTAAAATATGCATCGAAATGACTAGTATATACTTGTATATACGTACCTTGGATCCGGCATGACCATGTCGATGATGCTGATGGTTATTACCAACTTGGCCTGATTCAACCTCAAGTGAATCACAACGACCTAACTTATGCCATGAATTACTACGTTTATTCTTCTTCCTCAACTCATCATCATCGTCATGATGATCATAATCGTTATTATTGTTGGTCATTATTGGTTGTTGATCAGTATGACTAACAGTAATACTTTCATCCTCATCGTGAACTCGATTATGACTTTGGTCATGTTCATCATCTAATACTATTACAACATCTGATGATCTCCCTGACATTTTTTTTCTCTTATCAACACACAAGTTAGACTCTATCTTAGACAGGGTTGAACTTGGGAGAGAATAAGGATCAAGGAGAGTTCTATTTATAAGAAAATTCTACTTTGATGTCCAAATGTCTATACGTCGAACCTGGATTTAAATCATGCATACATATGACCCTTACCTTAATTTCTTCTTTTTGGACACGAGATCGAGTGGGCTATAATTGGTGTCTTTGTCATGTAAGTTGTAATATTAATCAACTCTCATGCAGCTTATAAACAATTTAATGCACGATGGTCTGGTTTTAGATATCAAAAAGTCTTTACAGACCGAGCTGCAAAAACCAGGTGAAAACTGTCACACACAAGCCCATTTCTACACGTCTCCCGAGGGGTTGGGCCCACTGGGACCCACAAATTAACAAAAAAATTGTGAGAGACGGTTTTTACCTAGTTTGGTTTTCTGGGTCTTAGAGAAGGACCGTTTAGATATTATGTGACCAAACAAAGGCCTCTGTTCCATATCTTTTTTTTTTTATTTGCTGAAAAGCAATTTGAAAATCTTTTTTATTTTTGGTGGTGATAAACACAACTAAATTTTTAATTTTCAACCACTTTAAGATAAGAACACTTGTTTCCTAGGAAGTTGGAAGTCAATAAAAGTAGAAATCAAAGTGGTCCATTACTAATACTCGTGATGATCACACAAATGACAAAACTTAGCTACCTCTTTTTTTCCAATTTGTAAAACAACAAGTGGGATTTGATCTTTACAATCCACTTGTGGAAAGGATGGTAACATCAAGGTTGAACAATCACGGCCATTACTTAAAACTTTTGAACGGTGTCCGTGTAGGTTTTGCGTAGAGCCAAAATATAAACTTAAATTTTGTTTTGTTCATTTAATTTTCAGCAAATATTCCCTCCGTCCCACTATTAGTTGATTTATTTATTTTTAGATTTTGTCCCATTAATAGTTGATTTTATATCATTTGATACTTATATTTATATTCGTTACGTAGGTGTTTAAAAATACTTTTCAATGATATAAAATTTACGAATATCCGTGGTATAGTTTGAGAGAGAAATCATTTCTAAATTGTACTACTAGGTCAACTAATAGTGGGACGGAGGGAGTATCTTGGTTTTCTTTTTTTCTGAATTCTTAGAGCATCCGTAGTGGGCGACTAAATCCCATACTAAAGATCAAATAGCAGACGCAGTGGGGAAGGAGTATAGACCAAAGACCAGACTATAACCAAAACCCAGACCATATTTAGTCTTTAGTCTGGTCTTTAGTCGGGCGCAATTGGTGCGTTACGCCCGAACAGGCGTAATAGAAAACTCCGCCTCACACTAAAAAACAAAACAAAAAAAAAATTGGGCGCAACTTAAAGTTGCGCCTGAACGGGGCGTAGCTCAAACTTACGCCCCATTAGAAAAAAAAAAAAAAAAAAAAAAATTTAAGGCGTAACCTCAAAGTTACGCCTGATGACAATGGGGCGGAACCTCCTCTTACGCCCGATTCAGGCGTAACTTCCTCTTACGCCTGACCAAATTTTAGTCTCCCCCACTGCATTGCAACACGGACTAAACCCAAATTTTCAAATTTTTTTGCTCTTTGATCTTTGGTATATGATCGCACCACTGCAGTTGCTCTTAGTCGACTTAAATGTAATTTTGTTTTCTTTTTCTTGCCGCCAAGATTGATTATTCTTTAGTGAAAATATCTTATACTTGATAAAGTCTCAATGCAAGTGTCTTAAGAATGATTATGAAGGACCATTCTGATTCTTGACTAGTTGAATGTATAAAACCAACCTCATATGGACAACTTGCTGTAATTTGACAGATTAACAAGTACTAGCACAACTCTAGAAGAAATAACAAGTATTAGCACAACTCTAGAAGAAAATATCGAAAATCGATGTATAAAATGGACCACACTACAACTAGAATAATTAGAGCTAGTGAAGCTCGTTCATATTAGTTTTAAGTGTAAGTGTGGTTGAGGTTAACTTGAGATGGAAAACGTAAATAGCTAGCACAATATATACTCGACGTCGACGACTTGCGAGGTCTGAAACCAACTATTTTGTCTGAGGCTAGGAGCCTGGGACCGGAAAAATTAAGATTATTTAGTGGCATTTGAGTTTAGTTAAACGTACGAGTAATGGAACCTAAGTTGGATTTCAGATATTCCACATAATATTTTGTGTAGATAAATGGCGAAGTTTACATATTCTTCCAGTTCTGAAAAAAATAATACTATCGCTTTTTTATTTTAGCCTTAAAATATGTCAAATTAAAAAAGTGATATTATCTCTTTTTCCAAAAACGGAAAGAGTACTATTGAAGCTTTTCGCAAAGTCGCTTTCTGGCACTCACCATATGTGTCATGCATGCTTAAAGACTCGAGGTAGAAAATATTGTCAATTAGAGCGGCTGTGGATCGTGATCAAGTTTGAGACTATATGCATATTCTTCTTTTTCCCACTTCAGAGTAAACGTATGTCACCTACTTTACACATACGAGATTTGAATCAAACTAGCTTTTGTTTACATTCCATGCATCAAGTGTAAAAACGCTCAATCAACTTTAGACAAGGTTTTCGTTTGAAGAATTTTTGGCTATCATGAAAATTAGGTGCATAGTATTTAGCCAGAAATTGTTGATTGAGATCCCATCACATTTGAGCTTTAATTTTGTATGGATTAATTAACTTCACATTGAGACTGTATTCAAATTTTGGTGTCACTTCTTAATTTTGTTGAGCTACACTTCAATTTCAAAACAAGCTTAATAATTCAATGCCTAGTGAGTTTTTGGCGTTTCTTATCGAATGCCAAGGCAGAGATGAATCCAATATTTAGGGGGCAAAAAAAAAAAAAAAAAAGAGCTTAACTTGTCGCATATAAAGCAACTTAATCAAAACGACAACAACACTATCAATGAATTTATCGCATGCTTACAAAAAAATAAAAAAATAATTATCGCATTCAAATCAAATAAATCCAAATTTTGTTTTTAGGTAAAAACTGCAAAACTCTACTTGTTTAATCTAGGGTTTTACGTATTGCGTACAAGACATTTGTTTGTACACCAAAAGCAATGTAGGAAAAAGTTGCCTTCAGCAGTTTGATAATGTGGCAGTGTAATGGCATCAGTGTATTAGGATATTATTTGTCCACATCAAGCTAATTTTGTGTTTTTGCTTAGGCTTGTAATGACTTATTTTGCATCTTATATTAGAATTCACTGAGACATTTAAATTGACGTAATATGTACTACTTTAAGAACCTGCTTGGTATGCAAGAAGCAGCGCTAATCAGTTGTTTTAATATTTCTACGACTATAAAGATGTGCAGAAATTCACAATTATTGTACCTATATATTTTGAGCTTGCTGTTAAATAGGTTTTTTTTTTTTTCATATATATTAATAGAATTATGGCTACAAAACTTAGAGAAGAAGAGATTGGTTTAGTTGACACAGTGTGAAGACTCTGGAAATCCATTGTAATGGTGTAGACTTACGGAGGAGGGTATGTATCATTCCTAACTATTGGATCCGATTAATCCTAAACTAGATAACTATTCGACTGATTACATCATTATCTCAGTATGGATCTAGATTACATAAGGATTGCATACAAGATAAAAATATGGTTGCTAACTTGTTATGCTATTACAAAAGGAAGTATATTGTCAGGCGAAACTGTAAAGATATGTTAATGACTTGAATATACGATATACTCCTCTCAAAGTGGAGTCAGAATATAGGCTTCTTGAAGACCCAACTTGCTCGCTAAGCGCTCAGTTGGTCGGCACCCAAAGGCTTGATGAAGAGATCGACAAGCTGATTTGGTGATGTAACAAGAAATGGTTTTATAAAGCCAGACAACACCCTTTCTTGAATAAAATGACAATCAATTTCTATGTGCTTCGTACTTTCATGAAGGATTAAATTTTTAGCGATGTGAATAGCTGCTTGATTGTTGCAAAATACCGGTATCAGTGATGGGAGCACAATGCGTAAATATTTAAAGAGTTGATATAACCATTGTAATTCAGTTGTAAGTTTAACAAGAGCGCGCTACTCCGCCTCTGCAGAAGAGCGAGAGAGAGTTGGTAGTTTTTTAGATTTCCATGAGATTGGGTTGTCACCCAACATCGTAAAATAACCGGTAGTTGAACATCTTGTGATGGGACAACCAACCTAATTAGAAACAGTGAAACCCTTAGAGTTAAAGAACCTGAAGATGATAGTAAAATTCCATGACCAATCGTGCCCTTTAAGTACCGAAAATGCGAATTGATGCATCCATATGAGGTGAGCGAGGATAGGATATAAACTGGCTTAAATGAGTAACTGAGTAACATATGTTAGGGCGCGTCACTGTGAGATATAAAAGACGACCAATAAGACGTCGAAATTTTTTAGAATCATCAAGTGGGACGCCATCTGTAGGGAGAAGTTTAAGGTGATGTTCCATTGGAAAGTCGGAAATGCGGGTATCATAGAAACCATAATCTTTCAAAATGTCGCAAACATATTTGTGTTGGGATAGAAGTATACCTTTAGGTGATATTGAAACTTCGAGACCCTTTTTTTTTTTTTTGAAGACGACCAAGATCTTTAATAGAGAACAACTATGCGGTTTTGGCTTTGAAAGAGAAAATTGCTGAGTCGCAATTCTCAGTAATAATAATATCATTGACGTAGACAAGAAAAAAAAAAAAAAAAAACATGTCCATGATGATAAGTAAAAAGGGAATAATCAACAATAGATTGGGAAAAACCTTCACTGAATAGGGCAGCAAAAAATTAACGAACCGTTGACGAGAAGCTTGTCTAAGGCCATAAATTGATTTATAAAGACGACATACCTGAGTATCAACAAGAGTAAAGAAGCCTGGTGTTAATTTTATTCTTCAAACAAATCACCTTGAAGAAAAACGTTGTTGACATTTATTCGCGAAATCAACCGGCCTATGATTGAAGCAATAGATACTAATGCACGAACAATGACTAAATTAGCAACATGAGGAAATGTGTCATGAAAATCAACAACCTCCTGTTAAGTATAACCTTTATCTACGAGGCGAGCTTTATACCTCTTAATAGAACCGTAAGCGTTGTATTTAGTTTTATAAACCCATTTATAACCGACAATGATCTTACTTGGGGGAAGATCCGTCTTAAACCAAGCGTCATTTTGTTCTAAAGTTCGATATTCCCTCTTCATTGTAGTGCACCAAATAGGTGATTTTAGCGCCCCATTAAAAGATTTAGGCTCATTAGTGGTGATAACATTAGTTAAGAGAATCTGATGAGATTTATAAAATGCATCAAAGATGATACATAATTAGTTAACGGTGAAGAATTGGATTGAGTGCAACCAACAAAGGAGCGTACATAGTCATCCAAATATGGTAATTTTGTTTCACTGCGAACTGGTCTATTATGATCTTGTTTTGGCATAGAATTATACCTTTAGGCGATCTTGAAATTCAAAACCTAAAAAATATTGAAGACGACCAAGATCTTTAATAGAGAACAACGATGCGTTTTGGATTTGAAAGAGGAAATTGATGAGTTGTGATTCCCAGTAATAATAATATCATCGACGTGGACAAGAACAAAAAGAGAAACAGGTCCATGATGATAATTAAAAAGTGAATAATCAATAATAGATTGGGAAAAACCTTCACTAAGTAGGGAAGCGAAAAACTTAAAGAACCGTTGACAAGAAGCTTGTCTAAGGCCATAAATTGATTTATAAAGATGACATATTTGAGTATCACCAGGAGTAGAGAAACCCAGTGTTAATTTCATATAAATTTCTTCTAACAAATCACCGCGAAGAAAAGCGTTGTTGACATCTATTTGCGAAATCGACCAGCCTTTGATTGAAGCGGTAGATGTTAATGCACGAACAATGACTAATATAGCAACATGAGCAAATGTGTCGTGAAAATCAATACCCTCCTATTGAGTATAATCTTTATCTATGAGGCGAGCTTTATAACGCTCAATAGAACGTCAAGATTTTACTTAATTTTATAAAGCCATATACAACCGAGAACAATCTTATTTATGGGAAGATCTTTCTTAGACCAGTGTCATTTTTTATAAAGCCCGATATTTCCTCTTCATTGCAGTGCACCAAACATGTGATTTTAGCACCTCTTTGAAAGATTTAGGCTAATTAGTGGTGATAACATTAGTTAAGAGAATCTGATGAGATTTAGAAAATGCATCAAAGATGATACATAATTAGTTAACGGTGAAGAATTGGATTGAGTGCAACCAACAAAGGAGCGTACATAGTCATCCAAATATGGTAGTTTTGTTTCACTGCGAACTGGTCTATTATGATCTTGTTTTGGCATAGAATTATACCTTTAGGCGATCTTGAAATTCAAAACCTAAAAAATATTGAAGACAACCAAGATCTTTAATAGAGAACAACGATGCATTTTGGATTTGAAAGAGGAAATTGATGAGTTGTGATTCCCAGTAATAATAATATCATCGACGTGGACAAGAACAAAAAGAGAAACAGGTCCATGATGATAATTAAAAAGTGAATAATCAATAATAGATTGGGAAAAACCTTCACTAAGTAGGGAAGCGAAAAACTTAAAGAACCGTTGACAAGAAGCTTGTCTAAGGCCATAAATTGATTTATAAAGACGACATATTTGAGTATCACCAGGAGTAGAGAAACCCGGTGTTAATTTCATATAAATTTCTTCTAACAAATCACCGCGAAGAAAAGCGTTGTTGACATCTATTTGCGAAATAAACCAGCCTTTGATTGAAGCGGTAGATGTTAATGCATGAACAATGACTAATATAGCAACATGAGCAAATGTTTCATGAAAATCAATACCCTCCTATTGAGTATAATCGTTATCTATGAGGCGAGCTTTATAGCGCTCAATAGAACGTCAGGATTTTACTTAATTTTATAAAGCCATATACAACCGAGAACAATCTTATTTATGGGAAGATCTTTCTTAGACCAGTGTCATTTTTTATAAAGCCCGATATTTCCTCTTCATTGCAGTGCACCAAACATGTGATTTTAGCACCTCTTTGAAAGATTTAGGCTAATTAGTGGTGATAACATTAGTTAAGAGAATCTGATGAGATTTAGAAAATGCATCAAAGATGATACATAATTAGTTAACGGTGAAGAATTGGATTGAGTGCAACCAACAAAGGAGCGTACATAGTCATCCAAATATGGTAGTTTTGTTTCACTGCGAACTGGTCTATTATGATCTTGTTTTGGCATAGAATTATACCTTTAGGCGATCTTGAAATTCAAAACCTAAAAAATATTGAAGACGACCAAGATCTTTAATAGAGAACAACGATGCGTTTTGGATTTGAAAGAGGAAATTGATGAGTTGTGATTCCCAGTAATAATAATATCATCGACGTGGACAAGAACAAAAAGAGAAACAGGTCCATGATGATAATTAAAAAGTGAATAATCAATAATAGATTGGGAAAAACCTTCACTAAGTAGGGAAGCGAAAAACTTAAAGAACCGTTGACAAGAAGCTTGTCTAAGGCCATAAATTGATTTTTAAAGACGACATATTTGAGTATCACCAGGAGTAGAGAATCCCGGTGTTAATTTCATATAAATTTATTCTAACAAATCACCGCGAAGAAAAGCGTTGTTGACATCTATTTGCGAAATCGACCAGCCTTTGATTGAAGCGGTAGATGTTAATGCACCAACAATGACTAATATAACAACATGAGCAAATGTGTCGTGAAAATCAATACCCTCCTATTAAGTATAATCGTTATCTATGAGGCGAGCTTTATAGCGCTCAATAGAACGTCGGGATTTTACTTAATTTTATAAAGCCATATACAACCGAGAACGATCTTATTTATGGGAAGATCTTTCTTAGACCAAGTGTCATTTTTTCTAAAGCCCGATATTTCCTCTTCATTGCAGTGTACCAAACATGTGATTTTAGCACCTCTTTGAAAGATTTAGGCTAATTAGTGGTGATAACATTAGTTAAGAGAATCTGATGAAAATTAGAAAATACATCAAAAATGATACTTAACGGTAAAGAATTGGATTGAATGCAACCAACAAAGGAGCAGACATAATCATCGAAATATGGTGGTTTTGTTTTACTGCGAACTGGTCTACTATGATTATGATTAATAATTGGTTGCACTGGTGGGTCATGAACATGTGATGTGGGATGCAAAGACTCCTGAATTTGTAAGGGTTCTTCTGGATTAGGTGATGGTGTAGGGGAATCACTTGTAACATGACAATTAGGTACATGTGATAAAGACGAAACTGGTAAGGGTATATGTGATATAAGTGGAGTATTTAATTTTGAAGATGGTAGTTTTTGTTAGAGCATTGCTCGGTTGAACCCACAAGTTTTGTTATCTCATACTTGTTGTCAATGTTAGATAATCAAAATTATATCTTGATTTTTAGTCAACTGATTCAAGTCTCAGAACTAGGTTAATTATAATTTGGTGGTTGAGTATCAAACATCATCCTTGAAGAGTGAAGATCGACGAAGAAATTTGGAGAACTTCTGTGTCAGGTATGTGAGGACTGAACCATTCTATTTTACTCACTATCTTACCATTCTATCTTGTTGAGACGATGTCGTATGACTTCTAGTAGATTTACAAAGAAGAAGTTTTGAGTCAAGCTTGTCTTGTTAAAAATCTCAAAATATGATTCTTAGCAGAGATGTTCAACGATCCTTAAGAAAATTAGTTCTAGACAATTTATTGGGGATCAATTGAAAATTACCCGTGCAAATGATTTTATCATGCAGGGATATTTCAAACATCATAAGAGAGAAATATTGAACGTATTGATATTTCTACTCAGGGTAGTTTGGCGAACCAGTTCACAAACCATAGATTTCTGAGTTTCAGAAATACAAGAAGGTTGGCGAACAAGTTCTCAAACCGCAAGTTCAGTTGGGGACTGTTCACGAACCGAGGTGGACTAAAATTTAAAAGTTGGTTTTAAAGGCTAGTGGTTCACATACCGTGGTTAACTGAGTTCGGTAGTAGGGTTGGCGAACCCGGTTCACGAACCGTTGCACCCTGACTCGTGAATAAGCCTAACGGTTCACGAACTGTTGTACCAACTGTCCAAATTTAAGTTTTAGTATATGCTCAAAGATTTATTTTTTAAAATATGATTAGCATTACTAGAACTCTCTCAAACACATCTAAGACTTCATTGATCACTCAAACACTTGTATGTGTGCATCATGATTAAATTCTTAGGTGTTTAAATGAACATCGAATTGCTTTAGTTCTTTAGCATATTTCCCAAACCGAATAATCATTATACACGGTTCCAGAACAGGTTCCTAGTGTATATTCTTCTATTGTATTTTCAAGACCTAAAATGTTTGCTTGATTTTCAAGTTATCTTAGCTTGAATTTTAAGCAACCCATGGTCCTTGAAAATATATAAATAGAGATGCTCTTTCAACTGGGAAATTTAATCCTTGACACTTTGTGTCCTAGTTGATTCTAGAGTCGTTCTCTATAGACCTAGGTTTCCTCTGAGAAACATAATTAGGCATACGACTAAAATACTTCACTTTGGGATTTGTGAAGCCAGGTCTGACTATATTTACCTTGATATTTCGTGTATCCTGATCTTGATTTCCTGTTATCGAGGTTTTCGTAATCTCTTTCAGGCAAGATAGATAGTAATCACAAAGTTCTCTTCGTCTCAATCTTTTTGATTCGTCAAGATAGATATCTGAAAACTGATCTTAATTGATATTTTGAAGATCGTTCTTGAGTTAGGCTTCTCTTCGGGAGTCGTAAGTTCTGGATTCGTGAGGTTTTCTAGATTTGTCTATTGCAAACATATTTTCTCACCTTGAACTTTGAACTAAACGAAAATCAAATAGGCTTATATGCTAGAGGCAGATTGGTATCAAAAGTCTTCACTTAGGTTGAAGCAACTCTTAGGCTATAAAGGACGCCAACTAAGGGAATCAATTGTGTAGAGCCTTGCGAGGTTCAAGAGACGTAAAGAGCGCGGCTGTAACTGAATTGCTTGTAGGGTGGATTCGGCCTCAACTACATTCTAGTCCGAAGTCTGATAGTATGCTAGTGTATGTAGAGGCTTAATACAACTCTATGTTCAAACTGGACGAGGTCCCGAGGTTTTTCTGCAGGTGCAGTTTTCCTCGTTAACAAAATTTCTCTGTGTCTTACTTTAATTTTTACTTCCGCATTATATTTGTGTTTTATATAACTAAAGTAAAAGCAAGTGAATCGATAAACAACTTGGACAGTTTTGAACTAAAACCGTATAGAACATACAAGACTTGTTCTTGAGAATTTGTATCTCGAAATATAGATAACAAGACTTTTTCTTGTTGAAATTAGGTTCGTGTACTATTTTGGTACATACTAGGTTGATCTTGGATATTGATTTTTGTGATTTTCCAAGAGTTCTTCTATACAATCAGCTTCACGGATCTTTGATCAAAATTACTGATTGTACAAGAAAGATAAACCGTATATATTGTATCTATAAGTTGAGGGGAAATTGCTGGCCTCACATTCAAAGTTAGGTCAAAAGCTTGAATTCTAGAACTTTTGGCCGCCTACCAATAGAAATCGAGGGTTACCAATCTACGGTAATACAAAACATAACCCATCACTCCTCTCATCCCTCTCCTAATACTAAATCTATGTTTATACTAAATCTCTATAACGTGGTAAACCCTACTAAAACTCTAAATAAAAATGGTAAAAAACTCATGAAACCCTACAAGAAAATCCTTCTTCTTCCTGTTTTCTTGCGGCAAGAAAATGTACCCTAATCACCATTATTTCTTTTTTCTTTACCGCCTCCTCAGTGAGTCCTCACCTATTGATTTATTTTCCTTCCTTCCTTTTCCGCTCTGCTATCTAATGATTTCTTTTCTGTTATGTTTTGATAGTACTCATTACCTTGCAAAATATGGATGTGCTACAGGTTTAAGCATGAAGATGGGGATTGCAAGTTATAGCCTTTGTATGATTTTTGATCTCCTTTCTGTTTTGATTTTGATTTTGTCCCGTGTTACATCTAAGCTTTGATTTTGTTGTTTTGTTGGATTTTGTAGGACCTAAGTAGAAAGGAATACAAGCCATTGAGGCGTATGACCAAGGATTCAAAGGTACTAATGGGCTGGATGCTTAAACCTGAGGTTTAGCAAATTCTATTCGTAATTTTCCTCCTCTTCTTTCATATTGATGGTTATGTATATTATGGTTGATTCCATGTAGGGTATTGATGGAAACGATCCCTTCTGAAATCAATATATCTTACTGTTCCAGTATGTAAGTGCATGGTTATATTAGAACTGCCCAAGCAAGTTGGATGCTAAACAATGGGAATTGATGGTAATTTCAGAACTAAAAATGATGATGCGAAAATCACAATTGCAATTATTTGTAGTTTGGAACAATATTATCTTTATGCATAATTGTGTACATGAACTTTAGTTCTAATTCGAATTTTTATGTATAAAAGTTTGCTTACCTGCGAACGAATTATATAAAACTTAAATTCTAATTTTCATAGTTTTTATTGAATTTACACTCCGTAGGACCATTGTGAACCCTCTAGATTGCAAACGTGTATGTTGTGTGCCTTTAATTGAACTATTGTTAACACCCAATGCCCTTCTTTTACACTTCTCCTGCAAAGGTTTTGTTTTATTTTGTTTATCGTCTCCTCTTGTATGCCATGTTTGTGTCATGTGAATCCTTTTTATTGTTCCATATTTTTTGTTAGATACACTATCTCCTTATGCCTTTAGCCCCCTTTTAAGTTATTGTTTCCCGAATATATATTCAGGTAAACTTCACATTTTTTACCCAATGGATTTGTGCATGGTTATATTTGTTTTTTATGCATATTCCTTTAACCACCTATAATTAAGTTATGGTTTTATGTTGTAATTAAGTGTGTTAATTTTGGTTTTTATATAGGTTCACACAAATCCACACTCTATGACATCTCAAATCACTTAAACCGTGAAAAGTTACCTTCCACAACCACAGATGACATCAATAAGAACTTACCCTCGGTTGATGAAGCAAAATCACCCTGTTACCGCTAAAGTGACCAGAAAATTGGAATAGCTGGATTTCATGAAGTTTTTTTAATAAAGGGTGTTCCTAAGGGTAAGATATATCTTCCAAATACGTATTTATGCCATAGTACGTTATTTAATTATTTTATTTTTTTCTTGCATAATATGATTCATTGTTCGGATGGTTGGAACTCCTATCGTAATTAGCCTAAAAAGTATCCTTGCAATAAATTATAATATTAAGAGTAGGTTGGTCTTCAATTTGCATGCCAAAACATTTTTTATTCATATTTGTAAATTTGATTCAAATTAGTTTTTCAGTTACTAAATTAGTTATTGAAAACTTACAGCGTGTGATATGCTCCACAGGTCACGGGGTTTTTGTTCAGACCTATGTTCCAAACTCTCTGTTGACGAAATTTCGCGATGTTTAATCGGTTCAGGACTGGATTTTAAGTAGGTATGCCAATTGATTTATTTGGTTTAAGTAATTTTTCTAGATATGTAATGGTTAAGATTCATGGATTGTGTTAGTACTCACATTTATCCGATCAAATGGTAATACAATATAATTTACAAGTACTTTTCGTTTTGCTTTTTACTATTGGGCAAGTCCTAAATGTCGAATGAAGTTCGAAACTTTGGCCATTAACATATCACATATGTATACTTCGGCCAAAGAAGTGTGTTATTAGTTTTAGTCATGTGTACTAAAATATTCGAGTCAACCAACCTGAGCCCGTGCAGTGCAGGGGCAAAGCACTAGTAAATATATAGTTCAAGGATCATTAAGTTGGTTTACTTGCATTTGTATTAGGTTTTGTCTTATAGGTCCAAACGAAAAGTTGGTGATGTATTTGGAACCCCCCGAGCGGGGGTCCAACAACCACACCCAATATTTCGCTTAGCAATCTGTATGGACTAACTCCAATATAAATCCAAGAGAATCAACTAGACAGTCAGACTCAATCAATGGAAATATATCCAAGAGTTCGTATCTCAATTTTTCAATTCAATCCGCAATCAAACAAATAGGAATTTGTGAGCCCGATTGAATACAAGAGAAATAACTTGAACGGTACCAAAGACCAATGTTCAAGGATCAATCAATTTCAATCAACAACCAAAGGTTGGATTTACCAATTGATCAATTCAACGCACAACCTGTGATATTTCAAATATATAACAAAATATAATGCGGAAACGAAATAACACAGACACCAGAAATTTTGTTAATGAGGAAACCACAAATGCAGAAAAACCCCGGGACCTAGTCCATATTTGAACACCACACTGTATTAAATAGCTACAGACACTAGCCTACTACCAATTAACTTCAGACTGGAATGTAGTTGATCCCTAACCAATCTCATACTGATCAAGGTATAGTTGCGTTCCTTACGCCTCTTGAACCACGCCGGATTCTGCGCACTTGATTCCCTTAGCTGATCTCACCCACAACTAAGAGTTGCTACGACCCAAAGTCGAAGACTTGATAAACAAATTTGTATCTCACAGAAAAGTCTATTGAATAGATAAATCTGTCTCCCACAGATATACCTAAGAGTTTTATTCCATCTTTTGATAAATCAAGGTGAACAAGAACCAATTGATAAACCGGACTTATATTCCCGAAGAACAGCCTAGTATTATCAATCACCTCACAATAATCTTGATCGATTAACGAAACAAGATATTGTGGAATCACAAACGATGAGATGAAGATGTTTGTGACTACTTTTCAATCTTGCCTATCGGAGAATAAATCTCGAGAAAATCTTAAAGAATATAGTACTCAATCACGATAGAAAACAACAAGATCAGAACACGCAACTACAGAGAAATAGTTGGGTCTGGCTTCACAATCCCAATGAAGTCTTTAAGTCGTTAACCTACTTGGTTTAAGAAAAACCTAAGGTTAAAGGAGAATCGACTCTAGTCGCAACTAGTATCACACAGGAGGTGTGGGTATTCGGTTTCCCAGTTGCTAGAGTTCTCTATAGTGTCCAAATCAGGGTTTTCAATCAATGCTACCTTGGTAACAAAGCATTCAATATTCACCGTTAGATGAAAACCTTATTAGATTCAAGCTAATATCTTTCAACTGTTTTGTCGAACTTAGCTTGTTATACACAAATGTAATGAACCATCATTTAGATAAAGGTAACCGTACCTAAACGTGTTCACCTAGTTGGTTCAATAATAGTTAACCAATGGTTAGCCATATGAGCACTTTCATATCAACCTTATTCATCTTTATCATAACTAGCTCAAATGACTCAAATGAAACTAGTTAGAGAGTTGTTCAATTGTTTATATTCTCTGAAAAGGCGAGGGTACCCAAATATACCTCAAGCTAAAACTTTTCCTACCTATAAGTCCTTTCTCCGAAACTGATTGTCTATGGACTGAGTCGAGACAATACAACTAATCGGTTCACACTTTGTGTGATCGTCTATGGATACGAGATCGAGACAATATAACAACGAAGTATGTTTACTTGATAAAATGGTTCGGACTTAACCAAACACAATACAATTGCTTATCAAGTAAATAGGAATTAACGTTTGTGTAATTAAATTTAATTATAATAAAGCAATTATAATGCGGAAACATAAAGTAAATGACACAGCAGGATTTTGTTAACGAGGAAACCACAAATGCAGAAAAACCCCGGGACCTTGTCCAGAATTGAATACTCTCAGGATTAAGCCGCTACACAAAATTAAACCAACTTCGTATAGTCGAGACCAAGCAACTAAACCTATAGTTCACCTAGTTCCGTCTGTATTCCCACGCCTCCGACCTATGAATAAGTCACGTACTTGGAACAATTCCTTTGGTTCGTATTCCAAATAGTAAAGGAACAACAAATCTGTTTGGTATCAACTCTCTTCAACCAAGTGATATGAGTTCGACAAAGGCTCTTCTGTGTATCTTAATAAACTCCTTCGTCAGGTTCTTAGATCTATCTTATGTTCAACTACCGAAGTAATTGTTAAGATTTTTCAATCAATAATTTTAATCACAAAGAATTGTATTGGTGCCGATCTATACAACTAATCAATCCAATCTACCATAAGGATAAACCGATTATAGTTGGATCCTCTTATACCGAAACAAGTATTGTGCACACCAAAGATTATGAACCCCAAATCAGAAATCTTCAATATCTTTTTTGTCTTCAAATCTTCTTAGATCTTCAATAAACACCTGCACACAACAACTTGAATCTCTTGTGATCGAGTCACGCACGTAAAGGAGTCTGTTAACAATGGATTATCACAAGATCGTCTTTAGCACTAACAACAGTCTAAAGATCCCTGTCGAAACTTTGATCTAGTTTGAGTGAATCTTATATCAGAAGAGAAGATTCTAAAGAATAAACAAACTAAGTGCAATCAAATTTTAACCACCGTTAGTCAATCAAATCAATCGAAAACACAAGATAAACCGCAACTATCTAGTTTCCCACCAACGGTACTCGTAGAGCTTCTCAATCCCAAAGAAGACTTTAAACTGAGCGGCGGTAAGAGATTTGGCTTAATTAGGTTACTCTCCTCTCCGAATAGGCGGCTTCACCGGTAACAACACA
This sequence comes from Papaver armeniacum, assembly GCA_023531295.1. Lineage (NCBI taxonomy): Eukaryota > Viridiplantae > Streptophyta > Magnoliopsida > Ranunculales > Papaveraceae > Papaver > Papaver armeniacum. The sequence goes on along the minus strand of JAJJWW010014939.1, from coordinate 29,900 downwards.
ACCGAGGAAGTTTGCTTTTACGAAGGATTAGTTTGCTAGAAATGCAAACTTCAAGTATTTATAGACAAGGAAGTTTGGACACCAAGGAATTTCCAAAACCGAAAATACTCTCAAAGATATTCAATATATTCCAAATTCGGTTTCCATAATTCCTGGAAATGCTCTGTCCAAAATAATTACCGAAAACCTCGTTGGAAAATCTTAACTAGTAAATGCACATTACTAATTCTCGTTTTCCTAAAATAAAATTAAAAACCTTAAATAAAAGATTCTTAACTTATTTATGTTTCGATCGTGGGATTTCCTTCCTGTAGCTATTAAGGAATAACTTTGAACAATAAAAGATAAACATTCTTTTGTGTTCAAAGTGTGTCGACATCCTTACTTTGTAAGTCCTCTTTCATACTTACAACCTTGAAACCGATTTGCCACACTTCCAAACAAGTTTAGAATTGGTTCATCTGACTTTTAAGAACTATGCGATTGATCAAGAAACACTCAATCACAAATTATGGGTTTAATGGTTCTACCAAAACAAGTTTTGGTTCTACCTCCATGTGAGTACTGTGCATATTCACACTAGCTTCCCAAAATTTGGTTGACTAGGATCGGTTCCCCACATATATATGGTATCTAACTTATATGTGTTGCGCATGTCCATAGGATCGGTTCCCCTTTGCCTAAAAATGTGTTGCACATGTCCATAGGATCGGTTCCCCTTTCTGCTACAAACTTGCTGCACCTCATACAAGGATCGATTCCCCTTTGTGATGTGTTGCACCTCTTCATAGGATCGGTTCCCCTTTACCCAGTTCGGTACTTCACAATCACAAACTCGATCATACCATCTCGGTGATTACTTAAGATCGGTTTCACTAATAAAAGTCATACCAATACATAAGTCAGGCCTTTGTGAATAGTTTTACCAAGAACACAAACAAGTCATGAGCGATTATACTAAATCACACATATTGGATGTTCACAAGATATGCAATGAATAACAATCCCAATAACGCCTGGCGATTTCCTTTTCGATTCATAAACAAGTTTATGAACTTACTTTCTTAAAACATATGTAAAACATTGTTTCCTAGAATGAAAATCCTCATCTCATACCCATACATAATCACAATAGCATTTAAACGATGGTATTCCTTAATACTATGTCTATCTAGAGTTTAATGTCGATGTGTTATCTACAAAGTTTAATGGTTAAGCAATAAACTTCATATTGTATTCCTTAATACTATGTCTATCTAGAGTGTTCATGCTTCGCAGTTTCGTTTTCAATATGCACGACTTGAAAGATACGTTAGGGAATGAAATAGTTCAAGTCAAATATCATTAACCTCAAGTGGAAGGATGATGTTGTCGTTGTAGCTTCTTACTTCTTCACTTCTTCAAGTCTTCGCAATACTTGTAATGTCTCATATCCTAATACTTTCAAGCTAACCTATAAGAAGTTGACTCTAGTACATAATCAAGCGACTCTTAAAATGAGTTTTGATTCACTAAAATATGACAACCAAACTTGACATACCAACGCTTGGTGGGTTCAACAGAGCTATGCTCTAACATTTTCATAGAAGTATACAAGACACAATTGGAGCAAAATCGATTTTGATTCACTCGAATCATTTCATGAACATTATAGCCACGGTTTGCAAAAGATTGCATTCCTTATTATATAAATGTACTAGTTCATGAACAAACCGATTTTAGAACATAACCTACATAAGTATGCAAACGGGTACACATACCTAAGTAGCCGGGCTGAGTTTGGTTACACTAGTACGCGTATGGGTGCGCATACCATTTATATTTCCAAACTCCAGCAGAAATTCACGGAACTTGAACTTCCGCCAGTACGCATTCGGGCGCGCATACTTAGTTTTTGGACTTCCAACAACCAGCCCGTACGCGTACGGGTACGCATACTTTGGTTCCCGGTTTTGGACTTTACACAAATGTAAATACACACTATGTTTATATCCAATCATGGTTATATGTTCTAAACCCTCATTTCAATCATTGAAACATTCTTCGAAGACGACAATAGCTGTCTCACACAAACTATTAGCTTCAAAGCAATTTTCAAGTGATCGAATGATCAACACGAAACATTCCGAGTCTACATCAAATGACTTTCTCACACAAATCATGTAAGATGTTACAAGGCAATTTTCACATGATCATCTTTTGACTTTCATCAAGAATAAAAGATGAACTTGGTTAAAGCGAAAGCTTACCAACATATATTTCGAGAAATAGATAAGCGAGATAAACTCGGCTCGTGATAGGCACCTAATATTGTACATTTTTGAATCATTTTGTAGGTGTTTATGGTATATTGCTGCACTAATTTCTTATATTTATGCCAGATTATGTATTTTATTTTGTTTTGTTCGAGCGAGTAAAAATGTGGTAATAGTCTCTGATTTTTGTAATGACAGGAGACTAAATAGAGTCAGCAAAGAAGGGTTGAACAATGGGAAGTTGTCGCACCATGACAAGCTAGACATTTCAGTGGAATATATATATAAGTGGATGCATGAGCAGCAACAGGGAGGGATCAAAGTTGAGGTGTTGGCTAACAATTGATAGTTGATGACTGAATGGGCCTAAGTTCAAGTAACAGATGTTGCTCACGTTGGGAAAGAAAGAATCCCATAAAACTTTAAGCTAGCCTCATATACCCAAGATAGGTATAAGTGCGTAACACCCAAGTGGAACCATTACTCTCTCAAGTTCCAAGGTCTGAACCTAATCTTCTTCCTCATCTTATTTCCCCCGACAACCAGCTCTAAAAAGACGAGGGTACCCAAATATACCTCAATCTGAAACTTTTTCCACCTATAAGTCCTTCTTCCGAAAGTGATTGTCTATGGAATGAGTCGATACAATATAACTAATCGGTTCACACTTTGTGTGATCGTCTATGGATACGAGATCGAGACAATACGACAACAAGATAACTTGTGTGATTGACTATGGATTCAAGATCGAGACAATACAACAACGAAGTATGTTTACTTGATAAAAGGTTCGGACTTAACCAAACATAATACGATTGCTATCAAGTAAATAGGAATTAACGTTTGCGTATTTTACTTCTAATTATAATAAAACAATTATAATTGCGGAAATAGAAAAGTAAAAGACACATCAAGATTTTCTTAATGAGGAAATCACAAATGCAGAAAAACCCCGGGACCTTGTCCAGAATTGAATACTCTCAGGATTAATCCGCTATACAAAATCTAAACCAACTTCGTATAGTTGAAACCAAGCAACTAAACCTATAGTTCACCTAGTTCCGTATGTATTCCTGCGCCTCCAACTTGCAGTAAGTCACACACTTGGAACAATTCCTTTGGTTCATATTCCAAACAGTAAAGGAACAACAAATCTGTTCGGTAACAACTCTTTTCAAACAACGTGATATGAGTTCGACAAAAGGCTCTTCCGTTTATCCCAATAAACTCCTTTGTCAGGTCCTTACATCTATCTTATCAACAATTACCAAAGTAATTGTTAAGATTTTGCAATCAATACTTTTAATCACAAAGAAATGTATTGATGCCAATCTACTCAACTAATCAATCAAGGTTATCACAAAGAAACGTATGGATCCTTTTCCAGCCGAAACAAGTATTGTGCACACCAAAGATTATGAACCCAAATCAGAAATCTTCTTAGATCTTCAATAAACACCTACCTGCACACAATCAACTTGAATCTCTTGTGATCAATCACACACAGAACGGAGTCTGTTAACAATGGACTAACACAAGACGTCTTTAGATCTACAAACAGTCTAAAGATCCCCGTCGAAACTTCGATCTAGTTTGAGTGAATCTTATATCAGAAGAGAAGATTCTCAAGCATAAAAAAAACTAGGTGCAATCAAAGTTCAACAACCGTTAGTCAATCAAATCAGTCGAAAACTTATAATAAACTACAATTATCTAGTTTCCCACCAACGGTACTAATAGAGCTTCTCAATCCCAAAGAATTCTTTAAACCGAGCGGCCGTAAGAGATTTCGCCTAATTAGGTTACTTTCCTATCCGAATAGGCGGCTCCACCAATAACAACACAACTAGGTAGTTTTGTTGGCTCTGAAGATTAGTTTGTTTGAAATGCAAACTTCAATATTTATAGACCAAGGAATTTCCAAACCGGAAATATTTTCAAGATATGCAATATATTTCCAAATTCGGTTTCCATAATTCCTGGAAATGCTTTGTCCAAATATTGACCGAAATCTCAGTAGAAAATCTCCAATTAGTAAATGCACATTACCAATTTTTATTTTCTAAAGATATGCATTTTAATTGCTGGAAATTAAAATCATATAAAACTAAAAACCTTAATTAAAAGATTCTCAATTTATTTCGATCCGGAATTCTCCTTTAGCTATTAAGGAATATCTTTGAACAATAAAAGATAAGCGTTACAGCACATGTTCAAAGTATGTCGACATTTTTACTTTATAAGTCCTTTTTCATACTTACAATCTTGGAACCGATTTGCCACACTTCCAAACAAGTTTAGAATTGGTTCATCTAACTTCCAAGAACTATGTGATTGTTTATCCTATCAAATCAACAAACATGGGTTTCACGGTTCTACCAAAATAAGTTTCGGTTCTACCTCCATGTGGGTACTATAATTAGTCACGCTAGTTACCAAAAGTTGGTTGAATAGGTACTAGGATCGGTTCCCACATATATATGGTATCTAACTTGTATTTGGTGCATATGTCCATAGGATCGGTTCCCAATAACTAAAAATGTGTTGCACATGTTCATAACTAGTTGCACCTCTTACAAGGATCGATTCCGCTTTTGTGATCGGTTCCACCTCTTACTAGGATCGGTTCCCCAATGACTAGAGTTGTTCATACCAATTACAACAAATCGATCATACCATCTCAGGTGAGTACTTAAGATCGGTTTCACTAATAAAAGTCATGCCAATACAAAAGTCAGGCTTTGTGAATAGTTTTACCAAGATATATAAACAAGTTATGAGCGGTTATACTAAACACACATATTGGTAGTTCAAAAGATATGCAATGAATAACAATACCAATAAGCCTAGCGATACCCCTTTCGATTCAAAAAACAAGTTTATGAATGTACTTCCTTTAAACGAATGTAAAACATTGTTTCCTAGGATGAAATCTTCACCTCATACCCATACATAATCACAATAGCATTCAAACGATTATGTCGATGTCTTATATACGAAGTTCAAAAGATAAGCGTTATACTTCGTATTGTATTCCTTAATACTACGTCTAACTAGAGTATAATCATTCATAGCTTCGCAATTATGTTTTCAATATACACGACTTGAAAGATACGTTAGGGAATGAAACAGTTCAAGTCAAATATTACTAACCTCAAGTGGAAGGATGATGTCGTCGTTGTAGCTCCTTACTTCTTCACATTCTTCAAGTCTTCACGTAATACTTGTAATGTCTCATATCCTAATACTTTCAAGCTAACCTATACGAAGTTGACTCTAGTACATAATCAAGCGAATCTTTAAATGAGTTTTGGTTCACTAAAATATGACAACCAAACTTGACATACCAACGCTTGGTGGGTTCAACCGAGCTATGCTCTAACAATCTCCCCCTTTATCAATTTAGTGACAAAACTCTTACATCATATGGATAAATAAATTACAAGAATTCATTATACATACGCTTGATTCCCAAATTCAACATCACAATAACCTGTATACATTCAATCCATAAATGTCGTTGTTGACATTATAAAAACAAAGCTAATACTCCCCCTAAAGGTAAGATAGGTAGATTTTCAATCCGCACGTCTTTGTTATTCCCTTATCAATATAATATGATATGCTACTCCCCCTTAGTATATGCTTTACTCTTTCGTTAGATATAACGTTTAAGCACCATTGTCCTTTCCCTTAGTGATACCAAATCAATACCAATTAATAACAATATCACTTGTTTAGTCCATATATTTCTCCCCCTTTTTTTCACAAAATGACAAAGGTACGAGCAAATAAAGGACAAACCGAAAGGATCTTACAAATCTCAAAAGACTTGCAACCTATAAGAGTTAAGCACGAGGGTTCCACACACCATTTTTGATAACCAATATCAAAACCGAAACTACAAAGTAATTTTGTTTTGATATGTTACCAAGGAAACAATTGCCCGAAGTAATTTTCCCTACTAGTTTAGCAAATCAAAAATCGACTAAGCACTTTAGTTCCTTTGCTAAACCGATTGCACAAATACAATCGCTTGTTCGATAAGACCAAAATAAAAATCAGAATTGACTTTATTTTTTTCATCAGGTTCTAATTATTCAAATAATAACTTAGACCTTTCACTTTTAAACAAGACAAGTACTAGGTTAGTTAACTAGCATTTCTTGTTAAGGCATTCGATTAGACTTGAATAACCGAAACCTCCACTTTGATAAGTCTAACTAAGATCAGAATTAACTTAGTTTCTCTTATCCGGAATCAAATTGGGCTAAACAATTCATCCTGAAAACCTTTTCTTTTGTTAAGCCATAAACAATTCATAGAAACCAAATAAATCAACTTGCATAATTATTTACCTCAACCTGAAGCAATTGAAACAACATAGACATTAAAGCACCGCAATTACACCAGAAATTTTGTAAGCCTAATCGATTGATACCAAATAATAAAGTAAGATAACAATAGTTTTTCTTAACCGAAAACAATCGAATCACACACACATCCATACACAAACAATGGAATAAACATCAATTGTACCGAAATTTTGTTAAGCAAAAGCAATAAATATATGCAATAAAATCAGGCTTTTCTTAAACAGGAAAATGATTAACTAACAAAGTCGTTACCTCAAGTTGCGCATCCTCTTCTCCATTAATGTTTGCATCTTCCCAGGGATAATTGATACCAAAATATCACTATGTTGTCATCCTCTTGCAAAACAAAAGAACAACAACAACCAACATTTACCATAGAAAGGTTAAAAACCGGTTTTAACTTATGCAATGCAAAAGTTGAAACCCCGAAACACAAGGTACTAATGTACCTTGACGATGCCGATAGACTTCCGTAGATTTTCGAAAGTTGCCCTATCTAAGGGTTTAGTGAGAATATCAGCAAGCTGACGCTCTGATGGAACATACTCTAATTTGATAACTTCATTCTCATATAATTCTCTAATAAAGTGATATCTGATATCTATGTGTTTGGTACAAGAATGTTCAACTGGATTTTCAGTCAACCGTATAGCACTTGAGTTATCACAAAGGATGCTCATAGTAGAAATATTTATTCCATAGTCAATGAGCATTTGTTTCATCCACAAAAGTTGGGTACAACATGTACCAGCAGCAATATATTATGCTTCACAGGTTGATAAGGACTGTGAATTCTGTTTCTTGCTATGCCAAGCTACAAGATTTTGACCAACATAAAAGAAACCACCATAGGTGCTTTTTCGATCTTCTACACATCCTGCCCAATCAGCATCCGAATAGGAAACAAGACTGTTGTTTGTATCCATAGAATATGATAAACCATAATCTAGGGTACCATTAACGTATCTTATGATTCGTTTTACAGCTTTTAGATGTGATTCTCTAGGATCTGCTTGAAATCTGGCACAACATCCCACACTGAAAGCAATGTCAGTTCTTGTTGCAGTTAAGCTTCCTATCATAGATCTGTATAATTTCTGATCAACTGATTTTTCTCCTGGATTCGATTGAAGTTTTCCGGTAGTAGTTGCCATAGGTGTTGCACTTTTTAGTTCGAATTTTTCAACTAAATTCCTTGCATATTTTTCTTGAGAAAGGAGATTACTGTCTTTTTGTTGCTGTATTTGCAAACCAAGAAAATATGATAATTCTCCAACATTACTCATTTCGAATTCTCCACTCATAAGATTCAGAAATTCATCTGATAGAGATTTTGAGGTGGATCCATAGATGACATCATCTACATATATTTGTGCTACAAGTATATTTTTTCCACTCCATTTGGTGAAAAGTGTCTTATCAGCACCACCTCCAGAGAATCCTTTTTGAAGTAAGAAGGATGTCAGCTTATCATACCAAGTCTTGGAGCTTGTTTTAGACCATACAAGGTCTTCTTAAGTTTAAAGACATAATCTGGGAATAATGGATCTTCAAATCCTTTAGGTTGAGCAACAAATACCTCTTCTTTTAAATCCCCATTCGGAAATGCAGATTTAATATCCATTTGAAAAAGTTTTATCTTAAGATAGCAAGCATAAGCAAGTAAAGTCTTATTGATTCTAAACGAGCAACAAGAGCAAAAGTTTCATCAAAGTCAATACCTTCAATTTGAGAATATCCTTGAGCAACGAGCCTAGCTTTGTTTCCGACAATTGTTCCGAATTCGTCTGATTTGTTCTTGTAGATCCACTTTATTCCAACAATGTTTACTCCTGTCGGCTTAGGAACAAGTTCCCACACTTCTTGTCTTTTAAACTGATTAAGTTCCTCATGCATTGAGTTTACCCAAGCAGGTTCACTGAGTGCTTCCTCAATATTTTTCGGTTATATTGAAGAGAGAAAACATGAATAGTGACAGACATTCTGAAGTTCTCTTCGAGTCATAACTCTAGCATTGGCATCTCCAATGATGTCTTCAGAAGAGTGTCTTTGATGAACCCACTTAGCAGGTTTTTGGAAAATATTTTCGGTATCATTGGGTTGTTCAACAATACTTTCATTATCGTCTTTATCATCCGTGTCACTAATTAAAGGAACAAGTGATGGTTCGACTTCAGTCTGTTTTTCTTTAATAACAGTTTCAGATGGAGGAATTTCTGCTGCAGTGTGATTGTCTTGACGAAAATCGTTAATGTCATCAATAACCACGTTAATTGATTCCATCATGACTTTGGTTCTGAGATTGTATACCCTGAAGGCACGACTGTCAGACGCATAGCCAAGAAAAATTCCCTCATCACTTTTGGAATCAAATTTTCCTCTGTGTTCTCTGTCTTTGAGAATGTAGCATTTGCTTCCGAAAACCCTTAAATAGCTTAGATTGGGTTTTCTTCCATACCATAATTCATATGGGGTATTTAGAGTTTTGGATCTTAAATAAACTCTGTTTATAAGATAACAAGCTGTAAATACAGCTTCCCCCCAGAAGGTTAATGGTAGGTTTTTATTGTGAAGCATTACTCTTGTCATTTCTTGAATATTTCTAATCTTTCTCTCAGCTACACCATTTCCCTGAGGTGTAATAGGAGCAGAGAATTGATAAGTAGTTCCAAGACTATTGCAGTATTCATATACTTTTGTATCCTTGAATTTTGTACCACGATCGCTTCTTATCTTCTTAAGCTTGCGACCTTGTTCATTTTGAATTCTATTCAAAATGATTTTGAACTCCTCAAGAGTGTCATTCTTGTGCTTCATAAAAGCAACCCATGTGAAACGTGTGTAGTCATCTACCATTACTAAAGCATACTTATTTCCTCCAACAGTTGCTTGTTGGATTGGACCAAATAGATCCATATGAATTAGATCGAGAGGAGCACGAGTGGCTATGTCTCGAGAAAGTTTGTGTGGAATTTTTCGTTGCTTACCCTTTTGGCATGCACCACAGACACCTTCTACTTTAGTATTTATTTTTGGAACGCCTTTGACAAGTTCACGCTTAATGAGCTTTCCTAGCATTCGGTAGTTGATATAACCAAAGCGTTCATGCCACAAATGAGTTGACTCAAATTTAGTCAAGTTATAGTATAAATTGGATTGTATATCAAGGAGATAACAATTATTCATACTTCTACGTCCTCGAAAAATTATTTTTTCGGACTTATCTTCAATATCACAACCTTTCATATTGAAGATAACTTTGTGACCTTTATCACAAATTTGACTGACTGAAAAAAAAATTGCTTTCATTCCTTTAACATACACAACATCATGGATTTCGGGAATACCTGGAAGTTTGATAGTACCCTTTTTGCTAATAAGACAGCTGCTTCCATCTCCGAAGGTTACTAATCCTCCTTTGTAGTCTTCTATTTTTGTGAACCAAGAAAGATCACCTGTCATATGACTACTACACCCATTATCTATAAACCATTGGAATAATGAGGTTGTTTTAAGTGAAAATGCTCCAATACATTGTTTACCGGATTTAGGATGATTCGTTAAGTTCTTATAAAGTTTCTTAACCCGATTAATCAGATGTTTTGTAAAACAAATCTTCTGAAATAAATAATTCCATCCTTTTAGAAACCGGTTCTTCGTCTGTCTCTTATTAGACTGTTCAAGATGTCTGGATGAAAGAATTGAACATCCTTGAGAATCTCTCGCTCTAGAAACTTTTATGTATTTCACCAGTTCTCTATCAATCATGATATTACCGATCTCGTCAGTATGTGACTGGTTATGTTCAATCTCTTCATCTAACATCTTAACAAGAGCAGAGAAATATTCTTCAGAGTCTTCTTTAAGATCATCTAAAATCTTTAAAACTTTAATCGAATCGCTCTTATGATTCAATTCTTAAAGGTTGGATCGCACCAAACACATATTGTTAGATCTTTTCGTGTTTTCCTGCTCTGATACCAATTGAAAAGACGAGGGTACCCAAATATACCTCAATCTAAAACTTTTCCACCTATAAGTCCTTCCTCCGAAAGTGATTGTCTATGGACTGAGTCGAGACAATACAACTAATCGGTTCACACTTCGTGTGATCGTCTATGGATACGAGATCGAGACAATACGATAACAAGATAACTTGTGTGATTGACTATGGATTCAAGATCGAGATAATACAACAACGAAGTATGTTTACTTGATAAAAGGTTCGGACTTAACCAAACACAATAGGATTTCTATCAAGTAAATAGGGATTAACGTTTGTGTATTTTACTTCTAATTATAATAAAAAAATTATAATTGCGGAAATAGAAAAGTAAAAGACACAGCAAGATTTTGTTAACGAGGAAACCGCAAATGCAGAAAAACCCCGGGACCTTGTCCAGAATTGAATATTCTCAGGATTATGCCGCTATACAAAATCTAAACCAACTTCGTATAGTTGAGACCAAGCAACTAAACCTATAGTTCACCTAGTTCTGTTTGTATCCCTATGCCTCCAACTTGCAGTAAGTCACGCACTTGGAACAATTCCTTTGGTTAGTATTCCAAACAGTAAAGGAACAACAAATCAGTTCGGTAAGAACTCTTTTCAAACAACGTCATATGAGTTCGACAAAAGGCTCTTCCGTTTATCCCAATAAACTCCTTTGTCAGGTCCTTAGATCTATCTTATCAACAATTACCAAAGTAATTGTTAGGATTTTGGAATCAATACTTTTAATCACAAAGAAACGTATTGATGCCGATCTACTCAACTAATCAATCAAGGTTATCACAAAGATAAACTGATTATAGTTGGATCCTTTTCCAGCCGAAAAAGTAATGTGCACACCAAAGATTATGAACCCAAATCAGAAATCTTCTTCGTCTTCAAATCTTCTTAGATCTTCATTAAACACCTGCACACAATCAACTTGAATCTCTTGTGATCAATCACACACGAACGGAGTCTCATTAACAATGGATTATCACAAGACGTCTTTAGATCTACAAATAGTCTAAAGATCCCCGTAGAAACTTCGATCTAGTTTGAGTGAATCTTATATCAGAAGAGAAGATTCTCAAGCATAAACAAACTAGGTGCAATCAAAGTTCAACAACCATTAGTCAATCAAATCAATCGAAAACTAATAATAAACTACAATTATCTAGTTTCCCACCAACGGTCTTTAAACCGAGCTACTAATAGAGATAGGTGGCTCCACGAGAACAACACAATTAGGTAGCTTTGCAATTAGTTTGCCAAACTTCAATATTTATAGACTAAGAAGTTTGGACACCAAGGAATTTGCAAACTATTCTTAAATATATTTCCAAATTCGGTTTCCATAATGAGGTTGTCACCACAAATATAATTACACTTTCTTACTACTCAAAATATATAATGAAGCAAGGGTAAGAAAGGATCGATCCTGAGAGGTCTAGGTTGTCAAATTGTTTGGTTCCCTATAAATAACACCTAATATAATAAACTAAATAAAAGCAAATAAAGCAAAGTCAAATCAAGGATAAGAAGATATTGGTCTTTTCGTTTTCATTCTCAACACAATAACTAGAATTGATATTTTAATCTCAACTTTTATCAAAGACCCTAGAATAGCGTCTCAATCCCAAAGAAGTCTTTAAAAAACCGATATGCAATATATTTCCAAATTCGGTTTCAAACCCGTCGGGTCCATAATTCCACCTGAAACTCGCTTTGTCCAAATAACATTTCTCTTGACCATAAGACATTTCGCCTAATTAGGTTACTTTCCTCTCCCATGCTCAATTTCACTTGCAAATAATAGGCGGCTCCACCAACAATGACACAATTAGGTAGTTTTGTCCAGTCCAGCCAACCGGCTTGCATCTTCCAGGATTAGTTTGCTTGAAATGCAAACTTCAATATTTATAGACTAAGGAAGTTTGGACACCAAGGAATTTGCAAAACCGAAAATATTCTCAAGATATGCAATATATTTCCAAATTCGGTTTCCATAATTCCCATTCAAAACGCTTTGTCCAAATAGTAACACCAACCCCAAAATCTCCTCGATTTCACAGGTAGAAAATCTCCAATTAGTAAATGCACATTACCAATTTTTATTTTCTAAATATATGCATTTTAATTGCTGGAAATTAAAAGCATATAAAACTAAAAACCTTAATTAAAAGATTCTCAATTTATTTCGATCCGGGATTCTCTTTAGCTATTAAGGAATATCTTTGAACAATAAAAGATAAGCGTTACTGCACATGTTCAAAGTATGTAGACATCTTTACTTTCTAAGTCCTTTTTCATACTTACAATCTTGGAACCAATTTTCCACACTTCCAAACAAGTTTAGAATTGGTTCATATGACTTCCAAGAACTATGTGATTGATTATCCTATCAAATTAACAAACATGGATTTCACATTTCTACCAAAACAAGTTTCGGTTCTACCTCCATGTGGGTACTAGAATTAGTCACGCTATTTACCAAAAGTTGGTTGACTAGGTACTAGGATCGGTTCCCACATATATATGGTATCTAACTTGTATTTGGTGCACATGTTCATAGGTCGGTTCCCAATAACTAAAAACGTGTTGCACATGTTCATAGGATCGGTTCCCAATAACTAGAAACTTGTTGCACCTCTTACAAGGATCGATTCCCCTTTGTGATCGGTTCCACCTCTTACTAGGATCTGTTCCCCAATGACTAGAGTTGGTCATACCAATTACAACGAATCGATCATACCATCTTAGGTGATTACTTAAGATCGGTTTCATTAATAAAAGTCATACCAATACAAAAGCAGGCCTATAGTTTGACCAAGATACATAAAAAAGTTATGAGCGGTTATACTAAACACACATATTGGTAGTTCAAAAGATATGCAATGAATAACAATACCAATAAGCCTAGCGATTTCCCTTTCGATTCTCAAAACAAGTTTATAAATGTACTTCCTTTAAACGACTGAAAAACATTGTTTCCTAGGTGTTTGAGGGTGAAAACGGTTTATGCTGATTTTGGTAATTTCGGGTGTGTGGGTGAGAAACGAATTTAAACCCTAAACAATGTACCGCAAGGGAGTACTTTAGATTCGAGAGATCAATCTGTACAAATCCGGCCTAAACCAAGAAATGACCGTTCCAGACTTGCTTCGGTTACAAAGTGAAGGACAAGGGTTGGTTTTGGGGAGGGAAGCGAAGAAAGTGTTGAGACCAGAATAGTTGATTCTGGAAGAGTAGTTGTTTTTCGACTTGTATCAGAAAGTGGGAAGCTCACAGATGGAGAGCTAGCAAATGTTTTCTGAGTGTTGTATGCTCCTGACCTGAACTCTTGTTGTTCGGTGGAAATAGGTAATGCCTATTTATACAAGTCGAAGTGAAACGTACTCTGGTCTCATTAAGAAATGGAAAACGGGTGAGTAAATGGGAGGAGGTGGTAACCGGTAACGCCTGGAATTGATGTTCCATAAAAGAAAGCGTTTCACCATTACCCCCCTGTATTTACTAACCGCCTCATCCTTATGACACTTTCTTATAACGGGCGTAGTGTACGCCGCACGCTGTAAACCGCCAAACCAATACCCAATGAGCATCCCCCAGTTTGTGACATGCGTTGATGTTTCGAGTGTTTTCGTGGAAAACATGTAGCACGTTGTTGCTATTTGGCAAGTTTATCTTGGGAGACTTGCCGGCTCGGTGGTGACCCTCAACGGTAGAGATTTTGCATCTTGAGAGGAAGGGTAGATGTTGATTATTGCAACCCTTTGCTTGGTAGCCAGCGGCATGGAAGCATGGCCGGCATGGCTTAGGCGTGGCCAAGCTAGGATTTTAGCGTTGGGCCAAAGGTGGTCATGCGTTAGCTGGTGACCTTGGACGGCTAAGATCTGCATCTTAGATGGAAGGGTGGTCGTTGATTGTTGCAACCCTTCGTTTGGTATCCAGAGGCATGGAAGCATGGCCGGCATGGCTTAGGCGTGGCCAAGCTAGGATTTGGCGTTGGGCCAAAGGTGGTCATGTGTTAGATGGTGACCTTGGAAGGCTAAGATATGCATCTTAGATGGAAAGGTGGCCGTTGATCGTTGCAACCCTTTGTTTGGTAGCCAGCGGCATGAAAGCATGGCCGGCATGGCTTTATCGTGGAGTGGAGCCACTGGCAGTGTGTGGTTTGGAAGGGAAGCGCTTGCGGCTTTGTCTAAATTAGGATTTGGTATGTTGAAACCCTAATTAGTGCCCTTTACTAGAATCGATGTAGAATTCTCATACGGACTCGTATTTTGATGGTCCGCCCCTCCATTCTATATGGAAAAGAATTTCCTATCTCCTATCGCGGGAATATTTAGGTTTTGAGCTCGTTCGGGAGGTGAAAACATACAGAAAGTAAAACTCAGGGAGAATTCTAAGGTTACCATGCGTTGTTTGCCGACCTTGGACGGCTAGGATTTGCATCTAGGATGGAAGGGTGGTTGTTGATCGTCGCACACCTTCGTTTTGGTAGCCGCATAGGGAAGGCCGGCATGGTGGGGCGCGGCAAGGTGGTTGGCATGCCATTGGCACATGTGGCATGGCATGCCTTGGCGCGGTTTGGCGTGGCCAAAACTAGGGTTTTGGGCCAAAGGTTACCATGCGTTGTTTGGCGACCTTGGACGGCTAGGATTTGCATCTAGGAGGGAAGGGTGGCCGTTGAACGTCGCACGCCTTCATTTTGGTAGCCGCATGTGGAAGGCCGGCATGGTGGGGCCAAGGCAAAAAATTGCGCGGATGGCTTGGCATAGTGGGGCCAAGGGTTTAGCGAGGATGGCTTGGCATGGTGGGGCCAAGGCAAGGTGCGGTTGGCTTGGCATGGCGGGGCCAAGGGTTTGGCATGCCATTGGCGCATGGTGCGGCTAGCATGGTTGGCATGCCTTGGCGTGGTAGACGTGGCTGGCATGGTTTGCCATTGGCACAGTGGTGCGGCTGGCATGGTTGGTATGCCTTGGCGCGGAGATGTGGCTAGCATGGGTTGCCATTGGCATAGTGGTGCGGCCGGCATGGTTGGCATGCCTTGGCGCGGAGATGTGCCGGCATGGTTTGCCATTGGCACAGTGGTGCGGCTGGCATGGTTGGCATGCCTTGGCCCGGAGATGTGGCTGGCATGGTTTGCCATTGGCACAGTGGTGCGGTTGGCATGGTTGGCATGCCTTGGCGCGGAGGTGTGGTTAGCTCGGCATGCCATTGGCACATGTGGTGTGGGAATTAGGGTTCGGCCTATCGAAACCCTAATTAGTATTAAAAAAAAGGTACCCTGGTAATTTTCTCGCAGAAATATTATAGGGTTCAATAAGTGCGCTTAGTGTAGACATTATTACTCAAGTTCTATGACGTCACTGTCTGACTAGGGTTTTACGATTTTAACCCTAAGCTAAAAACCACCATCAACATTAAGTCCCCTGCTTAGCTCGGAACAGGGGCATTGTTGCGAGGTAAGCATAAGATGGTGACAGACAAGGACATAATCGAAACGTAAATCATGCAAGATGGTCAGGAAGATCCGTCTAACTTTTTTCGAGAGGTAAAGAGATTTTGTGCTTCCCGTGTTGGCGGCCTTGCATGAATTGTACTCGTGGTGTTGCTAGCTAGACCGTGAAGTGGTGAGATGTAGACTGTCGTCTTGGCTTGGTCACGCATCATCTTGGCTGGACTAGGGAACGCAGAGGTGCCGGCTTAGCGAGTTATTGGCGTTGCTCGGCTCGGAATAGGATCCGTAGGTTTTGTGCGGCTTGGAATGGAGCCGCAGGCATTGTATTGGCTTGGAATGGAGCGGTCGGCATCGGTCGACTTGGAATGGAGCCATCAGCATTGGTCGACTTGGAATGGAGCCATCAGCATTGGTCGGCTTGGAATGGAGTCGTCGGCATCGGTCGGCTTGGAATGGAGCCATCAGCATCGGTCGGCTTGGAATGGAGCCGTTAGCATCGGTTGGCTTAGAATGGAGCCGTCAGCATTGATCGGCTTGGAATGGAGCCGTCTGCATTGGTTGGCTTGGAATGGGAGCCGCAGGTATCGTGCGGCTTGGAAAGGAGCCGTGAGCATTGGCTTCGGGAAGATAACAACTTTCTTCAGTTCCTTGGGAAGGTGACGACGGCTTCGGGAAGATAACAACTTGCTTCAGTTCCGTGGGAAGGTGACGAATGGCTTTGGGAAGATAAAAACTTGCTTCAGTTCCGTGGGATAATGACAACTTTGTCTAAATTAGGGTTTAGCATGTCGAACCCCTAATTAGCGCCCCTTACTAGAATCGTTGTAGAATTCTCGTACGAACTCGGATTTTGACGATCCGCCCCTCCATTTTAATCAGAAAAGAATTTCCTATCTTCATACGAGGGAATATTTACGTTTTGAGCTCGTTTAGGAGGTGAAAACAGTCCGACAGTGAAACTCAGGAAGAATTCAGGAGGGATGTTGCGGGCCCGGGGTAGCATAGTCGCGCCGAGTCATCTATTCCCGTTCATGGAGCAAGAAGGAAACTTTATTCTGTGCAAACTCTAGAAATTCCGTCCGTATGAAAAGAGGTATTGACCTTCTTCTATTTTCTGTTGCTCGTCCGGATCCGTGCTTTCGTCTGCAGTGTCTCTCAAGTGGATTCCAAAATTTACCAAACTTCATTGCATTCTTGGACGGATGGATGTGGTTGCGTTGTCGGTTCATCCTTGATTTTAGGTTATTCAGTGCCTGGACCTTCTGATCGCGATGACAATATGTTGTAGATGCTTGTATGGTCGAAATCTTCCGGAGCCAATGGATGAAATAGATGAGTTGGGAGACGTTTTCGTTGTCGACGTGCTGCTATCAAGTCTTCAAGGACTTTGTTCCAAGAGACATCCTTTGAACCATCTTCTGAATCTTGGACTATCGTATGGAATGGGATGCGGTGAGCAGTCCCCATTTATATTTCTGTTAGATCCAATGGCACGGCCGAACATGTGAAGGTATCTCTGTGGCGTGCTTTTGGAGTCTTCGATGCACATGTACGGCTTCGTGTTGAGAAATTCCCGCGGCTTGTAAAACTTTGACAGTGATGATGTTGAAATCAGAAATAACCTGGTTGAGGGGGGTGAAAGCGCCCCGTGCTGGTAGTCCCTATGTGTAGCCTACTTTCATTGCATCGCCTTGAATCCACGTCCACGAGATTTGATACAAGCTTATTGTACTCTTCCGGATGTGACCCTGGGATGCTCAGAATATCACATGGATGAAATACTCTGGATAGTAAAGTGGTAAAGATGAGAGAGTTATGTTTTTTATCGTGGCTCCCTCTGCTTCTTCAGGAAAATGTTTCAGCCGGGTCTCTGGGTTATCTCATGGATATTTGATGGTCATCGGGATGGACTGCGATGAGCAGTCCCCAGTCACACTTTTCTTTAGTTTCTGAAGTTGTTTATTCTGAGCAGGATTGGGATCCACCGCGGCCTTGTAAAGTGTTGCGGGCATCTTCTAGACAGAGAGGTGATGATATTCTTACGCTACACCCTTGAAGAGTAGATGACCTTGTTGCAGTTATGGCTTTTTGGTTGACTGTGTCTTCTGAGCTTTGACAGTGAAAGGATTCCATGTAGATCCCCAGTCCCGAAGTATGGTTTACATGTTTCCATCTTGTATGGTCGGTGGGTTGACCATGATAAAGATATCACCATCGTGTGTTCGTACTAGTGATTTTGTTACTTCTTCCACATGAAACTAAAATATGGAGGAGCACGGGTTACCTTTGTAGTGATTGTTTCTATGGTAAAGCTCTGGATGGTATCAACAAATGAGCGGCATTAGTTCTTGGCAGCAGATGTGATCAGAAGAGACTACATTGTCGTGAGAACAAAGTAGGTTGGCTAGAATTATATGGGCATCCATGGAAGTAAAAGGATTGGCTGGATGTGTAAGCGAGCACACTGTCCATGGTCACGAGTTTTGACGGGATGGATCAAAAGGTGGCCATGACTATGAAGATTGGCTGGCTGCGATCATGATCCTTGATATGGGGAGTGTGGTGGCACGACCCTTTGCAGGAAGGAGTGGTGTTGAAGCGAACGTTGAAGCGGAGCCACTTCTGGAGAGAACATATAAACGGCGCCTTGAAACTCCCAGAGCCTTGACGGTTACAATGTTGAAGCCGGAGAGTGCGTCACTTAGCGTTCTGTCAAACTCGACATCCCTCAAGTGAACAGTGGTTAGGAGTCCCCAGTTCCGTCTATCGATCGTGCTTTCCAGGAGAGGTTGGGGTTTGGGAACGGCTTCCCTGGCTGGAAACAACTGCTTTCCTGATGCAGTGCGGTTGAGGGATGCAAATATGTCTTGACGCTACGCCTTGGAGAAATATAGAATCTCACATAACTGTTTCATCATAGACTGCACGATTTTGTGGGCGAAGTCCCCGGAAATCATGCATATCCTAACGGGAAGAGGGTCTCTGTGAATTTAGGAGGGTTGCTGATTTCTTTTGCCTCGATTTTGGAGAAGTCATTCCCGATCTTTACGTGTGATGAAATTGGATTGTTGCTTCCCTTCTACTGGGCGTTCAAGAGAAACGCGAGCCCCTTCATCAATAAACGCACGTCCTACTGAAGTGCATGTGCCGGATGTTAAAAGTATTCCTTGTCAGCTCCCCCTTGGGTTGACGTGACTCTTATGGTGGACGCTCCGTCAGTGTATTGAGGAAATAGGTATCTCTTTCCGAGTTATCAACACGTCTGTCTGAGCCTTACGAGAACCTTTTGTCTTTCTATCAAATCAACAGTGGTAAAAGGAGGTCGGCTTCTTCCGGATCTTCTAGTATCTTGCCCTAATGGTGGAGTAGCAGCATCTCTGGTGACGGTTGGAGCTGTCATACTTGAAGAAACGTTGGGGTGGTGGAAGCGGCTCTGGTTCTGGTGATCATAGGTGTATCGTGCAGCAATGGCGCGGTTTTGATCACGGAGTGCTGGAGCCATGGTGCTGTTTCGAATGGTGAGGATGGCGTTGCTTTGGCTGGTTGTGGAGCGGAGAAGATGGCGCTGGAAGGGTGCAAGCTGTTAGCGGTGGAAAGGATGCAAGCTGCTGGCGCTGGAAAGATGCAAGCTGTTAGCGTTGGATCGTCTTGGAATGGGTGCTGGCTTGGATTTGGTATGGCGCGGACTGTTGGCTGGGCATGGTGCGTATTGTTGGCTTGGCACGGCGCTGGATTGGCACGTCGTTGTCTTGGCGTGGCGCGGATTGTTGGCTTGGCACGGCGCTGGCTTGGCGTGGCGCGGACTGTTGGGCACCGTGAGGGTTGTTCTTGCGGTCCCAGTTGTCTCTTTCCATAGGTAACTCAAACAGGAAATCCTTTCCTTATTCGAATTCCAAAAAGTGTTATGCTTATGAAAGGGGTTGGCTCCCCTTTTTATCTCGTATCTTTTTTATCACGTCCTGGTGTTAGCGGTAGCGTGGTAGCAATAAAGTGGAAAAGCATATTCCAGCTATGTACTCCAGCGTTTCTCTTTCAATTTGTTCTCTTGTTTTATTACGTTGGTGCAAACCCTAGCCATAGGTATGCCTTCCATAAATCTGTAGAAATATTTTTCTTTTGAACTGGTGTAAACCTTAGCCATGGGTATGCCTTTCATAAACTTGTAGAAATACTTTATCATCAACAATTCTTCTTCGAATATCACCGTAGTAACGTCGTCTACCTCATGAATAGTGATGGGTAATCATTATTATGCAAAGTAGGCACGTATGGGTAGGTGACTGTTTTTTCTTTTTGAAAGGCAAACAAAGCGCCTGGTTTATGGTTTGATTTGAATTGATAGATAACTGTTATCTATGAGGGTTTTGGATTATTCTTTTGGAATGAATTGTTTTGGAATGGATTGTTTTGGGAATGATGTTGTCTTGGTTACGATTGCAAGTGACGCAAACATCCCAGGAAAACCATGGAACCGTGTGTTGGTAGATGACATGGGGTGAAACATAACATGACTATTGGTTTTATCATTCCCGTGAAAACTTGAAATAGCAAACCATGTATCTTGTCTAGGTAAGACTTACTCGGTTTTTCAGACCCCCTGATGAAAAGGAATCTCCCGGGCGTTAGACCGAGTTTTGTGGGAAACGTCGCCATGAATGTGGAAAGTCCCCAGTCATTCCTTGTCGTGTTTCCGATCCCTGAGCGGATCGTTCGATTCTAAACCCCTCGGAAGTCCCCAGTCGTCCTTTGCCGTGTAACGACTGGTAATTGAGCCGCCTGGTAACTGATTCGTCGTTTCCTGAGCGGATTGTTTGATTCTACTGTCTTGACGTCCGGGTCGAGGTACGAGATCGAGGATTCAAAATTGACATCATGACCGAAAGATCAACCTCCCACTGTGGTCGCCAATTGTTTGAGGGTGAAAACGGTTTCTGCCGATTTTGGTAATTTCGGGTGTGTGGGTGAGAAACGAATTTAAACCCTAAACAATGTACTGCAAGGGAGTACTTTAGATT
Source organism: Papaver armeniacum (assembly GCA_023531295.1). NCBI lineage: Eukaryota > Viridiplantae > Streptophyta > Magnoliopsida > Ranunculales > Papaveraceae > Papaver > Papaver armeniacum. The sequence goes on along the minus strand of JAJJWW010014939.1, from coordinate 8,796 downwards.
CGAGAGATCAATGCAGTACAAATCCGGCCTAAACCAATAAATGGCCGTTCCAGACTTGCTTCGGTCACAAAGTGAAGGAGAAGGGTTGGTTTTGTGGAGGGAAGCGAAGAAAGTGTTGAGACCAGAATAGTTGATTCTGGAAGAGTAGTTGTTTTACGACTTGTATCAGAAAGTGGGAAGCTCACAGATGGAGAGCTAGCAAATGTTTTCTGAGTGTTGTATGCTTCTGACCTGAACTCTTGTTGTTCGGTGGAAATAGGTAATGCCTATTTATACAAGTCGGAGTGAAACGTACTCTGGTCTCATTAAGAAATGGAAAACGGGTGAGTAAATGGGAGGAGGTGGTAACCGGTAACGCCTGGAATTGATATTCCATAAAAGAAAGCATTTCACCATTACTCCCTGTATTTACTAACCGCCTCATCCTTATGACATTTTCTAATAACGGGCGTAGTGTACGCCGCACGCTGTAAACCTCCAAACCAATACCCAATGAGCATCCCCCAGTTTGTGACATGCGTTGATGTTTCGAGTGTTTTCGTGGAAAACATGTAGCACGTTATTGCTATTTGGCAAGTTGATCTTGGGAGACTTGTCGGCTCGGTGGTGACCCTCGACGGTCGAGATTTTGCATCTTAAGAGGAAGGGTAGACGTTGATTATTGCAACCCTTTTCTTGGTAGCCAGCGGCATGGAAGCATGGCCGGCATGGCTTAGGCGTGGCCAAGCTAGGATTTTGGCGTTGGGCCAAAGGTGGTCATGCATTAGCCGGTGAGCTTGGACGGCTAAGATCTGCATCTTAGATGGAAAGGTGGTCGTTGATTGTTGCAACCCTTCGTTTGGTAGCCAGCGACATGGAAGCATGGCCGGCATGGCTTAGGCGTGGCCAAGATAGGATTTTGGCGTTGGGCCAAAGGTGGTCATGCGTTAGCTGGTGACCTTGGACGGCTAAGATCTGCATCTTAGATGGAAAGGTGGCCGTTGATCGTTGCAACCCTTTGTTTGGTAGCCAGCGGCATGAAAGCATGGCCGGCATGGCTTTATCGTGGAGTGGAGCCACTGGCAGTGTGTGTCTTGGAAGTGGAGTGCTTGCGGCTTTGTCTAAATTTGGGTTTGGTATGTTGAAACCCTAATTAGCGCCCTTTACTAGAATCGATGTAGAATTCTCATACGGACTCGGATTTTGATGGTCCGCCCCTCCATTCTGTACGAAAAAGAATTTCCTATCTCTTTGTGAGGGAATATTTAGGTTTTGAGCTCATTAGGGAGGTGAAAACAGCCCAAAAGTAAAACTCAAGAAGAATTCTAAGGTTACCATGCGTTGTTTGGCGACCTTGGACGGCTAGGATTTGCATATAGGATGGAAGGGTGGTCGTTGATCGTTGCACGCCTTCGTTTTGGTAGCCGCATAGGGAAGGCCGGCATGGTGGGGTGCGGCAAGGTGGTTGGCATCAATGGCATGCCATTGGCACATGTGGCATGGCATGCCTTGGCGCGGTTTGGCGTGGCCAAAACTAGGGTTTTGGGCTAAAGGTTACCATGCGTTGTTTGGCGACCTTGGACGGCTAGGATTTGCATCTAGGAGGGAAGGGTGGGTGTTGATCGTCGCACGCCTTCGTTTTGGTAACCGCATGGGGAAGGCCGGCATGGTGGGGCCAAGGCAAAAAATGGCGCGGGTGGCTTGGACTAGTGGGGCCAAGGGTTTAGCATGGACGGCTTGGCATGGTTGGGCCAAGGAAAGGTGCGGTTGGCTTGGCATGGCGGGGCCAATGGTTTGGCATGCCATTGGCGCATGGTGCGGCTAGCATGGTTGGCATGCCTTGGCGTGGTAGACGTGGCTGGCATGGTTTGCCATTGGCACAGTGGTGCTGCTGGCATGGTTGGTATGCCTTGGCGCAGAGATGTGGCTGGCATGGTTTGCCATTGGCATAGTGGTGCGGCTGGCATGGTTGGCATGCCTTGGCACGGAGATGTGGCTGGCATGGTTTTCCATTGGCACAGTGGTGCGGCTGGCATGGTTGGCATGCCTTGGCGCGGAGATGTGGCTGGCATGGTTTGCCATTGGCACAGTGGTGCGGCTGGCATGCCTTGGCACGGAGGTGTGGCTGGCACGGCATGCCATTGGCACATGTGATGTGTGAATTAGGGTTCGACCTATCGAAACCCTAATTAGTATTAAAAAAAAGGTACCCTGGTAATTTTCTCTCAGAAATATTAAAGGGTTCAATAAGTGCGCTTAGTGGAGACATTATTACTCAAGTTCTGTGACGTCACTGTCTGACTAGGGTTTTATGATTTTAACCCTAAGCTAAAAACCACCATCAACACTAGGATGAAATCTTCACCTCATACCCATACATAATCACAATAGCATTCAAACGATTATATCGATGTCTTATATACGAAGTTCAAAAGATAAGCGTTATACTTCGTATTGTATTCCTTAATACTACGTCTAACTAGAGTATAATCATTTATAGCTTCGCAGTTATGTTTTCAATATGCTCGACTTGAAAGATACGTTAGGTAATGAAACAGTTCAAGTCAAATATTACTAACCTCAAGTGGAAGGATGATGTCGTCGTTGTAGCTCCTTACTTCTTCACATTCTTCAAGTCTTCACGTAATACTTGTAATATCTCATATCCTAATACTTTCAAGCTAACCTATACGAAGTTGACTCTAGTACATAATCAAGCGACTCTTTAAACGAGTTTTGGTTCACTAAAATATGACAACCAAACTTGACATACCAACGCTTGGTGGGTTCAACCGAGCTATGCTCTAACAAAACCACTTAACCCCTCTCGGTTGTACAACTTCCTCAACCAGAAACACCATCTCTCTCTTTCTCTTGTCCCTATTTTTTGAGCTACCCCTAGATATCGGTAGCTATTAATTGAGGAATAATATGTAGTCTAAATTGTTCTCAAGAGCGACGAGAATGAAAACCAAAGATCTGAATTTCAATTCCCTGCAATATCAACATCATCAGACAATCACTTATTGAAAGTAATAGGGTGGCTGCAAATGAAGACTATCCACGGTGGTGAGTTCCAAGAACATCAAATCCCTAAACTTCTGATTGTATTTGTTGACTATGGGGATTGTGTAGAATTGAGGGAAACTTTTGTATAAATAGAGAAGGGAGTTGTAGATGGAAGATTAAGCCCGGATTAGCCGGATCACCAAGCAGTAATATAGATTAAATTTCAGTATTTCTTCACCATGTTTTAATTTCATAACTAGGGTTGAGATGAAGGTCTTAATCTAATTAGATTATTTTGGCTGATTTTGTTGTTCAATTTTAAATCTATTGCATATGGAATGGTTTAGTATTTGTGTGCCAGCATATAACTTTCACTTCGAATGTCTTGCATCCGTAGTCGTTGGAACATTTATATGTTGTTACTCTAACTCGTGCTTCATTTGATATGACTGGTATGTGATTAGTTGTGCTATCAAAAGACATCTAATTCTAGGGATTAATCCTTTAGTTGACAATAAACCTTATACTTAAGAATCTTTACATTATCGGAAGAACGGGAGACTCGTATCTCTACCGCCGATTCAAGGGACAACACTATTAGCTGAATTATCTAGCCTAGGTTAACTACTGGATTCAACTTCCCTAGTACTTCTTGTTTGTGTGTTTAAATCCTCTATTTCATTTGTTTTCTGCATTTTAATTTATATTTCATATCATCTGTTTCGTCATATCGACACCCAACAAAACAACCTTTGTGTTATTCTTTATTTTGAATCAGTTTTATTAAGACTTTGGAATCAACTCTACACCCACCTTGTCCTTGTGGATCGACCTGTATTTGCACTATGCACAATAATGCATTGTGCACTTGCAGTTTATTACAATTGTAGGTATCTTTCTTATCCTACCAAGTTTTTGGCGTCGTTGTCGGGGACTCGGTAGCGGTGTAGTTGATTCTTTAGCTTCATTTTACTGGTTTTAATTTAGTTTTGTATATATGTGTTTAGATTTTACTGTTAGTATAAGTTAGCTATGCAATCCTTCTGTTTAGATTTGTAGTGTTAGATGTAGTTGTGATTTTCTTTCAGTTAGGTTCACTACATCATCGTTCTGTTATCATTTATGTTAGTTGAGTCAGTTCTATCTATAGCTATTTGCATCCTGTAGTTTGTTTTATTTGTTTACTGTTACCCTGTAATGCCTGTTGCCTTACTCAGTACTAGAGTGCGTCAAAATTGATAAAGTCAGTTACTTGAATTTATACACTTATCACATACCTGTACTTAAACATTGAATCTGCAAGCCTGAGTTGTCCCCATCTCAGCTGCATTGTGGTACCATTCTGAGATTGCTGAACTTTACATTGTGCTAGCTGATGTATGAGTAGTAATAGATGTTATGTAGCTTTCATTTTCGTTTTAAAGTTCTTTCTTTGTACTGTTATTAGCATAACTTAGACTTATAGCTTGCACTCATATAAACTATGTCTGTAGGTAAGCATTTGTATAAATTAGTTGTAGTGACTTAGTTATGTTAGTTAAACTACTAGTTAAAAAACTTATTCCTGTATTTTGTTCAGCATATTAGGTCTTCTGTAATTGTTTAGTTTGCAGTCCAATATCATCTGTAAAATTTCTGTAGGATTGTAGTTTGCTTAAAATTATTTGTCATCAGTTTAACTTAGTGTTTCAACCATCTGTGTATATAATTTTCATCTCATCTCTTTGATAATTTCTGTAGTTGCTAGTTTTGTTTCAGTTAACTTCCTGCATCTCATCCTGCATCGCATGTTGTATTTTTTTTTTAGTTTGATGTAGCTTTTTAGTAAGTTGTAACTTTAGCTGTTGTAAATTGTTTTAGCACAACTTAGGTTTAGATTAGAAAATCTGTAGCCTTAAAGTACCTTAGCTCAGTAGTAGTAGATGTAGTTCTTAAAATTTTAACCATTCCATATTCAGTTTCATTTAGTTGTCTTTACCTTAGTGGTTATAGTTAAGTACTTAAGTTCTGTATATATATTTGTTTAGATTTTAGTCATTGGTATAACTTAGGTTTTTAATTCATCTGTGATATAAACTGCATCTTGTTCAGTTAGCTTAGCTGCATCTTTATTATTTGTTCCTATTGATTCAGTCATTGTTATTAGTCAAGGACATCTGTTACTGGTCCCTTCCTGTAGGCCAGTGCTTGGATGTGTTTAACTCTCTCAGTTTGTAATATATTTTCCATTTAGTAAGTTAGTCATAAAGGAATCTGTGAATACCTTGAAATTTTTCTCTTTTTACTTTGTCAGTCTTATCTCAGTAGTATAGTTCATTTGTTTTTTATAATCTGCATTTCAGTGTCAGTTTTAGTTGTAAGTTCTGATTTTCAGTTTCATTAGCATTCCTGCATCCTGCTTCAGTTAGGTACTTACCGTTGTCCTGTAGTATAACTTAGTGTAACTTGTTCCATTTCAAGCTTTCTCCTGTAGCTGTAAGTTGTAACTGCAATTTTCAAATTTCAATCATTCCATTTTCATGCGCATAAACTGCATCATTGTCTTATATCATACCTAGTCTGTGTTGCCTGCACTTGTATCTAGTTGCATGCTCTATGGTCTAGTTTGTATATATGTTAAATTTTCAGTTGTTTTTAACTTTTTCAGCTTTAAGGATGTTACCCTTTGTAGTTTTTATCAATTGCATCTAAACATGTTTTGATTATGTAGCTTTCATTTCCCTTTTATTGTTTCAGTAGTTGTGGAAATTTTTAGCATACCTTAGATTTTGTGGTTTTCTTTCATGCAAAGTGCATCTGTAGTTAAGCATTTGTAGAAATTAGCATATTGCAGAGTAAGTAATTGCATTTCATCATCTTGTAATATATCTAGCATATTGTGTCAACCCCTTGTCAGTCCAAATAAGTATAACATCTATTCATTTTCCCCTGTAAAATATCGCATTTCTGCACTTTGTAACTTCTCAATCTGCTGCTCGCATTCGGACTGTCCTAAACAACCAAGTGGAATGACTCATTATCATGCAGTAAATTACTCCCAGTTGTTTATGCCAGTATCAATATTGGTCTCTTTGCTTTAACCTGCACATTTCTGGGAACTAAAATTCTCTTCTGAGTAAGCAGGTACATGTGGTGCTGCTGTTCAAACCAAGGAAAAGGAGAAAAGGAAGCAGCGGAACCAGTTTTTCGAGCCTAAACCTGGTTCTATACCGGCGGTATCATTCTTGAACCTTGTCATGTTTGAATTTTGTGAATGATACAAATGACGGCCATGTATACTCATTGAACTAGTGCTCACTAACCATTGGAAAACCCCTGCAACATCTTGGATACATGCACATCATCCTGTGAAAGTTGAGTAACACATTTACCTGTTGAATTTGTTATTTCATTTTGCATATCTCACTTTCTGAACATCATTGTATCCGTGTGCATACATTCGTGAACCTGTTACCAATTCCTTAAGCATTGCTTGCCTGATTTGTTTTTCGACTATTGTCTGCTTGTTATAACATGTTAAATGGTATGTTTACTAGGCTATGATTGTTTCTTTTTGTGACCAAATTGATTGTCTGGCATGTTAGGATTTTGGACTGGGTTAGGGATGAAAAATCATCACATAAGTCAATCAAAGAGCTTGCACAAGAGCATGATTCACGTTATGAGTTGCCAGTAGACCATGATGTCAATAACTATAGGGATTATTACCAACCTTTTCAAGGTTCTGAGCTTCCATATACATACCCTAATGGCTATGCACACATGAACCAATCACCACAATGAGAAATTGACCAATCTTGTACTCCCCTTGAATAACTTAATATGCTTTTAAAATTGAATCTGATTCATTTACAAAATGAGGCAAGGGGGCATTTCAAGATAAAATGTTTGTTTGTCCTAATGAAATAAATTTTGAAAATAGTGTGTCTAGTCTTACTCATGCACCTGATACCTGTTTTAGAAACAAATGAATGGACTGGAAATACTATGCTTTTTGATGGGATAAACTATTCATGTTACGATGATGATGATGATAATTTAATGTTAGGAGAGCATGTTTTTTCTGAAAATGTTCTTATAGAATCTTCTGTTTCTGAAACATTAGACTCTGTGGCTGCTTCTTATAATTTTCTTATTCGTAACAATGCAAGTTTGGATGATGTTGATCCTGATTTGGGGCTTGTACAGTTGTTCTGTGACGGAGAGCATAACACACAGCTAGTGTCTAACTTAGGGAAGGTCGAATTTTCTGTCGACACCAATGATCATATACGTGAAAATAACCTTGACGTGTCTAGTTCCCTGCCTAGGCCAAAATGTGTTGTGCCTTCTGATTTTCTTATGCATGAGATGGAGACTTTGAATAATCATGGTTTTGAATTTGGGCTTGTTGAACTGTTCTATGAATGTGAGCATGTTGCGACACTTGCATATGACTTAGGAGATATTGATGTGACTAATAATGATGTGCCTATCTTCCTGCTTAAGTCACAATTTTATGGTCTTGTACCCAACCTAGGTTTGGTTTGTCACAAAAATTTGAAACCAACTATTCCTAGAGTTCCTAATCTAGGTCTGGAACTGTGTGCTTCTCAAGTCCTTTTGGACCATTTTGCAGCTAAATATAGTATCTCTGAAGAGCCACATTTAGAGTGCATTGATATGTTTGTGCCCGTCCTAAGCAAAGTCCACTTTGAATTAGATCTTGTGCATGCGGCACCTCCAAAAGTTGAAAATTTCAGGTTTGGGGGTAGCTCATTAATATCTGCAGTCTTACTTACCTTGTCATGTTGTATATGATTGAGGCTGTCGATATTTATGCATGTCGTTTTCTGGGTTGATCCTCAACTCTTTAGGTTGTATATTTATGGTGAATCATCTTTGTACATAATCCAGTAGGTTCAGTTTCTCTATCTTGAGTCAGCTTGATTTTTCTTTTTCTTTTTTGTATACAAGTGTGCTAATCCAATGTGACTATCAGCGGATTTCCTTGGGTTCTAGGGTTGAATAACGGAGTTCTAATCTTGCTTTCGCCGACATCTGGTAATCTCTTTCCTTTTGCTTTGCTCAGCATGGTTCTCTTGGTATGTTGTAGTATAATTTTGTTCATCTTTAGAAACATTGAGGACAATGTTTAGTTTAGGTTTGGGGGTGAAAAGTAGATACCATCGATTGTCACTGTGTTATATTTTGAAACTGAACTCTGCCATATAAAAATAAATGAAAAATGGAGCTCATTTACCTTGATTTGTGATACCTGTGCATGTATGATATCTTAGGGTTCTTAGTCTAGATGATGAGGTACCCCTGATTCTAGCACAATTCACATGTGATATAGAAAATTTGCACATGCACGATCTACCAAGCATGTATATCGTAGGTGTTTCATAGGTTAAGTAGGCTGCCAATCATCTAGAATACTGAATGAGACTTGACTAGCTTGTTCTTTGGTTGGCTGGGATAGAAGTTGGAGGATACATTAAGAAAAGCAACCATTGAATTTGACCGTGTGCATCGAAAAGGGATGCCTCTTGCTAAAAGTGTCATGTGATGTATTTTTCTGTTTTTGTGTAAAGTTATCGTTTCATCGTGTTTTTGTATCTCGTTATTCCAAAATCAGTTGAGAAAGAAATTCATAAAAAAGAAGAAAGAAAAAAAATTATCAGTTCAAAGAAAAGAAAACCAAAAAAAAAAAAGGATGAATTATTGTTGTCTTTTGTTTCAAACCATTGAGTCAGTTTTTCTTTAGTTATGTTTCATTTTGTATATATATATATATGAATGTAAATAGTCTTGCGATAAGCAAGG